>OY720349.1:50249308-50792031 GCA_963082975.1 Labia minor | reverse complement strand
AAAATAAAAAAACAAAAAAAAAAAAACAAATAAATTATTTATTATTAAATTTTTATCATTGCTTTTTATTTACCTTCGAGCCAAATTAAAATCGTTTTTGTTGATTAGAAATATTAATTTATAAAAAAAAAAAAATAATAATAATATCGATGGTAGTGCTGAACTGAAAGAATAAATTTATTATGAAGGGTCTATTTATCGAATGATGAAGATCATATTAGTAACATGAAAATCTAAACGATTTCAATAAGATAAATTGTTATTTATTTTTAATTTTAAACTTTATTTGATTATAATTATAATTGGATTAATATATTAATATGATCTTATAATAAAACTTGTTCCATCTGACGAAAAGGGACCTATTGTCATTTATGTATAAAAAAATAATATGTTCAAGTCCTTACTTTTACCCATTTAAAATATGGGCTAGGTTTCAATTTAATATTTATGTGTGGTAAGAAAGATAAACCTAAAAATTATTACCATGAAAATATAGTTATATAGAAGATAATATATTATTATAAGATAATTATATATGAAATTTGTTTAAAATTATGTTAAATTAAGAAAAATTATTATTAAAATTATAAATATTAATATATCATATGTAAGATCCTCGAATTCCTCTTTAACTTTTTTTTTTTTACTTTCCCGCATACTTCGTATAAGGGAAGTATTGGAATCGTCAAAAATTTCGACTTTGAGATTTCGATAGATCTTGACGTTTTAGACCTCCCTGAGTCGGAAAATACCATTTTTCGAATTATGTCTGTGTGTGTTGATGTATGGATGTATGTAATGTTTGTCAGTGAGCGAATTTACTCAGAAACTAATCAAGCTAGGACTTCGAAATTTGATACACCGATATTATTCACAGTTTGTAGATTTCTATTAAAATTTCGTCAAAATCGGTTAACCAGAAGTGGTACTTTACCTACACTGGTTGCGTTTACCTTTCAAGTAAAGTACCAGTTTGCTTCGAGATATATGCTTCGTATTTTGTATATAGATTTAAAAATATGAAAAAAATTCAGATACCAAATTTCATCATGATCTGACTACCGGAAGTGACATTTTACCTATACAAGTAGCGTTAGGTGTAAATTATAAATATCTATAATAGTGTTAAACCATTTTACTTTATAATTTAAATTAATTAGTTTGTTTATTTTTATTGTTCTTAATTATTTATGTTTTATCGTTCTCAAGATAATGATTAAAAAATAACTTGTAATTTAATTTATTCTTTTAGGTATTGTATTTCTATATTATTATTTTATTATATGCGGGAAAGTCTAGGGGAGGACACTCCCGATTTTTAATTAATGAAAACCTCAAGTATTGTGATCAATCTGTTTATTTTTTACCAAAATAAAACTATTGAAACTATTAGTAAAGTGTTTGATTTTAAATTATGAGTATTTATTTTAATTATCTAGATATTTGAGTTTTTTTGTAGGTTTTGAATGTAGATGTCCAATTTCTATCATAAATCTTATTCTTTTCAATTATCGTTTAAAAAGATAACGAAAAAAAAATAGAAATCGATGCCGAAGTAGTCAATTGAAAAAATATAGTTGACAGTTTAAATAATATATAAAAGGGAGTAGGTATGTCTTGAAGACATATTTAATTGAATTAGCTAAATTAGAATTCCTTCGTGATTAATTAGCTATGCCCTTCTCCCCCCTCCCTTTCTCTCTCTCTCTATCTCTTGCACTCGTTATATCGCCCATTACTCTTGGATTTTCAACCGTTCTAGCATTTGATGATACCCGGGAAGCCTGTTAAAGAGTGCAAACGAAGTGTGGTTAGCTGGTGGTAACCAACCAGTCTAGCCGATATCTGCATAATTACAATAAATTGCTCTTTGCCGTTAATTAAAGTATTGATAAGATGCCACTAGCAGCAGCAGATTTTTCTTCTGTTTTTTTTTTCTTTTCATTCCGAGCTCGTTAATTGATCCGATTAAGTTTAGACCCACTGCCCCGTTCCGCAGGGGAGAGGAACCTTCGCAATTAGTGGCCTTTAATCCCCCCCTCTATGATTCTAGACTACTTTTAAATGGCTCTTTAATAATAAACAACCCATTGCTTGGGAAATTAATTGAATTAATGAAAAATGGTCCAGCATGCCAAAATGAGAGGATTGAGTGCCGCCGCGGGGCGAGGATTCCCAGCACACCGCAACCCGTTCTTTGAGGAATAATTTCGAATCGTGTGTTCGTCCGTAAACACCGCAAGCCATTAACCTTATTAAAATTCAACTTAGTTATCGAGATTTATTATACACTAGATTGACTAGATGAAGAGAAAGAATTCATTTTTTATGACGATATCGATATTAGATTAATTTTCATGAATTGGTATTCAATCATGAATCAAAATTTCAACAAATTTTTTTTTTTCATTTGCAGATAAAACATATGTGCAAAGATGGATATATATATATGTATATATATTACTTATACATATTTTATTTTATTTATTTTCAATGGCCTCGGCTTTCTAGTTTTCTGTATAGTTAAACGATCCTCTTAATTGAAATATAATTATGTAATATTTAAGTTATTTTAGTCGATTTTTGAAAATTATTTTTAAAGTGGCGCTACACCTGTACAATAAAATTTTTATCAGAAAAAATAAAAATAGATACATTTTACAAAATACTAATAATATTATTTTAAAATACATATATATATATATATATATATATATATATATATATAATACACCATATATATATATATATCAGAGGGTTTTTACTATCTCGCCAGAGATAGTATTGCGATCACGAAAATTTTCGATGTTGAGATTTTGATGTTTTTATAAGTTTTTGAAAGTTCCTGAATCATTTTCACTAAGGTTGAGGAAAATGTCTCTGTCTGTGTGTGTGTATATGTGTATGTATGTAACCAAGATTACGCAAAAACGGTTTGTGAGCTAGAATAATGAAATTTGGTACACGCGCTTTATTCAAAATTCATAGTTTTCTATCAACTTTTGAGAAATGTAGCTCAACCGGAAGAGGGTCATTACCTACAACGTTTTGATTTTTTTTTCTTCTAAAGTGACCGTAAAAATAAAGATATATGTTTGATAATTTTTCACATGATTAATAATTGTATAAAACTGCTATATATAGAATTTCAGTTTGATAGAATCGCTGAAAGTACCAGAATTAATTTTTTAACTCTGCAAATCTCACGCGCCAACACGTGACGTGGTGCCATCAACAAAGAGCCAAACATGCGCTAGTTTAATAAATATTATTTATTAATTTTAATTTATAATTTAATTTAATTTAAATTAATATATGTTATTTAATCCAATTCAAATTTTTCGAGATAGTCGAGTGAAGACACTCCAGCTTTTTTAATTTTGGCACTGTTCTATCTATACGTGCAAGTGTATAATTTATTTTTCTTTAAATTTTATTTTTAAAATATCTTCTAGAGAAGCCGAAGAGATTTGTCCAAGTCAGAACGGCTGTCAGAGAAAAAGTCAACGGCAACAAGGACACCGTGACTTAAGGCCAACGTCGACGACGAAAAATCTTTGCCAGCCGTTCGTCACACTCCGAAAAAAAAAAACATTAAAAAAAAAGACAATTAATATATTGGATAAAACAAAACACCTATTTAAAATTCAAATAAAAATTGGTTATTTTTATTAATATTATATCAAATTTATTTTGATAATAATTTGACATAGGAGTTGATTTATTAATTCAATTTCATCCATTATTCTATTTATTGATATAGAACATTTTTATTTATTAGTACGACTAGATAAATTATAATATATTTTTTTTTTAAATTAATTGATGAATCGCTTATGAATGAATTAATGATAATAAATCACCATCATCATCATTATTGAAAAGTTTAATTTTACTATCGATTGTCCTTATTAAAACGAAATCCATTATGTAGTTTAGAAATTGAAACGAGTCACTTAAAATCGAAAACTCTTGTAATCTTCACGATAAATGGAATGGTAGGGATCAATATAAAATTAAAGTAGGAGGTGAGGTGGGGAGAAGGTCAACTTCATGTTTGTTAGCCTTTTAATATGTAATTGAAAATAATCACTATTAACGATTATCGATTCTCACTTTTTCTTTTCCGTTTATATATTTCGATGAGTGGGCGAATGATTAAATTCCCCACGCCCCCACACCTGGCTCGTCTTATTTTATTTCTACACGCAATCTCCCGCCGATTGTGTCAAAACATTCACTCACTCACTCACTAACTCACATACACATACATTCATAAATAATTCCACCTTATTTATGTATTTATTTAATGTTTTCTTTTTAAAAGACGAGTCATTTGTCATCAGGGAATTTTGAAAGGTTCTTTAAAACAGATAAATCAAATCAATTAACAAAAGAGAGATGCATCATGCAATCAGGAGAGAGGGGGGGGGGGGAGAAGGGATTGATTTCGGTCTTTTATCAACAAACATACCTTTATCGATTTTGTTAAGACATGCAATCAAATTTTAGAAATGAGTTTTCATAAAATATATAAATAAATTTTATTAAAAAAAAAATTCACTGAACATAAACGGTTTTCTAATTATATTAAAAAAAAAATTAAATAACACATTTAATCATAGGAATTAAGCGATATTTATCATATTTGATTTCCAATAAAAAAAATAACTAGAAGGATAATCATTTTTCAATATAAAAAGGATAATTTATCTTCGTTTATTTTTTTTTTATTATGTAAATAAATGAAAGAAAATTTTAATATCAAAAAATATGATTTTCAATAAATTTTATTTGAAAATAAGTTGACCTGTGGCCAGGTCCGAACCGACCGACGGTTTGAAATAAATTAATTTCCAGCTACAGAAACAATTTCAAATAATTTTAATATATCTATTAATCTAATAAAAAACAGATAGGCATATAACATAAATATTTTTAATTTTATTTTATTTTTAATATATAGCTGAAGTAGCCGGCGTTGCCCGTGATCATAATAAGGAGACTGTGACGTCATGAAGGGCTGGGTGACGTCACATAATTTTAAATTAAGAAAAACATAATGAAGATGATTTTTCCCGAGGATAAAACCAATACATTCGTTGTGATATGTAAAAAAATCTCCTCATGTGAAATTTGGTGTGAAAATAACCCTTCCCTTCCTATCGTCGATCGCTAATACTACCACTTCCGGTTTCCGGATTTGCACCAAAAGTTGATCAATTCATCCTACTGATGCATTAAGTAAAAATACCAAATTTCATCAAAATCCGTTGAGCCGTTCAGGCTGTACACATCTATACGGACGGACAGACGGACAGACGGACATCATGCTAAAAATACTTTTTTCTGTTAAGAAAATGCATGATTCGTGGAGATATATAAAAATCTCCACATGTGAAATTTGGTGTGAAAACTATCGTCGGTCGGTAAAAAAGTAAAAATGAATTATTTCCCCTTTTAAGAAAGATCAATAAAAACCTATGGTATTTTGATATTGTAAATCATGAACTGAAATTATAGTTTTGTAAATAATATCAATGTATATATATATATATATAATGTAAATAGGATCATGTATATATTTAATTATTTTTTTATATAAATTGTAAGATAAAGATAAAGCAAAAGATACAAGAGTTCAGCATATCTTGCAAAATATAAACTGTTACAATTTAAAATCAATATTTTTAATTTTTCTGCAGCATGGAACGCGCTGAAAGAGCAAACATTAACATTAAAAATAGTTGAAAGAATTTGTTTGATGCAGGTATAGATTTAAGATTGTGATTTCTATAGCATAATGCACAATGCTGGAAAAGAAGGAACTAAAGATGTTTTGTAATGAGTAGAAGTAGATGAAGGCTCGAAATATAATTTTCTTTGTGTTCGTGTTATTTATTTATATCTAAATACAGTGTGTTTTTAACAAAAAGTGTTTTAATTTATTTTGATTATTTTTATATAACAGACTTTCGAAATAACGCACACCCCGGCCCCATTAGTCTAGGTGTGTCTAAAAAGTTCGGTGAATGGTCTCATAAGCGGGTATTCAAAGTTTGATAGAAGCACGCAAAGCTGTATAGATATGTCTGGACTTGATCTCTGTCAGTGCTAGCTCAATACTTCTAGTGCATTGTTTATTGCATTCATTTTAATTGGGTGTTGTGAATAGTACGCGTTATGGATTAACGACAACATTAAGTTTTGCTTTAAATTGGGTAAAACAGCGACCAACTTTTCCAACCTTTCTAGGTTCCATTGTTACAGGAGACGAGACCTGGTGTTACCAGTACGACCCTGAAACCAAAAGACAATCGATGGAATGGCGGTCACCTTCTTCCCCGCCCCAAACAAAAAGCCATACGGTAAAATCCTTGGTTTCAATTCCATTCCATCGATTGTTTTTTGGTTTCGGGGTCGTACTGGTAACACCAAGTCTCGTCTCCTGTAACAATGGAACTTAGAAACGTTGAATCCCTGTCGATGAAATCGCCACAGATCTCAAAACGTCTTGGTTTTTGATCATCTGTTAGCATGTGCGGCACAAATCGTGAACAAATCTTGCGTTTGTCCAAATCTTCATGGACGATGGTCCTTACTGTGTCTTTGCTCAATTAAAATGAATGCAATAAACAATGCACTAGAAGTATTGAGCTAGCACTGACAGAGATCAAGTCCAGACATGTCTATACAGCTTTTCGTGCTTCTATCCAATTTTGAATACCCACTTATGAGACCATTCACCGAACTTTTTAAACACAGCTCGTATATATATATTCTAAATGTTATTCTTTAGTTGTTTTTTCTAAACTAAATTTTTCATTTAAATTAATTATGATATTAAATCAAACGTTTATTCTTTACTAATGTTCAAGACTCTTTAATTGTCTTTTTTTTGTACCTCCCTTGTTCGATAGTTCTATTAAGGGATTTTCCCGTTACAGCTGATGACAGAAAAATCAATACGTACAACTTAAAGGGAGATGAGATTTTTTGTTCTTTTATTTGTGGATGATTCACAAATATCAATGAAATGTTCTTAAATTTAAATAAAGAAATATATAATATTTAGAAAACTAAAATTATTAGTTTATAGGTTAATATTTTTAATAGGTTAAATACTTTGTGAAACTATTGTCGAAAACCAGTTTAATTAAAGAATAATAAAATAGATGAGGATTTTAATTTAAACTAAAAATTGATGAATTATCAAATATCAGAAAGATGTTGGATCTATAAAAATGAAAATATCTTTGTTTGTATGAGCTGATAAACAATTTAAAAAAAAAGGTTATTTTTTAAATTCCGAAAATAATTAAAATAGATTATGTAATCCAAATCTCTATTTTGATTTATAAATAGCATATTTAGTGGAGATAGTAATTTTAAAATAAATAAATATATTCAGGTTAATGTCGGGAAAATAATCTCAATAAATTATTTTCAAAATAAAAAAAAAAATAATAATTAAAATTCATCAAATAAATCTTTTTATAGAAGTGGATAAAATTTGAATCTCGTAAAAAATAAATTTATTTTCTTTTTTGATTTAATCCATTAAATTCAAAATAAATAATTTCACCAAAGAAGCAAACGGGGATATTATAACCATAAAAGAAATTAAATTATTTAACTTTTATATCCTATTCTATAACATTAATTTTTTAATAAAATATACATATATATTATATACATATGTAATCATAAACTATAATTATGTAATATGATAATTTCAAAAATGTAATTCAATTCTCTCATACATTGTATCATGGAAATTGTTTTATATCTAACATATTTTCAAGTTCAACAAATATATTCCATAAAAATTTATATTAATTAACTATGGAATTCTTTATATTCATATTATACATATAATATTAAAAAAATAAATAATAATACTAATAAAAAAAGAACTGAATGTTGAATGAAAATTTGTTTCTCTATAAAAATATTTAAAAAATGAAAATTATTTTGTGAATAGTTAATTGGAAATTGGATTAAGTCTGGTCTTAACATTCCTAACTCACAATTTTTTTTTTATTATTATTATTATTTCAGAAAATATACAATCTACCTATTTTAATATATGCAATAAGTAATTTTTATAAAATATGAAATACACACAATACATCCATATCATTGACAATACAATATCATGCCAAGCAATATATTTGCACTTAACATATTAGTTTTTTAAATATTACACACTAAATACACACACTCATCCCGAACATTTCACAAACACGCATTTCACTTTTTCACAAATCTTTGATGAACGTCAAAATTTTCAATATGTCATATTTTTTTAATCTCTTGTTTGTATCATCCCTACAAGTAATTTTTTCACTAATTCATTTGGATGATTTTCCATTTTTTTAATATATTTTTCACTTAATATGTTTATTTCATCATTTAAGTTTTTAATTTCTAAGTCCCTTTGTATGACTTTATTTGGAACATACAATGGGGCTCTTACAAGATTTTTAAGCGTTTTGTTTTGAAAGCTTTCGATTTTTTTTAAGTTAGATTTTGATGCTGATCCCCAGAGTTGAATTCCATACATCAGTTTTGGTTTGATTATGGATTTGTATAGAAGGACTTTGCTTTCTATTCCTAGGTCAGAATGATTCCCTAAAAGCCAATATAGTTTTCTATACTCTACCCTTGAGTGGACAATTCTAGTTGAAATATGTTTTTCCCAAGTTAAACGCCTATCTAGATGGATTCCTAGGTATTTTGCCTCATCTTTTTGTGGAATGATAGATTTATTCATGTATATTGGGGGGCATGTTTTTCTATTTAAGGTGTAGGTGACGAATATAGATTTGCTTGGATATATCTTTAACCGCCATCTTTTAAACCAAAGACCTAACATATCGAGATGCGTTTGAAATCTATCAGATACAACATTATAGCTCACATTTGTTGAAATGATTGCAGTATCATCAGCGAAAGTTGCTATGTCGTTATAAGGAGAGAGTGGCATGTCTATCACATATATAATAGGAAAAGGGCTGGTCCTAGATTACTACCCTGAGGGACTCGTGCTCTAATTTGCATTGATTTAGAGCAGTGTTTCTCAACCTTTTTGGACCAAACGCCCCCTTTGTAAGACCCGCTTCTTAATTCGCCCCCCTATAAATTTTTACAGATAAAAGTTGCATGATAAACCCTAATATAAGGTAGGTAAACTAGGAGATACTTAGAGCATTATTGAAAAATCGAGTTTCAGAACCTGATTGCAAAATCATCTGAGTTTTTTTTTTAGAACCATATTGAAAAAAATTGAAAAAAAGAGAAAATGTTTAAAAAGCCTATTCGCAAAATCATCTTACCTTTTTTTAGAGTTGAAAATGATTTTGCCCCCCAAAAATAACTTATCGCCCCCCAAAATCGTATAGTCAAATAATCGCCCCTTTAAGATGTCGATCGCCCCCCAGGGGGCGATATCGCCCAGGTTGAGAATCACTGATTTAGAGGAAGGACAACCATATTTCACAAAAAAGTGTCTATTCGATAGATAAGATTTTAATAATTGATAAAATGTGTCTGGTAAATAGTTTTTAATTTTCCAAATTAACCCAGTGTGCCAAATTTTGTCTCAAAAGCCTGTATACTATATTCCACAATAAGATTTACTTTTAAACGCATCTTTCATTTTTTTAACTACCCTATGTATCTGTTCGATTGTAGAGTGTTCTTGACGAAAGCCGAATTGATATTCAGGAATTAAACTCACAACTAAATAAATGAAAATATACCGTTCTGGATGTTAAAAATGTATTTTTCATTAATGTATTTGCAATTTCATTTCTTTCAATTGTGTTACAATAGCTGCTATATTTAGTAAAACATGACAAATTCAATTAAAGATATAAATTCAGATCTTTGGATGAAAAATAACCAAATTAAAATCCAAAAATACAAACCATGTGGTTTTTTTAATATTTTGATAGTTTTATTTTCGATGCATAATATATTATCTTGTTATAAGTTATATTTCTATTTATGATCCATTAAACTGCCTCCTAAACAATTCTACTATATGTAAACACTCTATATTCATATCCATCTACATATATTATCTATTTTATTATCAATATTAACATCTTCATTCATTCATCTTCAAATATATCATTAAATTATTCAATACAATTAGTTGAAGAGGAAGAAGGCTTTTTTTATAGAGGAGAAAAATTTTATTTTCATTTTTTATTGGCGTTTCAATCATTTTGATGTAAAGGACGAGCGGACGGATATGAATGATAATTTCCTTTCAGTTTCTTATTTAAATAAGAAAATGAAATGAGAGTATATATATATATATATATATATATCGAATTAAGGATACTTCCAAATATAATAGAAGTTTGTAATCTAGGTAATTATAAATATAATTTTAATTCCTCACAATCACATCATGGAAAAAATTATATCAGATGATTAAAATTATTACTTTTATTATTTATGAAAAATAAATAAATATTTAATTTATATTTGTTTCCTTTTATTGATTTATTGATAAATTTGGTTATATATTTATTCAAAATATGACTTTTTCATAATTAAAAAGAAATTATATTACATAGAAAAAAATAGTTAAAATAAACAAATTTGAAAAAGTTGAAGATTGATAGATTTTATGAAAAAAAAAAATTGCTCCAAAAAAGTAAAAATCACAATTTTTTAAACTTAAATAAATTTCTATTAAATATTTTCTTTTTAAAACGAAAGAATATCTGAAATTTTGAATAAATAATAAATTGGTTCTATATTCAAGTTTTACAGATCTATTTAATTTAAAATAAATAAATCACAACCGCCCTTTTGTGTTTATTTTGTTCCATTGCCATTTTTTTTTATCAATATTATAATTGGTTAATGATAAAGGGAGAAACAAATGAACAAACAGATGTACGGGCATTTAGCCTTTCTCTTAGAATCAAAAAATAAATAAATAAATAAATTGATTTTATGTGTCGATCGGATGTCAGTGTGGTACCGTGGGAAAATTAACGCTTGCCATTAAACTGGGTTACTAAAGTTCGAACTGGTGGCATTTAATATGCAACCAACTAACTAACTCCTTCAGGTTTGACGAGGTTATCTATCCATCTCATTTCCCTTATATATATATAGTTAAATAATCGACATTATTTTTTTTTTTATTTCTTTCCACTTGAAATTTAGAAAACAATCATTGATCTGTAATAATTATTATTGTTATTATAATTATTAAATGTTTATATTTACTAGAAACGAGTTAAACCGGCTTAATCGGAATATTTCTTGTAATCGTGAAATTAAAAAAAAAAAAACAAAATTAAAGATCAATGTTTCATTAGAAATGTAACCGGAAATGCAATTTAGCAACACAACCGTGACACATCTCTAAAACTGTTTTTTTTAAATATGTTTTTAAGCATTCAAACTCAAAATATTAAATTTAAATATTTTTTTCATTTCAAATTAAATAAATTAAATTGAAATAAATTATACATTATTTTTCTTTAAATATATATATATATAAATAATAAAGTTCAAATGGAAAAATCTGGAGTGTCCCCGACTATCTCGCAAATTTGAATTGGATATATATTATATATACATATATATTATTTAAATTGAATTTAATTAATTAAATTATAAATTAAAATTAATAAATAAAATTTATTAAACCAGCGCGTGTTTGGCTCTTTGTTGATGGCACCACGTCACGTGGTGGCGCGTGATTGTCAGTCAACCTGCAAAAAAATTCATTCCAGTAATTTCAGCGATTTAATCAAGCTGAAATTCTATATATAGCAATTTTATACAATTTTTAATCATGTGAAAAATTATCAAACATATATCTTTATTTTTACGGTCACTTTAGAGGGAAAAAAATGAAAACGTGGTAAGTAATGACCCTCTTCCGAAAGAGCTACATTTTTCAAAAGTAGTTGGAAAACTACGACTTTTGAATAATGCCCGTGTACCAAATTTCATTATTCTAACTCAAACCGTTTTTCTCAACCTTAGTGAAAATGACTCAGGGACTTTCAAAATGTATAAAAACATCAAAATCTCGACATAGAAAATTTTAATGATCGCAATACTATCTCTGGCGAGATATTAAAAATAAAAAAATAAAAAAAAAAACACCCTACAAATTAATTCAGTAATTAAAATTATTATTTATATTCTTTTTAGTCAGTCCGAGAATTGAATAAATTGTGCGATTGGAATCAATGGAGAGAAGAAATAAAACCATTATTGAAATAAAGTTTCTAATGAATGTCTTCTCTATTCTATTTTTCACATTTCATGTATCTTTGCAAACCAACAAATTCATTAATTTCTATTAATTCTGATTATTAATATATTCACGGAAAAAAATCGTTTGTAATGCAAGATTTACGTTTACTGTTACAAAAAAAAAAAGAAAAAAAAATTCAAAGAAATTTCACACTTTATAATCATCAGGTAACGTTTAAATAGAAAATGATTACTGTAAATGCCAAATAAGCTTTTTAGCGACTAAGAATGATGCAAAAGAAGGGAGCACGGTTTATCAAATAATCAAAAACAACCATGTAATTAAAAGGTTAGATTATTTTATAACAATCATTAATTCAAGATATAATACTAATAATTATTATATATCGTTAAATAAAAGTAGAGTAGTTGCTATTAATATACCCTTTCGTTTGTGTTATAAATCTCTAGGATTTAAATAAATATTTATTTTATATTAAATATACTTTACATGTGTATTTTGAATGAATAAGAATGTAATTATATTCCTCTATCATGTATTTATAAATTTTTAATATAATATATAAAAATATATTTATTAATAAAATTCAATTTTTTTCCTCATATTTAAATTAGTTCAGTTGGGGATCGGAACTGTTCGGCAACCATTTTATGTAATCAAAATTAAAGAAAATATATATAAATGTTCTTGTTTTTTATATTCAAATTTTATAACAAAAAAAAAAAAAAAAAAAAAAAAAAATATAAATTCCATAAAAATAAATTCTAGGCCATATACAGATAAAGGGATATAATCTGATCATGATTTTTATATATTAGATAAAATTAAACGAGAATTAAATTTCTCAAGTTCCCATTCTTTTAAAAATTAAAATACACCTGTCCCCCGATTTACACGGTACTTGTTTTACACGTTTTCGCTTTTACACGGTTTTCCAAATAAGTTTTTTTTTTTGTTTTTACCGCACTCTACTAAATGCTACTGTGTTTGAACACGTGTGCTGTGTACACATCTCATGGGGAATCCCGGGCTTATGTGCTGACTTGCTGCACATACACACTGTGCCTGAATTTCTTCGCATAAAATTAAAGTTTTATCTATGGGAAATTGTATTTGAGTGAAAGTTTCGCAGTTTCAGAAAGATTGTAATTTACGAATGATAAACAATATAAAACGTATATAATTAATTAAATATTATGTACATTGTGAAATTAAAAAATAATAAATATATATATATATATATATTGAGTTAAGAAAAAAAATATCCTTTGGCATCTTAGTGATTTCATTGAATACATCCGGCTATTAGCCTTATTTAATGAATTTTTTTACGTGAATTAAATTGCAACAACCGTTAACTTTTCATATAATATATGGGATCTCTGTTGTATTCGAATGATTTGTTGTTTGAGGTATTAATTCATTAACGAATTATATGCGTATGCACAGAGTAAACATACCTAAAGAGGGTTAAAAAAAACAAGCATGAATATTTAAAATCGAAATATAAATGGCCATAATAAAACATCGAGGCACCCACAAAACAATATACAATTAATAGACAGATGCATAATACATGAGGCTCTTCGCTCTCCGATTGCCTCGTAATGGCTTTATGTAATCAGCCGGTGAAGATAATGGAGCCGGGACTGTTGGGAAGCCTTTCATTCAGACCGCATACATACAGGGGGATCAACAAGTCACGAATACCCTCCTAGTGAAGAACAAGTCGCAAAGAGTAACCCGCGCGAAACCACCACCGGAATCCATTTGCTAACTTTACTAATAATAGCCACTCCACTCTTAATTAATGGAATGGTTCTAAATTTAATATTGACGGCCAGAAACGAGTTTGTTCCAAAAGCAGTGGTAAATTTAATATAGATATTCTCGTATATTCACCCCCTTCCTTTCCCTTTCCCATTCACCCACCCACCCACCCATTTCGTCCAATCTACTTTATCGCCCATTCCCCATTTCTCACACTTTATCACCTTTGATAAATAGATATAACCGGAAGAAAATGGATTTATTTCTAATCAATTAGAATCGATATCTATATATTTAATACGACAGTGTCCGTCTGTACGCAAAAAGCTCCAGAGCCTAAAATACAAGGAGTAAGGTAACCAAATTTTTCTAAGGTGAAGGGTACCTCAAATGAGATGAAAAATAAAAAAGAAATTAGAATCCCTGATAACTCCTGAGCTGAGCTGCGGGTGTTCCATTTTCCAGAAATGTTGCAAAATATATATTATAAGGATTATAAAAGCGAAAAAGCTGCGATAGGCAGGGGACGTGGCTAGAATGGAAGAGGAAAAAGATATTGGATTGGAAAACGGTGCGGAGACCGATTGGAAAGACCAAGGACGCGTAGGAAGGGATGTAAGAGAGATAGGACAAAGGCTCAGGATAGGGACACTTGGAGAAATGTGGTTGTTGCGGCCAAGAACTTTCGAGTATCTTTGAGCCACATTGATAGATAGATATAACATATACAATAATAATATATATAATTAATTTACTGATTAAATTAAAATATATTTTAAATAAGAACACAAAAAGAAATGAATGTTTTATGTAATATACTGATTGAAACAAAATGGATGAAAACCTTTTACTACTTTCAACCAAATACAATGTACCACTCGGGGGTACAGGGGCGGAGCCCCCGTCTAGGTGTGGAGAGCGCCGTAAGCGCTCGGTGCAGCTAGTAAAATATTAAAATAATTATCAAACTATATTACTAATAAATATGTATTTTGTTTAATTTTTTGTTTTATGTTTCATTATCCATATTAAAAATTTAACATTATTAAATATATAAAATAATTAAAGAGATGGTAATTTTTGCTAATAAATAATAATGATTAAATAAAGAAAAAGCTTGATTTTCATTTATTCAACCAGTTTCAATGAAACGTCTTATTTTTTGCAAATTCAACGGAGAACTTTAGTCTAAAAGTATACCGAGAATCAAACTGAGTCCGGTTATGTCGCCTTGGTCAAAGAGGAGATTGATTTATTATAAAAAACAAAATAAAAAAAAAAAAAAAAAAATACTTTCGTGAAACTAGAACATATGTTGTCAGGCGTCATGAGCTATCAATTTCAGTTTGATAAAATACATATTTAATTATATTAAAAGCGATCGAATTCGAATAAAGTTTATTTATGTGAAAAAAAAAATACTTTATATTTTATGCTAATACTTGATTATTCATAGAATTAGGAAAAATGTGATTCAAAAATTTTTAACCTATAATATTTAATAATAAAATAAATATAAACATAATATTTTCTTTCATATCTCATTTTGTTTGATCTTTTTCAATTTTCTTAAAAAAGTTAATTATTAATAATATAATTGAATAAAAAAATTTGATGAATAATCATTTATAAAATTTTCCAATATTCCTATATATTCCTATAAATTCACCTATGTATGTGAAAAAATAAAAGTTGTCAGTGATTTATTAGTGAAAGTGATGTGTAAACAATTATTTATACATTTTTATTTATAATTAAATTATTTTAATTATATGAAATCATTTTTAAATAAATATTTAATAGTAAATAATTGTTAGGTATATAACCGTAATCTTTTCACCTTGAATGGGATCAATTAGTCAGTTGCCTGTTGAAGAATTCAACAGTTGGTCAAGTCAACTAGTCAGAATTGTTCTTGAGAGAGAGCATTCCACATTCCACTGTCGTTTCTTTCTTTCAATCGAGTTTAACCATATTGATAGTTTTGCCCATTTTCTTTTATTCTCTATTATTGTCCCCTACATGTAGCAATTTATTTCAATTTAATAGTGAAATAAAATGACCAATAAAAAATAAAAATAAAATAGCACAAAGCTTAAGAAATGAAGAATTATTTTCACAGAATATATATATATACTAGCTGCTCAGAGCGCCTTCGGCGCTCTCCACACCTAGACGGGGGCTCCGCCCCCTGTACCCCCCGAGTGTCATTATTCTGAGCTATAACCATCTAACTCCTACCCTGTCCCATCTCTATAGTTTTTTATATATGTTTATTTATGCAGAAAAAATTAATTGACATAATTATTAATTTAATAAAATAAAATTTAATAATAAAATAAAATTATTTAATAAAATATTAAAATATATATCAATATATATATATATATATATATATATATATATATATATATAAAGATTTTTATCTGCACATTGCTCAGAATTTAAATTACCGCCAAATTATCGAAACCAGCGCCTCTATGATCTAGCATATTGTAACTAAACTAATTTTATTTAAATACCTCCCCCTGGACACACCTTACCAATTAGCGGTTTAATAAAAGAAGTCTGACATGCCCTGAGACCTACTGAATATGCATAAAAAATGTCATTAGAATCGGTCCAGCCGTTTCGGAGGAGTATCATTTCAAAGTTTTGTGACACGAGAATTTTATATATAAGATATAGACCTCTGTTACCTTAACTTGAATCTAGAATTTAGAAGAAATAATTTATATAAGTAATGTTCTAAATAGTTGTATAGGAAAGGACATAAAATTAAAATTGTATCTATTAATCCATTTTAATATAATAATGATAATTTATATTAATTAATTATCATTCATTAAACATAAATTTTTAATGAATTCAAGGTCTAAACATTTATCGCCTTATAAATATTTTTTTTTTCTTATATCAAATTATTCAAACTGATCCGAATAAAAGATAAATTTAATTAATAAATAAATCTTAAATTTCATTTTACAAATTTAAATAATTTAATCAATTGATAGTATTTTAAAATTTCATTACTAAATTTAGTATAGATAATTTAAAAAATCATTAGTTTAATAAATTAAATGTTTAACATATATTATAAATATATAGCCTAATTTTATTTTATTTTTGAGATAAAAAAATATTTATATTTATATCAATTAATTATTTAAATCCTTCGAATGAATCTTAAAATATTGCGAACTTTAATTGTTTTTTTCTGTAAGTTGACTTCATTTCTAGAATTCAACACGTAGTGCAATAAATACCTGTTCGTAAAAAAATATGGTTGAATTTATGAAAATCGTAATATGTTGATAATCTTTATTAGAGGTCATCAAATTTTATATCTACATAAAAAAAAGAGGTCGTTGTGTTTGAAAAGAAATTTAAAAACCTTAAGGCGATGTGAGAAAAAGATTCGTAATCTAATTATCAGATGCAGCTGATTATAAAGCACATCGTCCAAAAAATCACTCATTTCATAAGAAACACGAAAACAGATGAAACTTGCATTTTATCAAAGATGACAGAAATTGTGAATTTTCTTATGAATATTCAATGAATTATCTTAGATAATTGCACCAGATGGTTAAAAAACAGGAAGTGAAAAATAGTGTTATATATATATATATATATATATATATATATATATATATAAATAGAGAGAGAGAGAGAAGGGGGGAAAGAGAGATAATCTCAATAAAGTCATGAAACAACCATCAGGATGTAGGTGTATGTTCATTTCAATCAAATTAGATTCAAAATTAAATTTATTATCAATATTCTACAATAATGTAATAATAATAATCATATAAATGAGTTTTTATTATAATATAATTAATTTCCATTTTATTAACTGTTTAATGAGGACATTATATTATATTAAACAAAATATCTTGAAATAATAAATTAATACCAAACATTTGGAGATTTGAATGCCCTACATTTCTTGTTAAAATTTGGCAATTCGATGGAGAATATGCAATTTAATTAAGTTATTTTTAAAAGATTGATAATTCTAAAAGAAAACGGGTATATTCACTCAATTTTAAAATTTTATTTTTACAAATATTAATGAAAATAAATAACATTTTAATTTCATTCATAGAGAAAAAAAAATGTAATAGAAAATAGAATTTAAAAACTTTTTTTAAATGTATAAAATTATAAATATTTATCTATCACTGTGGCTCTATGGAACTCGAAAGTTGTTGGACGAGGCATCCAGATTTATCTAAGTGTCCCCATCCAACTCTCTTACAACCCTTCTTACATTGTCTGCCTACCGCATTCTTGGTCTTGCAATTGGTCTTGCCACTATACTTTTCGCAAGTCTTTCTCCCATTCTTGCCAAGTGTCCTGCCCATTGCTTTTAATACCCTAACTATGCCTGGAGATGCATAGAGGTCATGCAATTTCTAATTATTAGTCCCGTCATTTCCCAAATGCTGCGAAGAATTTTATTTTCATATACTCTAAATTTACTCTGGTTTCCCAAGGTCATAGGACCATAATTCAACTGGAAAAATAAGAAAATTATAAATGATAGAGATATTCGATTGTGTATAAAATGATTTTTGATGAACAATTTAACTTCATTAAGTAGATTAATAATGCTTTTACTAATTTTTAGAATAATAAAATAGGTTAACAAGTATTGACAAAGAAATAAACATGTGGCTTGAGTGGGTGAGGAAAGGTTGATAAGTGACTTGATTATGGAGAGATTAATTGAGAAAATTACAATTGAGCATACCATATCAAGGAAGATGTGAAAGAATAGAAGGATGTAGTTCTGAATAGGGACAGTAGTAAGTATCGAGGAATGTGTTTACTGCTACCAAGAAGTAGTTCACCATTAGCATCATAGAGATAGATAGATAGATAATAAGTTTACTATACAAGCATAATAGTGTTATAATACATATTAGAAAAGTGAAGGTACCTACTTTTGATTAATGGAATAAATGAATACTTACTGGTGAGTAGACACTTGTCTCATGTATCCTTTCTATTACTAAAATGAAAGTCCTTACAACATATCCAAAACAATTTATTGGTTAAGTATTGCAATTTCCAACCATCCATCTACATCATTGAAATAGTTTTAATTTATAGAATATATTACCATTTTAACATATTTATTTCTTAAAAGATTTAAAAAAATATCTGATGTTTTAAAGTTTATTCATCCTAATAAAAATATAATTTAAAGATTTGGTTTTGCCAGTTTAAAATTTTATTCTATAGTTTCAAATTATATTTATCGCTATCAATAAAATATTTTTCACTTTTAAACGTTGCTTTTATAAGAACCTGTAAAGGAACCATTATTTTGAAACTGAACGAGAATACAAAGTTTTCAATAAACTAAAACGTTTTCTTTAATTAATTTTAGATTGATGATGATACTAATTTTTATTATGTTACTTAATTAATAATAAATTAATCAATAATATTCTTATTTAATCTTAGAATTTTTCTAAAAAACTTTTTCTTTATATATATATTCATATATATAAATTATGGGTGCAATTTATTCAAATGATTGCTAATTCTCTTTATTCAAATCACAAGTCCTGCACTACCTGTTTTTTTTATTATTTTTTTAATTTTTTTCTCTTGATTTTTTTTCTCTTATTTCTAATTTTATTTTATTTTAATACTTTTTTTTTGGTATTTTAGTCCAATCTTCTTTGGTGGGCCTTTTGGCGTTGTTAATGTTGTTTCGTTTCAATTTTATTTTCCCCTCAGGTTACTACACCTTTCTCAGGTGGTTCTTGTTTTGGTGTCGGAAGCCAATTCCTCTCCCGAAGAGGCTGTTGTCTGCCTGGCTGCTGCCTGTGGCCCTATCGCCACTAATACTCTCTCTCTCTTTCTTTCTTTCACTTATTGTCACACTCTTGTATTCCCTTATCGTTTTTTATATCTTCCTCTTTAAATAAATCTATCCTACTACGTTTGAATTGAATAGTAATATTATTACAAAAAAATTTGAATATTCACTTAAGTAAATACATTAGGTATACTTTGAATAAGAACTTAATATAAGTACATACTTAAACATAATATTAATCCACGCATGGATAATTCATATTCATTCATTCATATATAATTAGATTTTAAATTTTCGTGAAGGATATATAAGCTTAATTTTTCTCCAAGAGTCTATAATAATTTTTAAGAACTCTTTTTGAACAAAAACATTCTTATGAGAAATAATAATATATAGGTATATATAGATAATATATATTATTATGGGCGCTCTTCACACCTAAACGGGGGCTCCGCCCCTTGTACCCCCGAGTGGTACATAGTATTTGGTTGAAAGTAGTAAAAGGGTTTCATCCATTTTGTTTCAATCAGTATATTACATAAAACATTCATTTCTTTTTGTGTTCTTATTTAAAATATATTTTAATTTAATCAGTAAATTAATTATATATATTACTATTGTATATGTTATATCTATCTATCTATGTGGTTCAACAATACTCGAAATTTACAGTTTCTGTTATGTCCGACCTCCATCCAACACTTATTTTCTCTCAAGTTTCTTGCTTCTCTTTCGCACTCTTTTAATCACGTGTGATCTATATATTTATTTTTTTTGATTCATTATAATAAAATTTAAACAAATAAAAATTTTTGCTTTGTTAATTTATATAAATTTCAGTTTAAACTGATTGTGAGTCATACGCTTTGCCAAGACTGAATAATTTGTGTACATAAAAATTGAATGTTCTTAGCGAGGTTTGATATAATAATGTTGTTTTCGATTTGTCCTAAATCTGAATTAGAAGAAAATTATAAATTGCCTCCTCTTCTAGCTCAATTCATTTACCCATCCATGTTGTATAAGGCATCTTAATTTCTTAACACTCCGTTTTTTTAAATTTAAAATAAAGGGAGAGAAAAAGTTTCAAATTATATTCGAATAGTCTATATATGATTAATATTAGTATTTTTTCTGAATTTAATACCAAATTGATTTTCAAAATTTTCTATTCTTTAAGCATATGATTGATTACATGTGTTACAATTTAAACAAATTCAAATACTCTAATTTTTTAATTTATATACAATTTAATATTATTTTTTATTAATATCATATCAAAAAAAAGAGAATTTATTAAAAATTAAAAATAAAAAAAGAAACCTATTAATAAAATATTAGAATAGAATACAATAATATTTTTATTTAAAACAAATTTAAAAAAAAATACTCAATTTAAAAAAGACAAAAATTCTCGTTTATATCATTTGTCTAAAAAATCATATTTTAATTTTTATGTAACCAAGAAATCATTTTTGCACTTAAAATATAGTTGTATTTATAATTGATTTGGGAAACTACTTGAAATAAAAAGTAGCGTCCTCCGATCTCAAGAGAGAGAGAACCCATTGTTGTAATGATCATACAACATCTCTACCCCTTTAGAGGGCAGTCTACATAGCATTCTACATGAGATGTTAACATGCCAGAGTTTTTTTTTTTTTTTATATGTTAAACCTTGTGTAAAGTTAAGGGTAACAAAGGCCACGGTAACAAATTATTTTTAGACGCGCCATTCATACAACAAATTTAACAAAAATAAAATTCATTGCCGTAGTTGTACTTCTAAAATGATGAATTCATTTGCTAATCATAATTACATATGTCATTTTTAATGTTTACTCTTATTGTTTATATATAATTATTACTCAAATATTCTACAAAAGATAACGATATTGGAGGTAGCACAAAGAAAGGCGTGGAAAAATAAATATATAATATCTACAGGAGAGAAATAAGAAACACAGAAAGAGAGAGAGATATGCGTTAATATTTAGAAGAATATAAATCCCCGATTACCTCCAAGAAGACAGATGCTAGGGCCCGTCGACATCTGGCATGGAGTTGCTATTGAACCGACGATCAAGCCTGGGAGTGCATTGGGATGATCGGGCATAAAGCCTGCAAAAATCCACACGGATTGTTTCTATTCATATCCAAAGAGATATTCAGTTGATTTTTTTTTTATAATTACTATAGAATTCTAATATTAAATGTTAATAGTTATTTGTGGTTTATTTGATTAAAGAATAAATGATAATTATTAATAAAATTAGTAGATAAAGCTGATAAGAAATAATTTAGATGGGAGTGAAGATTCTCTCTCTTTCCCACCCATAGAGAGATTTAATAATGTTTTAAAAATACTTCATATGCGATTTTTTTTTTAATTCTGAAAAATATTAAAACTCATTTTTTAAAGCAAGTTTGAATCCTTTTTAAAGAAGCAGAAAACTAATATAAATTATTTTGAATCTTATAAATATACTTCACTTATTATCTATTTACTAAAATTATTATTTTTTTACAAATGATACAAATTACAGATTATAATTGAATACATTAATTTAGAGATAAACAATTTGTTTTTAGTTTTTTTTTTTTTTTTTTTTATTTGAAACTAATTCGGTGAATGGCATGTAAAAATATTCAAAACTCATCACAGGTGAATTAGGAAATTAAAATTAATAAATATAAAATAATCATTAATGGTTAAAATTGCAATAAAAATACAATTCCAAGGCTAATAATAATAATTTTTAAAAGTGCTAGTTAAATAACTATATTAATTCATTATGATGACATTAATTAAGTAATTGCCTATAATTTATTTTTATATAGATAAATGAGTGGTAGTAAAATGATGCTGTCACGATCATATCTCAAATAATTCTGCAGGTATTTAAAAAAAAAAAAATTCTAAAAATGGATATTGATGTTTATAGGCTTACTTGCAGGTCAAACGAGCAAGGTTTGATTAAAAGTGGCTCGTTCCTATTTTGGTCTCCCCTCAAACGCCCCATGATCGATTACCACGATAAAAAAAAAATAACACAACAACATAAAACGATATTGGCAAATAAAAACTATGAATAGGTAATTAAGTGTATAGAATATCTATGAAATTGGTAGAAAATTAAAATGCTGACAGATGTTTGATAAAAATCTTTTCATTCTCTCTCTTTCTAAGTGACTAAGAACACATTATAATGTGACATTTCCTTGCCGCCGTTAAATGGTAAATGCTTGTTTTCTTTTATATAAGTAGCCAGCCGGATTAAACATATATATATGTAGGTATGTATATATCTCTAGAGAGAGAGTAGACGTAGTAGAGAAGATAGAGGCTCTTTCTTGTTGATTCGATCGAGCCTTTAAAGGTCTGCCTCTAATCGCTCCCTGAATAATTGAAGAGCTACGAACCAATCTCAAGACTTAAAAACCTGCATAATCATTGATCATCTTTTAAAAAATACATGGTTGTATGGCCGGCGTCATTGTTATCGTCGTCGTCGCTGTTTCATTCAAATTACATTGACACAATACACATAAAAAAAGTCATTAATCCGAGGATAGTAGCCCATTCTTGTAATATTGATAGACAATCGTTTTCAGTTAATTTTTTAATTAAAAGAGATTATAGATTGGTATTTAATTTGCATTGTTCTTCCAAATAATGCTGGTATTATTTCGAATTTAAAATTCTTCTACGTTGCTAATTATCTTTTCATTTTGATTACTTATGGTTTTTTTTTTTATTTTGGAAAAATTAAATAATGAGTGCATTAATCTTCGTTCATTTACAAATTTACATCATCTAATAATAAAAAAAAAATTATAACATAATTAATATTAATTGTAATGAATTAATTAATAATAATTTATTTTAAAATGATTTATTAGAATATTTTGTTTTTTAAATAATTATTTTGTAGAAAATATAGAATTTTATTTTATTATGTCGAAAATATTAATTTCAAATTCGTTTTGTTTTTTTTTTTTGTTATTGAATATTAATTATAGAATTTTGTAAATTGAATTTTTTTCCTTTTTTTTTTGCATTAATATAAAATTAAAAAAATCTTTATAATTCAATTTTTCTTTTTGAAAGTTAACCGTTTTTCCTTCAAATTCATAAATATATTAGTTTATAATTATAAAAATAAATTTGTCTTTTTTAAGAGTACAGTTTGATCTCCTTGGCCGATTGACATGTGGTGAGTGACTTAAAGGAAAAAAAAATTCTCCAATGACCAATCCAAAAGTTGTAGTAATAGTAGTAAGTAATAAATCAAGTGCGAGAGAGAGATTAACAAGTTTCCAAGTAGAAACTGATTTGCAACGATATTGTCAAATGTTCCAGCTGGTTTTGGTTGGTTGTTCGATATCGGTGGAGTGAACCGAACCACTCTGTTATCAGTCTTTTAGACAACCGCAGAGATCCGCACAGGAAGGAAGAAGAAGACAATGAGGATGAGCACCACTCGTTTCCTTGTCCTCCCCTCCTCTTTCTCTCTCATTTATCGCTCTAAATTTTTAAAATATTTCGACTTTTTTTTCTAACTATTGTTTCTTTCTTTTGGAATTGAACAAGATGAAAAACCGCTGCAATATTCCCATAACAAGATTATGCTAATATTATAAGTTAGTAATCTATAATTCTAGACAAATGTGTGTCTGTCTGAAGGGAGAAAACTTAGAAAAAAATCACTATTATTTAACAAATACTCACTAATAAGAAATTTATTTCATATTTAGAGAAAAATAAACACAAGAAACACGATTTCTGAACTGATTAGAACCCAATAAATTAATAAAACAATATTAATATTAAATATATAATTTTTCACAATAAATAATATCAGTAATCAGTAAAAGAAAATAAAAAAACAAAGGAAGAGAAAATGTTAGAATGAGTTTATCCATAAAAGTAATAAAAGGTTTGTGAATTTTGTTTTTAAAATAGAAATAATTATACATTTTTTTATAAAATAACGATTTTCTTATGGACTAAAAAGAATAAAATAATTTTTCTATAAGCCTGATAAAGTTTATGGATAAATTGCTTCATATTCTTCGAAAAACGTTGAGCGCATTTAGTTTTATTTATTTATATGAACAATCAAGTCAAATTTTTGTAATAATAAACATTTTATAAAACACATAAAGGGACAAATTTTTTTTTTATCATGCAATAAAATTGATAGTTTAAGAACTAAGAAATTAAACGTTTATTATTTTTCACTGTAATATACTTATATCAAAGTATGTGTCAAAATTTAAAAGAATTTTTATTAAATTTACATATTAACAATCAAATCCAAAATGGTTGATTATATTAGAAGAAATAGGGTTACTTGTTAATGAAGTGTTTTAGTGTGGTATGTATCTTAGTATATATGAATTATAGCTCTATAAAGGAAGTTAATTGCATAGAACTAAATGCGCCCAACGTTTTTCGTTGAATATGAAGCAATTCATCCATAAACTTTGTCAGGCTTATAGAAAAATTATTTTATTCTTTTTAGTCCATTGGAAAAACGTTATTTTATAAAAAAATTTTATATTTATATTATTTTATTCTTTTTAGTGCAATTTTAATATGATAAATTTATTTAATATAACAAGAGAAATAGAAAAGATGAAGTTATACGAAAATTTACAGATTAAATAAAAAGGATCTTTTCTCTATGCCATTTATGGGGAAGAAACCCCCCTCATTGGCGATACAACTGATTAATAAGAATTCATCAATAATTTTAATGCTATAAATACTATTTAAATACGTTCAAAATGAAAATCTATCCTGAAATCAATATTTATGTTTAAGAATCCGTTGAAAAAAAATTAATCGGAGCAATACAGTTTAGTTTCTAAAAGTAATTAATCGCCAATTAATTACAATTAATTAATTATAATTCAATTATATTTCTTCTATATCCTCTAAGGATTCATTGAAATATCTATAAAAATTTTCAAAAGTCTATCTCAATATTAAGATGATGAAAAATCGATTTCAATTTGTCAAAAGAGCGAACAGACAGACAGAAAGACAGACGCCAAGTGAAGTTAAGAAAAACGTTATAAAAAGAATAACCTGACATCAATATACTCTGAATTTGTGTGTATATGAGTGTGTGCTGTTATATCTACAATGAAATAGAAATTCTTTTGTTAGCAATTTCTAAGGAACTGCTTGGCCTCCTACATACAAGCAGACATTTAACTCTCGATCTGTCGTTATTCTTGTAAAATGGAAAAACGCCAATTTGTATTCCAATTCAATGCGTTTGCCCCTCTGTGCGTTGGTGTGTGTCGAATGTAGATCTTCGAAATCGCCTCCCTTCATTTTATATGCCGTATAAATCAAGTTCCACGAGTTTATTTATTCTAGTCCCTTAAAAACTTCTCTTTTCTTTGCACCAGCCTTACATTGAACTTTAAAACGTGCCTCTTTGTTTCACCTTTACGTCTAAATTGTATAGATAAAGAGATTTTCTTCGCCTAAAATTAAAAAAAAGTATTATTAAAATTAAAATAATAATTTTAATATAATATAATAAAACAAAATAATTTTAATAATACTGTATATATATATAAAGTGAATTAATATTAAAATAAATTTTCATTCAAATTTAAAAAAATTTATTTTTATTTAAAGATTGAATTTTGAGAATGAGGTTGATTTTCCCCATCTAATTTTAAATTCTTCTAATTTTTAGTTTATATTAAATTTAAAACAAGTTGTTTTTTTAAATTTATTTCAAAAATAATATAACTTTTCAAACTTTTGTAATATTTTGATTTTATTTATTAGTCCAGTAGATTTTAGCAGTTATAGTCGAGGTCAGAATAAAACTGGCCGCCAAGTTCATTAATTGATGTTTATCATTTAATTTGATTTAAAAACTATAAATAATAAAGACGAAAGCTGGCTAAAATGGAGTTATTCCCAGATAAAAACTCTTAAAAAAATAATTTTATTAATATTTTACTTACAATTTCTTGAGATATTTTTTGGTCTATAATTAAATTTATTGGGTTTGTTATTGATTCATTTTGATAATCGTTAAAGTTCTAATGACATGTAGGAGCCATTAAAATATGCCTACCACGCCTTACTTCCCCTTCCTCCACTTTCATAAAATGTTTGATAGTTGAAGATTGATTCCGGGGGGTGGTGGTTTCCCTAATGGACATTGAGTTGATTGGTCCCCTTACTATTGCAAGAAAAGAAGGAAGGAAAATCAGTTGGTGTAGCCTGGCAAGCTGTCACCCAGCTTCATTATGAGTTTATTTTAGTGCGGAACGAATGCGACCATTAAATTAAAATAAAATGACAGTGATGACGGTCAAACCGAGAGTAGCGAAATCACCCCCGCGTCATTCACCGTGCCCTGACTGCTCACACTCACTCATATACAAAACTCCGAGATCCCTGACACCAGGATCATTGGATAAGGGAATGTTAAATTCAACTCATCCCTTCCATCCAACCACCACTAACCATGGTACTGTCAACGGATTGTATTTTCAGTTCTATTCATAGCTCTAATCTAAAAATATCATACAGAAAATAAAAATAAAATTTTGATAATCAATGATAATCATAAGGATACATTTTTTATAGTAATTAATGTATTTAATTTAGTATATTGAGATTAGTTTGAAATTCTAATGTATGATTATTAAATGTATTAAAATTAAAAAAAAGAATGTATATATATATATATATGACCTTACATATTTTCTTTGAACACATCATATTAAATTTCTTTCTATTCACTGAAATTTACACAATTTTTTAATTATATATTTTTATATATTATAATTTGTATATTTAGATGAAAAGAATAATGTTCTATTTATATGATCACACAGGCTAACATATCCTTCTTACGGCCAATTTGCTTTATATGAATTAATGAATGAAAATTCAAATTTTATATATAGTTTATTTATGCACAAAAAATTAATTGATATAATTATTAATTTAATAAAATAAAATTTAATAATAAAATTTAATTTAATAAAATTAATTAATTGAAATAAAATAATTTAATAAAAAATTAAAATAATAAAAATTAATAAATTTGTAAAAAAATATATAATAGTTAAAAAAAAATGTGCCTTTGCGAGGTTCGAACTGAGGAAGCAAAGTCATAAGAACCCTTAGCACGTCAGCGTCACCCACTAATGATTCTTCTTTTCAAATGTTTATTTAGGATATATATATAGAGGTCAAATTATCGTCAGCAGCGCCTCTATGATCTAGCATTGTAACTAAACTATTTTTAGGTAAATACCACCCCCTGGTCACACCTTACCAATTAGCGGTTTGATAATAAAATAAAAACCTTCTTTGAGATATACTGAATATGCATAAAAAATTTCATATGAATCGGTCCAGCCGTTTCGGAGGAGTAGGATTTCAAAGTTTTGTGACACGAGAATTTTATATATAAGATATATATATATATAAATATCTTATATAAAAAATAATGAATATTATATAAATTTGATAATCATTTTTCAATATAACAATACCAGTACTATTTTTCTTCATTAAAATTTCTTCCTGATTTTATATTGTTGCACCGGTTGCCAAACCATGGCTCGCGAGCCACATGTGGCTCTTTTTGAGTTTATTGTCGCTCAATTAAAAAATTTAAAGTTATCACAATTTAGAATTTACATATATTAAACTGGAAAAAGGCTACGTCATGACACATATCTATTTACATATAATTATTTAAAGGGAATTTAAAATTTAGTTATTTCTGCAAATTGTAAAAACTGTTGTAAAATGTATCCGATCCATCCCAACTCTCTCTACTTTATTACAATAGCAACAGCATAACTATTGGATGCGGGACGTACAACTTATTATTAATATAATTAAGTATTTTAATCGCGCATTCGTAATTTTTGCTTCTGTGACTACGAACCCCCCCCCTCCCAAAAGTAAATTTTTTTTCCGATTTGGCTCTTAAACATTTTCGATTTTTCAATATGGTTCTAAGTATCACCAAGTGTGGCCATCCCTGTATTATTGTATTATTTAAGTGATCTAAATTGAGATAAAAACTGTTATAATCTTTCAAATTTAACGATTTTATTTGAAATGTTTACGAATAGAGTTATTAAAATATATGTTAATCTTTTAATAGCATTTTAGCCAATTTTAAAGACATAATTATAATAAAATGTTCAATAATTTAAGTTGAATCATTTCTAAATATTAATTTTAATACACTCAATATATAAAATAATGTTGAAGGTTAAAAACAAATAAAATAAAAAAAAAAAAAAAAATTGCAATTTTCTACGAAATAGACAAGGACATATCTGGTCATAATTATGTAAGCGATAGTTAGATGGATGAAGTAATGAAGCAATCGGTCTGTGTTTTTTTTTTCTTCCTCGTCTTTTCCTGACCAAATAAAATGACTGAGTAGTGAATTCAATTAAATAAAACGCGCATCATGTTTGGCGGCGCCATGGAGGCGATCAATTTGATTAGAAGCAGAAGAAACAGCAGCAGCCTACCCGGGGACGTAGACGGCGGCCACTTCTAAATGCCCCAGGCACCCCGTCCCTTTAACCCCCCACCCTGCCATCACTCAGTTAAGTGAAGTCTTCCGCTTATCTCTCTTCCACTCAGGGCTTTACTCATCTATTCACTTACCACACAAAAAACACGCACATAAATTTCCATTATTTTAATTTATATATGACTAATCTAGTATTAAAAAAATATATAATAAATAGTTTATTTTTTCAAAATTGAATTCTGAATTTTTTTATTGATAAGATTTTTTTTATTTCTTTTAATATTTTAATATCAATTATTCAAAAACGAAGTTAGATTTTAGCGGAAAATATTATCTTTTATTTATTTATTTTTTTTATCTTTTAAATAGTTTATTTGATTTTACTAGGAGGCGATTTGTTTTTGCCAGCTTTAATTTTCTTTTACACAAATAGTTTTTTTTTTTGTTTTTTTTTTATTTTTTTTTTGCTACTTCATTAGTAGGCAAACAAACTCCCACTTGAAATGATGCAATTTTAAATCAAACGACGGTTCGTTCAAATTAAAAAGCAAGTTGAGTAAATGCAATTAAGAGCGGAAGTGTAAGAGAGAGAGAGAGAAAGAGTGTGAGATGCAAAAACGTCCGACATCTGTTTGAATCTAATCGAACAGATTTCATTTTCCAAGTGAGAGAGACCAGATAGGTAGAAGGGAGATTTGGATTGAGAATGGGGGATGAGAGGGGGTGACTCAGGCACACAGTGTGATAAAATTGAGCGTTATTGCCCTAGAATTTTTTTTTTTTTTTTTTTAATTTCCTATTTAAAAGAAATAAAATAAATGATAAAGTGATTTCTATTCTGATACCAATAATTTCTACATTTAAAATAATGTTAACTACTGAAACAAATTTTAACTATTGTCTCAAATAAAAGGTTTCTCTCTGAACTTAAAATTAAACTTTAAAATTATTAATTGATTATTTGAAATAAAAAAAAAAAAAAACAAGAATTCAAATTAAAAATATTTTTGAATTTTTAATATATTTTTAAAAGATTAATTTGGAATGGATCATTGAAGGTAGTTTAATTGAAGGTTTAATCTAATTTTTAAAATTTGTTTCTTTTAAAGATGTTCATATGTTCATAAGTTTGTTGCGTTACCTTACATTTTTACCGACCGACGATAGTAAAGGAGGTATTGTTAAAAATCATTTTCATTGATTTTTTTTACATTTAAAATTTGAAAACTACAATATTTTTATTTTAAAACTATTCTTGATTAATTTAATTCCTAATATAAAGATTAATGGACAATCTCAAGTAATTTAGTTTCTCAAAATTTTTTGGATTGAGAAAATTCAAAGATATCCATTCTAGGTTAATAATTTATATTGAAACAGTATCTAAACTATTAAAATTATGTTTGTTTGTTTGTATAATCAACAAATCACCGCTTATATACATAAATAATTTAGAATTCTAATATAATCATAATTATGAAATTTTTTGAAAAAATTTTCAAAAATCTTCACCTTTTATGATTTAAAATATGGCCTCCCATTTAAGTCTATTGTTTTAGAGTATTTTCTCTATTTGGATTAGATTAGATTTCGCATCCCATGCAACGTGGTACCGTCTGTTACATTCTAACCCCAACCCAATTATGTCAAATCGGAAATGATTAATGTGTTTTAAAAAGAGATCAGGCACACAACTTGTAAACCCTTATCTTCACTAGATAAAATAAAGCTTTCTAATACAAATAATAATTAATTAACGTCTTGGGCAGTATCAAAGTCAATTGAAAATAAATTGTAGCCATGTAGCTGATTAAAGGCGTAAATCTTGTCTCTCGCTTTACTTAAATGCCTTAAGTTTCATAATAATAGTAATAATTAATAAATGTCTTTTTTGATTTAAATATATTTTAACCACAAAAAAAATATATATATATATATATATATAAATTAATGTTGGTCTTCTCGCAACCCCTTTGCCCTTAATAAATATTTCTTTTAAATATTTTCTTCGAAATCTATTTAAATGAAAATAAATTTATGTTATCCTTTTAATAAAGACTTGAATAAATTACACATTTACAACAACAATAATAAAAAAAAAATTCAAGTAATAAAAATATTTTCTAACCGATATACAAGGTTTGTGCAATCGTGTCGTTAATGTTCACGTTTGCCAATGTGATGCGAATTAAAAAGCAAATTTGTCAGGTGTCGTTTAACAAATAAAATTTAAAAATATAGACTTGTTTATTTAATGATATAATTATTTAGTTTTAATTTAGAATCTGATACCAAACTACTTAATATGAATTAAATATAGCATATTGTAATTTATAGGATTAATTTCATTTTTAATATTAAATTGAAATTAAGTTTCTAAATAAAGTAAAAATATGATTATATAAATATTGTTGAATTGTTTTCTATTTTAAGTTTTTCAATTTTTTGGTTATTTTTTGTTTAGGTATGTTATAATAATAATAATCTTTGAAAAAGTATAGAGATAAAATACCCCTGGGATATAATTGGTTCTTTAATTTAGAGATACAAGTTATTTAATAAAGAGGCTATAAACCAGTGTTTCTCAACCTTTTTGGACCAAACGCCCCCTTTGTAAGACCCGCTTCTTAAATTTTTACAGATAAAAATTGCATGATAATCCCTAATATAAGATAGGTACACTAGGTGATACTTAGAGCCATATTGAAAAATCGAGTTTCAGAACCTGATTGCAAAATCATCTGACCCTTTTTTTTAAGAACCATATTGAACAAAAATTGAAAAAAAAAAGGAAATGTTTAAAAAGTCTGTTCGCAAAATCATCTTACCTTTTTTTTACATTTGAAAATGATTTCGCCCCCCAAAAATAACTTATCGCCCCCCAAAATCGTATAGTCAAATAATCGCCCCCTTTAAGATGTCGATCGCCCCCCAGGGGCCGATATCGCCCAGGTTGAGAATCACTGCTATAAACCAAATAATATGATTTCATTTACACTAAAGATAAAAAAAAAATACCGAATATTCATAATAGCAAAAGCGCTTCATAGTGGTAATGGAATTTATAATATTAATATAATAGTTTTTATTTATTAATAAAAGGGGAAAATAGAGGGTATAGTTTGTTTTTTTAAATATAATATAAAAGTTGAAATTCAATGTAATATTTTAAGGCTTTAGTTTCCCAACGCGAGCATATCATGTGCCCGGAAAGGCATTTCAAGTGCCCGCAAACTTTTGAAAATTTTCCATTTTTTTATTAATATGGTTCTAAAAAAAAGTCAGATGATTTTGCGATGCTCTGAAACATTTTCGAATTTTCAATATGGCCAAGTGTGCTCATTATTTAAAAAAATTCAGTGAATGTAAAGAGGCTCTCAAACAACATTTCCAACTTTTTTTTAATATGGTTCTAAAAAAAAAGGTAAACTAATTTCATTTTATTGTGTACGGTGGGGAGAGGGGGGGGGAGGAGGTTGATGAAAATTATGATTGAAAATTGGGCAGTGAATACTAAAAGGTTGAGAAACACTGGCTTAGAGGTCTTTTTCAAAATCGAATCTTAATATATTTATAAATAAAATTATGTATTTAATTAAGTGTATTTTTATATGTTATAAAATTCATATTTAGGGTTTAAAATCATTATAAATATCATAAACTGGATTTTGCCAAATTTGGAATGAAATGAAAAATTTAATCTATGTGTCCTATTCGTTTATTTATTATTGTTTTGTTTTGTTTTTTTTTTTTTTTTTTTTTTTTTTTTGTTTTTTAGATTAAAATTCCTGATTAAAATTAAATGTTTAAATGAATTCCATTCGATTATATATTTATTTAATAAAAAAAAAATACATTCCTTGTTTTAGATACTATCAATACGCTTTAGTTTTAAATGATAATTCATATTACAAATTAATATTTTCTAACTTTATAATTTTTTACTTTCCCGCATACTTCGTATAAGGGAAGTATTCGAATCGTCAAAAATTTCGACTTCGAGATTTCGATAGATCTTGACGTTTTAGACCTCCCTGAGTAGGAAAATACCATTTTTCGAATTATGTCTGTGTGTATGTATGTATGTATGTATGTATGTATGTATGTATGTAATGTCTGTGAGCAAATTTACTCAAAAACTAATCAAGCTAGGACTTCGAAATTTGGTACACCGATATTATTCACAGTTTGTTAATTTCTATCAAAATTTCGTCAAAATCGGTTAACCGGAAGTGGTACTTTACCTACACTGGTTGCGTTTACCTTTCAAGTAAAGTACCAGTTTGCTTCGAAATATTTGCTTCCTATTTTGTATATAGATTTAAAAATATGAAAAAAATTCAGATACCAAATTTCAACATGATCTGACAACCGGAAGTGACATTTTACCTATACAAGTAGCGTTAGGTGTAAATTATAAATATATATAATAGTGTTAAACCATTTTACTTTATAATTTAAATTAATTAGTTTGTTTATTTTTATTGTTGTTAAATCATAATAATAATAACCTAATTACCTATTTTTATGCGGGAAAGTCTAGGGGAGGACACTCCCGATTTATTTTAAAATATATTAAATAGTTAGAATTTGGAGAGTTTGAACTATAAAATGATTATTATTTTACTCTTGATATTTTAATTTTAATTTAATTTTATGAAATTCTCATTGGCCTTAATAATTGTTGTTTTTTTTATAAATTATATTTTATACTTCTAGATAAAAATGATTTTCAATTTTATTTAAAAATTAAAATTAATAGGAAATAAAAAAAAATATTTATTTATTTATGCCTTCGCTTATAGTACAAGATATATAAATTTATATTTATTTATTAGTTAAATTAATTAATTTAATGTTTTCTTTTGTCTAAAAATAAAAAATAAAATAATAACATATGTAAGTATTTTTATTGGTCAATTAAATCCTCTCTATTCATATAAACAGATAAATAACTTTGCTTTTTTAAATATCCTATTTAAATACCTCTACCCTATTTTCGACACCAACAAGGTTAGATATTCGGAAGATTCAAGTTGAAGATTTAATGCACAATTAAAAGATAATAATAAATGTGATTCGTAAATAAAAAAATAGTACATACTTTCTTTCTAAAATGTTGGTCATTTTTATTTTCGTTTGTTTATAAAAGGACTCGGAGGTCACTGACACCTTTGAAAAGATTTAATTGCATTTTAAAAACTGAAGAATTACTTAATAATGAATAGTATAATATTGATTAACTAATACTTTTATTTATATCAGTAGTATAATAAATATTTATTTGAAACATTTCACTTACGTCCTCTACTTTTTTTTTTTTATTTTTTTAAAAAAAAAATGTTAAAATTAAAATGTTAATATGTTGATATGTAAATGTCATGTAATTTATATATATGTCGGAGGGCATAAAAAAAGCAAAATCAAATATATTACATTATCTATGTGAGAAAAAGGAGGGACGAGAAAGTGGAATTAATGGAATTTTAATGGACTCAACATTTCTTTTCTCAGTTGACAATACTATACTGTCTTATATGCAATATTGACAGGTAAAAAATAAAAACAAAAAATGTTAGCAATGCATTTTAAGATTTCTTTTTATAATTTTTTTTTTTTTATGTAACATTTAAAGTTTTCTTGAGTAATCTATCAACTGTATATTTTTTGTAGTTAAAATTATCCAATTTATTTTTGCATAAACAAAAAATCTTAATTGAATAAAATAAATATAAAATACTCGTGTATTTTGAAATTTTAATATAAAACATCTGGGAATGCTAGGAAGCATTACTATCAACGAACTTTTATTCATATTTATCACAAAATTGCATAAATAATTCCAATTTATATGATCTTAATATATTGTGAGAATTAGATAAATAATGTAGGGAGCGAAAAATATTTAAAAATAGATATTTATTTAAATGAAATAAAATTATTTAATTTACAGAATGAAAATGTCTACAATAATGTCTAAACATTTTTTCTTTATAATTTTACATTATAATAATACTAATTACAATAGTTATAATATAGGGGAAATTTTCAACTTTGACCGCAGATTTGACCATGTTCCCAACCGAATTTTCGAAAACCAAGACCACTTTACAATTACACTTTTTTAAGCTCTACTCGAATCCAAAATCAAAATTTAAAAAATCGAAAATATTTGGTTACAGACACACAGTCATATAGATTTTATAAACGAATTAAAATTACGTTGAAAAACTATAAAGTGAAGAAAATATCGAGAGAGAGATACAATAAACATCCGTTTTAACTAACAAACAGAAAATATATCAAATAAATTTAACGATATTTAAAATCTAATCAAAGCGTTTAGAATTTTAATTCAATCAACGATCTTCTTTCATTGCTGAATAAAAAAAAATTGTAAATTTAAATTAAAAACATCGACCCCAAAAAATTATAATAAAAAAATTCAGAAATGTTTGTTACAATAAATTTTTGAATGATTAAATTAAATTAATTTTTTTTAAATATTTAAATATTATTAAAAATAATTTCAAAATAAGTGTAACCATATTAATTAATTATTAATTTATTATAATCAATTTCATGATGTTATTTTTTTATCAATTTTTCATACAATATAGGCCACCCAGAAAATTTAAATCTGAAGGTATTTCTACAAAAATAAATAAATAATCAAGGCTATGTTTTACATCTACTGAGTGAAAAATAAATAATTATAAAGAAAAAATATTGGTTGTTAATTATATAATTGCGGTAATTATTTTAACATTTTTATGTATTTATTTACTAATAATTAAAATAATCAATTGATTGAGAATAATTAATCATTAAAAATATTAATTTATTTAAATGTCTTAATATAGATATTCATTAAGTAATAAAATAATCAAATATAATTAAATGTTAATTTTTAAAAGGAGATTAAAGAAATAAAAATATTTAAATAAATGTGCAAATGCATATATTAAAATGACTTTATACTGAATTATTTAAAGTATATTTGTATTTATATACCAAATAAATTTGAAACTCAAATAACTTGTATAGTATTTTAATGTTTTCTGTAAAATTTGTTTATAGTTGGATGGATGAAGAATAATAATATATAAATATATACAGGTATATATAGAAAACTTATCCAGAATATATTGTAAATAAATATGTAATCAAATAATAAATATTTAAAATTTGTAAAAATTTTTATTATTTTTTTATTATATATTTACAAAATTTTATAAAAAAAAAAATGATAATAATTTTTTTGACTTTTTATTATTACATAATTATTATTAAAGCTAAATTTAGTCCAATTGTAGCTGAAATCGTCTTTTCAGACGAGGTTTCATATTTTACTAAGTGAAAAATTGATTATATAAAATAAAATAATAATAATAATATAAAAAATTGCCCGAAATGGCATTAACATGAATAGTAGTTCTCCTTAATCCTAATAAATAAAAAAATATCACATTTAATTCTAATATTTAAAAAAATAAAATAAAAATAAGTATTCTAAACTTTTATTTGCAATCATCAATTATTTGTTTAATAAATTTATAAAATAAAAATGTAAATTATATAATAATTCTTCATAATGAGTCAATTTATATGAAAAGAAACATTCGAGAAATTTTTATTTTTTTTAATTAAAATTGATGTTTCATTCATTGTAATTATTGTCAAGATCGTCGAAGACAGATTATTTATGATAATATGGTTATCGGACGTAGCAAGGATATACTTCTTGTTTTGTTAGAATTTTAAATAAGGTCATTAAGGAGAAATTCTTGAAGGGAGGAAATCATTTAAATTATATATATATATATATGTGGGTATATCTATATCCATATATATTTAATTGTAAATAAAAACCATAGTAATAAAAAAAATAAAAAACTGGAACTAACAAAAGAATTTGATATTCAGAATATTTTCAAATAATTAAATAATTTATAATTAAAAACAATAACAATAAATAAAAATTCTAATTTTATATACTGATAGAAAATAATTCATTATATTAGTCGAAATTTGGGCAATAATTAATTTAATTTTTAATCAGAATTATAATCTAAATTGAATATGATTAATTAAATGTATCCAATGAGGTTGTATTAATGAATTTGGCAAAACCAATGAAATGAACGAATATATAATATGTTCAATATTAAATTTATAATTAATGATATCTGATTATGTGTTATTTGTGATATTCTTAATTCTATTTTATAATTTATTTTCATTTATTTTTTCCTATTGAATATTTTATTATATAATATTGATCAATTCAAGGCGCAATCAACCTTTAAGTTATTTAACACCTCGTAATACATTATATTGCACAATGGAACTGGGAACCAATTAAATTATTGTTATATATATTGTTATACAGTTCCAATATTCCATTTGAATATAGAATTATAATAAAAAATCACAGTTAATATATAAAGGTAATACGAATCTGAAAAATAAATAAATAAATCTACAAAATTAACTATAATTATTGAATAAGACTACTTTTAACGAAAAATGAATAAATTTTTGAATAAAAACAAAATAAAGTTCATATATTGATTAGATATTTATAATAAAGTTAACGAATTGTATAAGTTATATACTAAAACTAATTGTAGAAAAATAAATATCTAATAAATTATATTTTTATATCAGATTATTTAAGCAAATTTTGATTTATTTGAAATATATATTATGATTGAAAGTTTATTATTTCAGCAATCTCATTCTTATCCTTTGAATCAGTGTTTCTCAATCTATTTTATAAAATGTTCCATCAGACTTTTTAAAAATCTTAAAATGTCCCTCTAAGTTGCTTATGCATAATTACCGACCGACGATAGTAAGGGAGGTATTGTTTTCACACCAAATTTCACATGTGGAGATTTTTACATATCTCCACGAATCATGCATTTTCTAAACAGAAAAAAGTATTTTTAGCATGATGTCTGTCCGTCAGTCCGTATAGATGTGTACAGCCTGAACGGCTCAACCGATTTTGATGAAATTTGGTATATTTACTTAATGCATCAGTGGGATGAATTGATCAACTTTTGGTGCAATTCCGGAAACCGGAAGTGGTAGTATTAGCGATTGACGATAGGAAGGAAAGGGTTATTTTCACACCAAAGGAGATTTTTTTATATATCACCACGAATCATGCACTTTGTATTGGTTTTATCCTCGAGAAAAATCATATTTATTAGTTTTTTCTTGATTTAAAATTATATGACGTCATCCAGCCATTCATGACGTCACAGCCTGGTCTTGCATATATATTATAAATAAAATAAAATTAAAAATGTTTATATTTATTATTTATGTATCCATATCTGTTTTTTATTACATTAATAGATATATTAAAATTATTTGAAATTGTTTCTGTAGCTGGAAATTAATTTATTTCAAACAGTCGGTCGGTTCGGACCTGGCCACAGGTCAACTTATTTTTAATATTAATTTTTTTCTTTGTTCACTTAGTAGCCTAAATGATGGGCTCCTGACCGCTCATCCATTTTTACTATTACCCTTTTGAACAGGTAAATTACCCCCTGTGGGCGCAACCTATACGTTGGGAGCCTCTGCTTGAGATTCTTAACTTCTCTTCTCTACCTTAATGAATATATTTCTATTTATATACAAATTTAATATATATCTTTTATTTATGATAATCTTTATTTATAATCAATTAAAAAAAATTTATAGAACAAAATTCCAAATTAATTTAAAAGTCTTTTAAATTAAAATGATCAATCTCTAACTCAATATTGACAAATATTTATTAAATTTAAATCACTGTATTTTTCCTTTTTTAATAAATAAATGGATTCATGTAGCATTTCAAGGATCATATTTTTTTCTCAAATAAAAATCAGGTTGTTTCATTTTAGATGTATGTATTTCAAGAGGCGAGGATTTAATTTAGCACCACTTGAATTTATTTCTTGCAAATAACAATATATCCTACATTCATTTATTTATTACATTTTTTTTTAATAAAATTATGTTATAAATATCAATTTCTTTTAATGGTTTTTTGTTTGAAATATTGGATTTCAATAAGAGATTAAAAATAAAATTTCCTTTATTATAGATTTAAATAAATAAATGAGGTAAAAAATAACAATAATTATTGTTGGTTATTGATATGCAATAGTAGAAATATATTTATTATATTTTTTTGTTAAAAATTGACTTAAATATCTTTTAAAGTAAAATTGAAGGTGAATTTTTTATACTAACAATAAAAACAAATCTTGAGTTAAAAAAATAAAAGTTCAACTCCTTTCTTCTAATTTGATCTGTATTGATTTGTAATCTAAAAATTAATAATTATTTTTCTATCGGTACAAAAATATATATTTTATATCGGTATAAAAATATATTGAATTTAACTGTCTTCTTTATATTTAAATTTGTTTTAGGCCTATTGATGGAAGGAAATTAAATCAACTTAATAAATTTCTTAATACTTATTTAATATTTCATATTTTTCGTAATAAAAATGATAATTATTTTGATTCTTTTAAGGATTTAAATGATTCATCAATCTTCTGATTCATTCATGTCTCCATATCTTTTTGCTTTTGTTTAGCTTATGCCTGGGGGTGGAAATTTGATAATTTTGAAGTTGAATGTCCTGTTTTTGACAATACATATATACATACATATATATGCCCAGGGCAAATGGGGCGGTGGTCCCCTGAAGAACAATAGAAAAGATTTAGAGTGACTCATCCATGGCTCCCACATGATACAGAATTAATATGTAAATAAATAAATAAATACAAACGAATTGAAAGAGATAAACCGAGAGAAAGCGAGATCTTTAGTAAGGATTTATAGCTAGGTCCAGTTTTTTGTTTTGTTTTAATTGAGAGAGGAGAGAAGGAGGATAATGAAGAGAAAGAGGGAAACATCCAATTGGGATCCAGTCAAAAGGTTAAATAGTCGCCTAAAGGCAATCGAGACCTCACACAAAGACGCTCCTTTAATAAATTTATTAATTTTAAATTCAATGAATACACACACACACACAAACACTACGCTGTTCACTGACTATTTTAATTTCGCTGTTTTTAACAGAAATAATAAATTACAGAAAATATAAGTATTATAAAGAAATATAAGCGCCTAACGTTACTTTGGTGATGCAACAGAAAAATGTAGTCTAGAATTATAAAAAATTCTTTCAAAATAATGAAAAACATTTGAAATAAAATATTAAATTAATTAAGGACTTTTTTTTTAAATTTTTAAAATAAAACAATTTTTAATGGAGTTTTATTTTAACAAAAGGCAAATTATATGTTTATATTTAAAATTGTTTAGAAATACACTCCTCTCAATTCAATCTAATTATTAGATGATTTCAATTTCTCAGAAGTACATCATTACACTTTAAAAGACATTTTATAAAGATTAATTTATAAAGATTAGATACTACTTTTAACTAATTTAAAGTAACATTACAAAAATATTATAAATATAAAAAATTTTTATAAAATAACGTTTTTCCTATAGACTAAAAAGAATAAAATAATTTTTCTATAAGCCTGATAAAGTTTATGGATAAATTGCTTCATATTCAACGAAAAACGTTGGGTGCATTATTTTATAAAAAACTTTATATTTATATTATTTTCTTTTCTTTAGTGCAATTTTAATTTGATAAATTTATTTAATATAACAAGAGAAGTAGAAAAGATGAAGTTATACGAAAATTTGCAAATTGAATAAAACAAAAAAATGTATTAATCTTCTAAAATTGATTTTATATATTTATGTTAACTAAATGTTATTATTGATTAGTAATTATTATATTATATTTATAAATATATAATATTTATTAATATAAGATTTTATAAATGTATATAGGATCTTCATAAAAAAAGGTTATTGTTTTGTTTTGTTCTTCTCTCGGGGACATATATAAATAAAAGTATCTTTTCTCTATGAGGGGGAAAAACCCTCTTCATTGGCGCTACAACTGATTAATTCATCATTAATGTTAATGTTATAAAGTATTCTTAATTACATTCAAAATGAAAATCTAACCTGATATCAATATTTATGCTTCAGAATCAGTTGAAAAAAATTTATCGGAGGAATACAAAAGGATTTAGTTACAAAAAGTAATTAATCGATAATTATATTAAAATTAATCTACTGAAATATCTATAAAAATTTTCAAAATATTTTCTTAATAAAAAGTCGATGAAAAATCGATTTCAATTTGTCAAAAGAGCAAACAGACAGACGCAAAGTGAAATTGAGAAAAACATTATAATATAATTAAATGTGTCGATGGTGACTAATCACATTGGAGAGTTTATATTCAATAGAAATTAATGTTTTTAAAGGTTTGCCGGTAATGTGTCTAAGTACAAGGGTGGAAAATTGTCCCAGAAGAATCTGAATTATGTGAATTATTCCTGTTATAATAATAACACTATATAGGTTTGATTTACTTCCAAATATATACAATTTGATCGTTGAAATTACAATTGGAATATTTTCAAAATTCTTCTTAGGCTGAATAACTACTTTATTTATATAGCATTTAATTATACTATAATATTTCTTAATTGCAATTGAATATGAAATCTCATAAAATTCTAACAGAAAAAAATAATAAATAGTGAAAATGTTAAGAAACAAATCCGTTCTTCCAGTGAATGAATTTCATATCAAAATCGAATCAACTCTAAGTTTATACTTTTTTCATTTTCCTGAAGCTATTTTTATTCTTTTATTAATTGGATTGTCCTTAAAAAATGAATTGAATTCTTTTTGTCAATATCCATTTCCTTTTTCAGAAAAAAAAATCTTCAAAATTAATAACATTGACAATTTCCGCTTTAATTTTCCTTGGTTATAATGTCCCCCCTCCACCCCACCTTGTTTCGTCCTATATAAAATAATCTATTTTTATTAATTTATATTCCTTCCCTTCTTAATAAATACCGTCTAATATTAATGAGCTCTTTTTCCTTATTTTGAAAATATTCAATTGCTTATCTTCTATTTCCTTTATGATATTTTGAAGAGAATAAAATATAAGAATAAATCTGATCGTTTAATGACTCTTATTGACATTGACATTTACTTAATATGATTTGTTTATTATTTTTACTTCATTGAATTTAGTAGAATAATATAATTATGATATTTTTTAAAAAATTATAAACCTTCATAAATTGTTTGATTAAAGTAATCATAATTTTTTTTTAAAAAAAATAATAAATAAAAATAAATAAATAAAATCAAAATAACAAGAGACAGTTTTAGATAGGTAATAGATAGAAAGATAAAATTAACAAAAAAAAATATGAATAAATTATTACATTAAAAAGATTTTAATAAACATATTCCATAATAATTTTTAAAAAATAATATTATTATTGGTGTTGAATGAAGTTATCATTGACTAGGGTAAAAAAAAACATGAGGAATATTGAAATAATCATTCCTGAGATGTTGTAGATAAAAATTAATTAGGTTATATTTGAAAAGTGTGAAGAGAGATTTTAGTCATTTGTCTGGTCGATGGATGAGAAGGAATAGTAAGGGGAGAGGGGTGCTATCTAAATTAGAATCTCCGGGGCGGGGGTCTCTCTGTAAACAACTCCTCGGTTTACCGCACGACCGGCGACTCATCAGATAACTCGGGTGTAAATAGGAAGTCTTATTGATATTGTTGGCTCATCTCTCTCACTCTCTTTTAAACTTTTTCCCTCTGCCCCAATCTTCTTTTATTATCTTCTTCACCTGGATTTAATATTTAGAAAAGGGAAAACTAACTCAACTAATATCCAAATCAAACGAAAATATAATTTACTTGGAAAAATGTGAAAAATGATTTAAAATTTAGTTCGAAAATGGATTAAAAATTAATAGTTTCTCTTGTAGTCTCTAAAGTCCTAAGTCCTTTCAATTGAATCGAATTATAAATAAGTTGACCTGTGGCCAGGTCCGAACCGACCGACGGTTTGAAGTAAATTAATTTCCAGCTACAGAAACAATTTCAAATAACTTTAATATATCTATTAATGTAATAAAAAACAGATATGGATACATAAATAATAAATATAAACATTTTTAATTTTATTTTATTTATAATATATATGTAAGACCAGGCTGTGACGTCATGAATGGCTGGATGACGTCATATAATTTTAAATTAAGAAAAAACTAATAAAGATGATTTTTCTCGAGGATAAAACCAATACAAAGTGCATGATTCGTGGTGATATGTAAAAAATCTCCTCATGTGAAATTTGGTGTGAAAATAACCCTTCCCTTCCTATCGTCGATCGCTAATACTACCACTTCCGGTTTCCGGATTTGCACCAAATCATACTGATGCATTAAATAATTATACCAAATTTCATAAAAATCCGTTGAGCCGTTCAAGCTGTACACATCTAGACGGACGGACGGACAGACATCATGCTAAAAATACTTTTTTCTGTTAAGAAAATGCATGATTCGTGGAGATATGTAAAAATCTTCACATGTGAAATTTGGTGTGAAAACAATACCTCCCTTACTATCGTCAGTCGGTAAAAATAGTACTTGTTTTTTTAAGAACCGAACACATATCAATAATGGTCCATATTTATCTATTTAATAATAATTCTGAAATTCCATTTAGACTAATTATTTAGGTATATCATTTAACACTACTTAAATTGTTATATATATATGATGAACTTTAAATGAGAGAAGAGGGAGGTAGAATGCAAAGGATTGGAGAGAGAGAGAGGGATAGAGAGAGAAATCAGTTTGTGCAATATTGCAATATTAATTAGTAAATCTATTAAATGTCAATAATGTCCTTGTAATAACTTGAATAATTCACCCATATACTAAATACTTGATCATTTAATCAATGCTTTGATTATTCTTGATTGGATCGATTAACATTAAACAACTTAGCATAATAATACTAATGAGAACAAAATGGTTTGTTTAGATTTGAATATAATAACATAAATGTATATATATATATATATATATATATATAATGAATATATTTATAATATATAATACGTTTGTTCTCGTAGCTATTTCTGAACATGTCCAGGATACGGACGCAGGCGCACTTAAAGTATGTGGAGGATCTTTGATAGTTTCCCACATGATTAAAAATTGTATAAAACTGCTATATATAGAATTTCAGCTTGATTGAATCGCTGAAAGTACCGGAATTAATTTTTTAACACGTTGACAGGCAATCACGCTCCTGTACGAGACGTGGTGCCTTCAACAAAGAGCCAAAAACGCGCTGGTTTACTAAATATTATTTATTAATTTTAATTTATAATTTAATTAACTAAATTTAATTTAAATACATCTGTTTATTAATCCAATCAAAATTTGCGAGATAGTTGAGTGGAGACACTCCAGATTTTTTTTAATGAGTTAATTTTCATCATTACATAGTTTGAGATCTCACACGATTGATTTGCAAAGTAATTATTTATTTAGAAACATGGATTGAGAGATTATTATAACTCTTTTATAACAGTGAATATAATTATAATGATGAGTTTATTCTATTCCTAGAAAATATATTATTATTAGATAAAAATTTTAATTTTGCATAGGTTTTTTTTTAAAAAATATTTCAAGAATATACCCCTCCATCATGTTATAAATAGATATAATAAATTATTCAAGATTTGTTTTTATATTGAAAAAAATAATTTTTACTATAGTTTTAGCATTTTTCTTTATTATTTATAAATAAATATTAATTTTTCCTTTTCTTTATCAAAAAATTAGGATTGATTTTCTTTTAGATGTCTTTATGTTCTAAATTTATTTCCTATAGAAAGACAATTTTATTATCTAGTGAATGAATAAACGCAGATGGAATGATTGGAAGGGCCGGTTCTTAATCGCAAGAGAGGTACCCGAGTTCCCTGATGGCCTGTTCAAATGGCTCCCGTTTTCTCCCCTTCAAACGGTCTATAATTTAATATCCTTAACTGACAATAAATTAACGCAAAGTTTATCGGCGAATAATAATAGACGAAATTTAATCGACCCTCAGGAGGTAAATATGAGGGGTCATAATCGATCCTTGGGCCAAGTTGTCAGGTTCATTAGCGACATTCAGGCCAATTGGCGACATGCACAAGGCGCCAGATGGGACCCCAATTAGGATACCCCTAATGGGCGCCGTTCTACTTAGTGGCTTAATAAATGGTGACCCATATTGGCTGACAACTTCCAATGGGCACACAGTCAGAGTTCGAAAAATCTGCGAAGCCTTCTGAAAGGACCTATTAACTACACCAACCATCTTGATTATATAATTTCACAATTTAGATTAAAGCTATTTTCAAACGAGAAAGATCATTTAAAAAGTAAACGGCGCATGCATTGTGTGTGTCTCTGCTTGAAAATGAATTGCTGACGGACAAAAGTCACTTTTCTGCACACGCATTTTTACACTTCTCTATTATTCCATTCTCTATAATTAGAAGTCCAGGGGTTATTATGCAAAGAGGAAAATATTGATTAGATGTCAAGAAGAAATCCAATCGCTTTAATAGTTGTGTTAAAAATTAATTAGGTAATATTAATTTTATTCAAATATGTTTAATAAACAGTTTTTTTTTAATTTTTTTTTTATTCCTATATTATATTTAATTTATAAATTAAATTGAATCATGTGAAATTAAGTATAGTAAATTTTAATTTTCTTTTATTGAAAAAATAAGAAAATTCAACTGTATATAAATTAATTTAATAATAATTATTACAGTTGAAAATACAAATTGAAAAAAATATCTTATTTAATTAATAATTATGCTTTAAGAAGAAAAATAAAACCTATTGATTTTATTCAGTAGATGGTTTTTCAAACTCAAATATCTTAGTGTTAATTAAGTTTTTATTAATAGCTTTATTAATATATATAATAAAAAAATTATAAATGAAATTATTTGTGTATTAATAAATTATCAAATATACAATCAATAGGTAATTCTTTATATTTTATAACATATATTACAATATATATATATATATGTAAAATATTTCATATTTTGTGGAGTTTACGGGGAACTTGTGTCTGTGAGGTTGGTAGTGTTTGGTTGTTAAAAGATACTTGTTTGCCAAATAATTAATTTTAAAGATAGAATAGTTGGTAAATAAATATAATATCTGGTTTTGATAGTAAAAATAAATGAAGTGTTGACTTTAAAAACCAATTGTTTTTTAAGGTAACTGGGTTATATAATTTGTATATATTTTTAATTTGAATATATGTTTTTATTAAATTGTTTTTTTAAGGAATCTATTGGTCAAGTCATTTAACCTCAACTAATTACCAACTTATATATATATAATATATTTATATAAATTTTAAAAAAATTGATAATATTCATATCTGAATCCTTTTCATAGACCTGTAAGACAAAACACCGAAAATCCAAATTCGATCTGGATGATTTTCTTGCTTCTTAGAAATTATTTAATTTAGAGAGATTATAGAGAGATCTAAATAATAACAAGGATGAGAAAAATGATAATAATTTGGGTATTTATCTACAATAATGATTTCTATTTGATATGAAAACAGAAATTCAATTAACATAAACACTTTTTAATCCAGATAAAAAGATAAAATTTGATAACCGTTGCTGAAGGTAGAATGTAGGTATAGTGAATTAAATAATGAAGTTAAACAACGAATATATATTTTTTAGTATATTATATTATAAACAATTAATAACAAAAATAAAAAAAAATAAAAATAAAATGAATTAAATTCTAATTCCTAATTCCTAATTATATAAATCAAATTACTATTTATAATATCAAAATATATGTTAACTCTAAGAGAAATAAATAATTTTATTTTAATTAATAAATGAATCAACTGTATATAAATTAATTTAATAATAATTAAGTATTACAGTTGGAAATACAAATTGAAAAAAAAATCTTATTTAATTAATTATTATGCTTTCAAAAGAAAAATAAAACCTATTGAATTTATTTAGCAGATGGTTTTCATGTCAAGTAAAATGTCCATTTCATATGAAGCAATGCAATAATAATAAAATAAACTATGAGCCAAGCAACAACATATTTACATTAATAAAATCATTTCCAATATCAATTAAAATGCATTTTGAATGAATTAATGAATGGTGTTTTGATATAAAATATTAGATTCAATGTTTGAGTTGGTTTAATGAATCATTGATTACGTTTAACATTAATTAATCATAATAATTCTACTACTAATAATAATAATGTTAAATGCATTTTAACTCGGTTAACTCGAAAAGTGGATGGGAGAGAAAGAGAGTTCATAGATTATAAATAATCATAATATATTAACATAAATTAATGGAGATATTTTTAATATCGTTTTATTATTAATGTATGGATATTTTCGGAAAGAAATTATGTTATTTTGTGTTGGTATTTGTAAATTATTAAAATTATAATTAATAAGATGAAAATATTTCTTTTGTATAATTATAGAATAAATTATTGTTTGAAATAAGAGATGCTGAGTAGCTTATTTTAATTATTGAAAGCTAAGTAGAAATCCTGTTTTTTCAGAGAAAAGTCACATCTTTGAATAAAAAATGATAATGAAATGAAAGAATGCGAAATAAATCTGGAGTGTCTCCACTCGGCTATCTCGCAAATTTGAATTAGATTAAATAAAACATATTTTATATTTAAATTAAATTTAATTAATTATAAATTATAAATTGAAATTAATAAATCATATTTATTAAACCAGCGCGTCATTGGCTCTTTGTTGATGGCACAACGTCACGTGCTGGCGAGTGATTTGCAGAGTTAAAAATTAATTACGGTACTTTCAGCGCATCAATCAAGAAATTCTATATATAGCAGTTTATACAATTTTTAATCATATGAAAAAATATCAAACATATCTTTATTTTTACGGTCTGTTTAGAGAAAGAAATAAGCTGGAGTGTCTCCACTCGACTATCTCGCAATTTGAATTGGATTAAATAACATAATATATTATATTTAAATTAAATTTAATTAATTATAAATTATAAATAATAAATATTAAACCAGCGCATGTTTGGATTTTTATTGATGGCACCATGGCACGTGTCGGCGCGTGAGATTTGCAGTGTTAAAAAAATTAATTCTGGTACTTTCAGCGATTCAAACAAGCTGAAATTCTATATATAGCAGTTTTATACAATTATTAATCATGTGAAAAATTATCAAACATATATCTTTATTTTTACGGTCACTTTAGAGGAAAAAAAATCAAAACGTTGTAGGTAATGACCCTCTTCCGGTTGAGCTACATTTCTCAAAAGTTGATAGAAAACTATGAATTTTGAATAATGCTCATGTACCAAATTGCATCATTCTAGCTCAAACCGTTTTTGCGTAATCTTGCCTACATACATACACACACACACACACACACACACACACACACACAGACATTTTTCTCAACCTTAGTGAAAATGATTCAGGAACCTTCAAAACGTATAAAAACATCAAAATCTCAACATCGAAAATTTTCGTGATGGCAATACTATCTCTGGCGAGATAGTAAAAATGAAAACGTGGTAGGTAATGACCCTGTTGTTCCGAATGAGTTACATTTCTCATAAGTTGATAGAAAACTACGAATTTGAATAATGCTCGTATACCAAATTTCATTATTCTACCTCAAACCGTTTATTTTTCTCAACCTTAGTGGAAATGACTCAGGAACCTTCAAATGAGCTATATTTTTCAAAATTTGATAGAAAACTATAAATTTTGACCATATTTCATTATTTTAGCTCAAACCGTTTTTGCGTAATCTTGTCTACATACACACATACATTTTTCTCAACCTTAGTGAAAAAGATTAAGGGTCCTTCAAAACGTATAAAAACATCAAAATCTCGAAAATTTTCGTGATCCCAATACTATCTCTGGCGAAATCGTAAAAATGAAATAATTTTAATTTTCTTGTTATTTGACTTATAACTTTTATAGAGATTAATCGGTGAGGGAATCAATTTTATTTTATATATACTTTTATTATTGAATCTTAATAGATAAACAAAATCAATCAATAATATATTATAAATGTAAATTTTATTTAATATATATTTAGTTATAATGGCCAATGTGATAAAAGTCCACTTAAGTAAATTTTCATTATTATTAATTTTGTGATTTTATTGATACATTGAAAAAATATTAAATCTTGATATTGAAATAAGAATAAACTACTTTTTTCTTATTTGTTTTTTAGAGGAAGAAGAATAATACTTTGGGAATAATGGAATTCGTGTCGTTGATCGGCAAATCTCAAAGACGTTTTAATGAGAGTCGAAGGGATTTTAGTCTAAATGTCCAATCAATCAAAAGGGGCCCCGAGGGGCTGGCTGAGCAACCCGATCCACTTATCAAGATGTTTCCTTTCTTTGCTCTAATGTCTGCTCGCCTGGATGGATGGCATGCACGATCATTTAATGTCGTTAGCGATTTATCAAAAGCTCAAGTTTTAAACGTTAATTATTCCCTGGCACGTTCCCATAATAACCTCTGAACCCATCCCGTGCCCTATCACCTTCTTCACCTCCTCCCGGCTGTCTGCGATCCATCAAGTGAGGAAGAGGCTGACTACGAAAACCGAGGAGCGTATCGATCGTTTATTATTGTCCTCGTAAACGATTATTAATCATGAATGAATATCGGACGCACAATAAGGAATTAGAACCGGCACAAGAGAATCCAGATCAGATGGATATTAATGAACAGAGAGGGGGACTTAAACTCTCATCCTATGAATATCTACCTATTTGATATATGCTAAATTATTGAACTAGATTGTAGTTAAACTTAAACGGGAACTATAATACAGATTCAGATCCACTTATAATTATTAACAATTAACATTTTTAAAAAAATCTTTTTACTAATTTATAAATATTTACTTTTTGAAAACGAGTATATATGCAAAACTTATATGAGCCAATATAAACAATTTCTCAAAATATTTTTGTAAGAGGATCCAACTAAGGGGCACTTGTAATAACCCACGATGACTGTGAATTATATTATAAGTAAATTATGGGCGCCAGACTTTGGGTAAATTGTCATTTTATATTATAATACAAAAGGGTGAAAAAAAATTAAGGGAAAAGGAAAACAAATAATGTTCGCACTAATACACTTTAATTAATAAAAAAAAATTTAAACAGATTAAATATAAGACATTTAAATAAAAAAAAATAAGATAGGGTAATTCACTATTATTTCAGGGAGTAATAGGAATAGTTATCAAAGGGTGTGATGATAAAAAAATAATTATATCACGTGACGTGTTAGTTACAAGGTCATATCAGGATGATATCTTTTTCAACTCCCAATTCTCAACTGATAAAAATATAAAAACTTGGAGGGAGATGGTTCCTCCCTTTAGTCGAAATATTATATCTAAGTATATACATCTATTACATTTTAACCTTAATGCGACAAAATAACTTTGTTAATATAATAAGAAAAATAGACAAAAAAATAAAATGAATAATAAAATAAGTTGACCTGTGGCCAGGTCCGAACCGACCGACGGTTTGAAGTAAATTAATTTCCTGCTACAGAAACAATTTCAAATAATTTTAATATATCTATTAATGTAATAAAAAACAGATAGGCATATAACATAAATATTTTTAATTTTATTTTATTTATAATATATATGTAAGACCAGGCTGTGACGTCATGAATGGCTGGATGACGTCAATATAATTTTAAATCAAGAAAAAATTAATAAATATGGTTTTCCCGAGGATAGAACCAATACAAAGTGTATGATTCGTGGTGATATATAAAAAAATCTCCTCATGTGAAATTTGGTGTGAAAATAACCCTTCCCTTCCTATCGTCGATCGCTAATACTACCACTTCCGGTTTCCGGATTTGCACCAAAAGTTGATCAATTCATCCCACTGATGCCCTAAGTAAATATACCAAATTTCATCAAAATCGGTTGAGCCGTTAAGGCTGTACACATCTATACGGACGGACGGACAGACATCATGCTAAAAATACTTTTTTCTGTTTAGAAAATGCATGATTCGTGGAGATATGTAAAAATCTCCACATGTGAAATTTGGTGTGAAAACAATACCTCCCTTACTATCGTCGGTCGGTAAAAAATAAATAAAATATATAAATACTTTATCCGTAACATTTTATTTTTAAAAAAATAACAGATATATTACTTTAATAAAAAGTTCGATTTAAATTATCTATTTAAATTAATGTAGTAAATTCTCCCTTATTTTTATATTATTTCGGTATAGAAAACAAATTTTCATTTGAATCTTTTTTATAGGATACTTTTTTAAATTGAAATTAGAAGTGATATTGATACATTGATACATTGAAAAAATAATAATTAAAGTATTATTCAATTATTATATTATTTAAAGTGAAATTCTAAAGAATAATATCATCATATGATCAGTGATTTGAGATTGAACTTAATACATTCAAATATAAAAAAAATTAATTCGGGACATTAAAATAAGCGAAAATTTAAAAAAAAAAAAATTTTTTTAAAAATTAATAAGTAATAATGATAAGGTTTCGAAAATATAAGAGTTGAAATGGTACTAAAAATATGTTGAAGTTTCATATTAATTTTTAAACAAACCAACAGAAAGAGAAAGGAGAGAGAGAGAGAGAGTTTTATATTAATTTTTCAACCCTCAAAGAAAATATTTAATTTTATTTTCTATTAAAAATCTTTTAACTCACTGACATATTTTATTTTTTTTTGTTTGCTTGTTTGTTTAAATAATTACTGAAATATAAATAAAATTGTATATATGTGTGTAAATATAAATCTCATAAACATTTTAAGTTAATGAAATAAAAAGAACAAAAATTCATTCTCTCTGTTATTTAAGTTGAAAATAATAATTATGACAAAGTATATTAACATTAATGAAAATGTGCCTTTTGTTTTATTTTATATGTGTATTTAGGAACACAAATACAAATATAAAAAAAAATTATATTTTATTAATAAACAAATCATAATTTGAAATTGCTACAATTAAAAAAATACAAGCATATGTATATGTATTAAGAATTATAAGTTGATATATCATATCCACACACACACAATAATTATTAAGAGAATTTTTATTGAAACATCCAAATCAATCAGCAATTGCAGAACATGCCTTAACAACAGGACATAAAATAAATTTAGATAATGTAGAAACACTTCATATTGAAAATAATTGGTGGAAAATAAAAATAAAAGAATCTATAGAAATTAATAATCATCCCAATAATATTAATAAAGAGGATGGATATAGACTTAATAAGATGTGGAACATAGTGTTGGATGAGTAAAATTTGTCATATTGAATGAAATATAATTAATCTAATGTGTATTTATGTATATATCTTGATTATAGAAATAATTTACTATCTTTTTTATAGAGACATAATGCACTATCATACTTCTTGATTGTAAACGCTTGCTTTGACAATTGCTGCTGACTTCATGTTGAGATTAAGAATTGGCGGCAAAAATTGGTGCCAAAAATTGGCGCCAATATCACTGCCTATATAAGGGGTGACGTGTCCCAACATGCATCAGTCCGCTTGAATCGGAGCAAGCGTACGGTTACTTGAAAACGACTGCAGAATAAGCAGTTGAAACGTTGTACAATTATTTTAATTTAATAAATAATTTTATACAAATAATGTGGTCTTTTAATAAAAATTCTCTTAATAATTAAAATAATTTTTCTATAATAATTACTATATATTACTAAAAACACAAAATAAGATTTATAAATAACATATTAATAGTGACTTTTTATTAAATCAATAAATTAATGGTAGATTGAAACATTTTAATAAGTTATACTAAAATTAAATTTAAATAATATAAAAAGGTATAACTATAATTTTTATTTGAAAATTTGAAGTCTATTAATATATTTGCTTAATACTATTTCGGCTGTTAAACCAGAGTTGAACTTCTGATAATGGTAATAACCAAAATTAACATGACAATCAATAAATTTAAAAATTCACCTATTATTTAATTAAAAATTATTTTTGTTAAGTTTTATATTTTCTTAGATCAATTTTAGTTTACATAACTTATGTGACTCTTTATTTGGGCTTATGAATCAATAAATTAAATAAAACAAGTCAGAAAATTTTCGGCTCTCATATAATGTTCCTTATTAAAAATCAATTATTTGTTTTGTGTTGAGTAGTAAATGATTAAATGATGTCAATAGAAAAATATTAAAAAAATAATAATAATAATAATAAACGTTGTAAAGTATAAAATATCGCCTTGATTAATTAAATATCTTTATATAAATGATTTTTATTTTTCCCCTTATTCCATAATTTATATTATATTAGATACAGGATTCAACCGAAGACGATAGCTACGCATTTGGAATTGAATTCTCTCTATCAGCAGAAATTTATTATTATTATTTAATTTTAATCTTTTTTTCGTATAAGCAAAAGTTTCAAATTTCAATTCGATATTCAATCTATAGCAACGTTGATTGTTAGACAGAAATTATTTTTAGATTACAAAAAAAAAAAAAAAAAAATAATAATAATAATTTAAATTTTATTTAGTGGCCATCATGATTTAAGTTTAGCAAGTTTTCTCGATTATTTTAAATATTAATATTTATTTAATGATAATTAATTATTTCTTTAACTTGTCTAAAATCTATCCTCATTTTCAAATTTGACAGAGTAGTTTAGGCATTGAATTATGTTTATAACCAACAAATTAAAAAAAATAATAAATAAAGGGAAACTATTTCTATAGGTATATCTTATCTTCTTATGCTAGCGAAAATTGTTTGTTTATTTGTTTAGCCATGGGTTCTCAAAAACCGCTCTAACGATTTTTTTCAAATTCACACTAGATATAGTATTTATAAAGAAAAATTGAGTTTTATTGATCACATCTCAGGAAAAATACATCTTCATTAGTTTTTTCTTAATTTAAATATATATATGGATGGCGTCACAAATGACATTCATATTGAAATTTGACTCCCGCCTTTTTTTAAAGGATATTGTATTAATATTATTTTTATATTTAAAAAATTTTAAAATTTTTTATTTAATTTCGAAATAAAATTAAAAATATATATTTTAATAATATTTTATAATTATAAATTACGATTTATATTTATCATTCTTCCAATAAAAAAAAAAATTCTCATGCACTTATAACATACCTAATAACCCCAAGTTCCATTCATTTTAATCAGATTGATGCAATGATGCAACATTTAATAATTGTAATAAATAATTAAAGAATTGTATATTAATATTTTTTAAAGTGTCGAGCGAGAGCTCGGTGTCCCAGGTATTAATATTACCAGCCAAACCCAATAATAATGAATCATTTTTTTTAACTTAAGTACCGAGCCGAGGCTCGGGGTCCCGGTATTTATATTATATGTTATGTAAAATTCAAGCATTAAATATATAAATTTATGGTACTCACAAAATTTCATCAACTTGTTTATGTTCATCAAATTAATTAATATTTGGAGATTAAATTACCTGGAAGAAAAACAAAAACAAATATTAATTTTTTTAAATTCATTTATAAACTGGATTTATTGTTTTAAGAATCATCATTAAATATTTAAAAGTCCTTATTTATTATATTTATGACAAATATATATTATATTCACATTCATTATTCTATGTACTATATAAAAAATTATTTCTTTAATCTCACACTATAAAAAAATTATAGTTGAAAATTATTATAGATAAATATAGATTAGTAATATTTTTATTATTCTAATTTTTCAAATATTTAAAAAAATAAATAATAACGAATTCAATGCAGAATAACGTAAAAACAACCAGAAAAATTAAAATCGTATATACTTGGAAGATTAACATTGTCTTACATGAATAGACAGGTTATTTTTTCTTTTAGTGATAGAAACATACTCACAATTGTATTTGCATAAAATAATCGTTTAATATACCCACATGTTGATTTTTCTTATCCCCCTTAATCGTATGGTTTCAATTTCGCTTGATAGATGTGATTAAGAAAAGAAAATTTAATTACTAATTCAATTTCCTAATCAAGGAATTTTGGATTCTGAATGATTGAAAGATTGGAAAGGGTGCAAGAGACGCAAGGTGGAGGAAGCAAGAAATAAATGGCCTATAAATAAACAACCCATTTCCAATCAATTAAACTTTTGACTAAATTTGAATAATATGCCGATTCTTATAAATTCTCCCTATCCTCATACCCAGAACACAAACTTGAATATCTCTCAACCTGATCTGTCTCAGTTTTAGAAACATTAACCTCTTAACGACTCGTTTTAATGAAATTAAATTTATTTATTTATTTTCTCTGCTTCATCAAATCTTATTATTATTCTCATTTTGTTTTATTAACCCAATATAAAAAAATCGAAATCAAACATAAAAAAAAATCTGGAGTGTCTCCACTCGACTATCTCGCAAATTTGAATTGGATTAAATAACATATATTAATTTAAATTAAATTAAATTAATTAAATTATAAATTAAAATTAATAAATAATATTTATTGAACCAGCGCATGTTTGGCTCTTTGTTGATGGCACCACGTCACATGTTGGCGCGTGAGATTTGCAGTGTTAAAAAATTAATTCTTGTACTTTCGGCGATTCAATCAAGCTGAGATTCTATATATAGTAGTTTTATACAATTATTAATCATGTGAAAAATTATCAAACATATATCTTTATTTTTACTGTCACTTTAGAAGAAAAAAAATCAAAACATTGTAGGTAATGACCCTCTTCCGGTTGAGCTACATTTCTCAAAAGTTGATAGAAAACTATGAATTTTGAATAATGACCATGCACCAAATTTCATCATTCTAGCTCAAACCGTTTTTGCGTAATCTTGGTTACATACATACACACACACAGACATTTTTCTCAACCTTAGTGAAAATGATTCAGGAACCTTCAAAACCTATAAAAACATCAAAATCTCAACATCGAAAATTTTCGTGATCGCAATACTATCTCTTTCGAGATAGTAAAAAAGATTTGACATACACATGGGCTTAGAAGTGTTTAAAAATTTTAAAATTTAGAAAAACAGAAAAAAAATTAGTTTATGTAAAAAAATAAATATATATTATAAATAAATAAAAATAGCATAATAATAAATAAATATCATTAACTACATCCTTTGAACTATTAAATATAAAATATTATACATTAATACAATTAGTATTTAATTAATTACCTAATAATCAAAATTTTCATCATCTATTAATTTATTTTAAAACATGATTTTAATCTTTCCAAAAACAAGTAAAATAACATTTTGATCTGGATATCAAAACAACATATATAGAAAATAACAAAACAGTATTATCTTTTAATTTCTTTTTTTTTTTAAAGATCTTTTGTGCTTTTGGCAATCATCGTTATTGTAAAGGATAGCAATAGTCGTTTTTCTTCCTTCATACCATTCTAGTAATTGTATTTATGATTGATTGCTGAACCGTTTCGAGCAACAGCTTCGAGTGTTAGTTTGCGCGTCCGAGAAAAATATTTAAAAATAATAATAATATTAATAATAACAAAACAACGCGAGAAGTTGCTTCTTAAATGAAGTGAGAATTTGATTGATAGGTAAACAGTCTAGAGAATTGATTTTTGGGAAATAATTAACACACTGCCTGTTTCATTTTGTGTATGTTTTTGTGTATGTGGGAAGCATGCCCGCGTTTCAATTCAGCTAGAATGATCTTCACAGGCGGCAACCTCTTCGTCGTGACGATCCTACATGAGCTGACGATTTGACTGTCGATCGTTTGCTCTCCTCACCCGTCTGTCTGTCTGTCTGTCTATTGGCTTGTGATTAATCGTCATATTATTTAAATAACGCCATTGGTCGGTGATAATTGGAAAAGCTTATTTGTTTTTAGTAGGTAATAATTTATGATCGCCCTTTTTTACTCCCTTCGTCAATGCTCTTAATTTTTTTTTCTTCTGGTTGGGAAAAAAAAATATATATATATATAACGATGAATATATGTTAATTATAATATATTATATAAACATCGTTATCATTAAATATGTAGTTTAGATTGAAAAAAATGAAAATTTAATAAATTTATACACATTCATGTTTTCTTAACTATCGATCGTAACATAAATTCCAACACGAGAATATTAAAAAGAAATGGGATTAAATAATCAATAAAATTGATCCATTGCCCTTAATTGTATTTTTAATTTCTACTAATTATTGTGCTTTAAATTTAATAAATAAATAATAATTTTTTTTTTTTTTTTTGCGGTGAGGGTAGGAAAATGTCTGACACATCTCAGGTATGTGGGACTTGCACCCACTAAAAACCTACCTCGTGGTTGAAAAAACAACATCCACCCCGGTACCACTTTCGTATTACTTCAGGATGGTGTTCTCTATTTATTCGTTTATTTATTTATTTTTTTTTTTTTTTTAGAAAGTCAAAAGTAAGGAACAAATGCGGAGCCTAGACGTAGGCCAACACGGCGAAAAATAAATAAATAAATAAATAAATAAATAATAATAATAGTAATTTAAGTGTTAATAACAAAATATTGTCACAAATATGAAATCTCAGTTTAAAATTGATATACTTATAATTTATTAATAAGAGAGTGGTATAATATTAATTTGCATATTGGTTGGTGGTTTATATAGTCAGTAAACAAATTCGAATAAATTTAATATATTAAAGTTATTTATTTTATATTTTTTTATGTATAACATTGTTATTTTTATTTTAATGTGATTAAATCTTTATATAGATAGCAGATATACAAAATAATTTCGCTAGAAATAAATTGGAAATGTTTACCAAAAAAGAGATGAATTGAATGCTTCCAGAGAAAATATCTTTCTTTTTTTTTTTGGAAAATGATTCCGTCTCTGTTTAGAACGAGCTCCATCCTCTCTCCCTCTCTTTGTTCTTTTGCAATTGTTCTGTGGCGGAGCCATTGGCGCCAGACGAGAATAAATCAATCTCATTCGTTTAATCAAAGTGATAGTCTTTTAGTATAATTGATCAGCAAGCAGAAAAAAAAGCAACAACCGAACAACAACGATAAAAAAGTCAGGGTGATGGTTAAAAGAGGCTGCCGCTCACATAAAGAACGGGGCCGTTTCTTTTTTTTTTTAGACAATTGCAAGAGGCTAAATGGACAATCGAGTGTTAAGGAACTAACGATTAATTAACGGTAGTGCTGCTAATGAACAAGTGTGGAAACGATCTTCTCCCTCATCGTTTGGACCTTATTAGGTGTGGATTGTGATTCCACGAATGCAAGTGGTTGATCCCGAGTGCAACCCTCTCTAAGAAGCCGACAAAGGGTGCAAAAACATTAGTTTGCCTTAAAAAGAATGGCTTTGATTGGAATTGCTACTAAAATAAATCAATCAAGCATTCATTAATAGAAAGAATTGTGTTGTTGTTATTTAGATGTTCAGAACTTGACTTGTCGAAAACGGTATGAAGGGAAAGCAAGACAATGAGACAAACCTGGTGATTATCAACTTCCTAAATCTCACTTGGATATATAGCCGGATAACATTTCCTATTGGACATCCATTATAAGGGTAAAGTGTTGGAGAGATTATTATACGATCTTAAATAACCGTCCTGATATAAACATGCCCCTTCAGAAAGAAAAACCATGAAATATTTTAAGATGTTGGGTTAAATTACTCATTTTTTAGTAGTTAGATTATCTATTTATGCGTTATAAAGAATTAATAAATGTTTAAAGTTTCGCTATAAATAGTTAATGAAATTATTTAAAATATGTCATCTAACATAAAATATGTCTGAAAAATTTCAATTCGGTTGGTTTCTATACTATTTTTCTTAACTCAAGAGTAAATAAATTTCATGAACAAAATAACATTACGTTAAATTGGAACCATGGAGAGGACAAGATAGAGATAAATGCAGGTTGGAGAAGAGAGAAGGGTTGACTCCCTTGTTCTCTCTCTTTTTCTTGTTCCCTTTTAGAAGGACGGATGCGGGGACAAAAACTCGGACAGGAAACGGCGGCTCGTTACGGACCGACGGCGAATTTTGCCAAACGGACTAATAAGGAATTATCAAGAAGTTGCAGACAATAGGGAGGCAATAATCCAAAAGAGAAAAGACATGAGCAAATTGACCACTCGCACCACCACGTCTTTCCTGAAATAGCGGGATTCCTTAAAAGTGATATTTTTAAAAAGATCCATTCAAAATAAAAAAATAAAAAAAAGCATCTCGCGGTAAATTGAAAAGTCAATCAATCAAATTTAAAGAGTCAATTGTGATTATTTTTTATTTTTTTTTTTTTTATTTATTGGGACATAGTACACATCAATATTCCAAGTTTAAATTGTCATTTCCGGTTATTTTTAATAAAAATTCGATATGAATTTTTCCCGTTTACTAAAAACAGCATTCGAATTATTGTAGAATGGTATTCAACAATTTTATCCGTTCACGATATTATAACAAATATTTACAAAATATTCACATCACAGATATTGATTGAATATTTATGAGTGAAATTTTATGATATCCTATTTTTCATCGTCAAGCAATTTAGAAGTTAATTGACTATTTATTTAGGATCCTCTTTCAGTGAAGAAGGGGGAGAGAGGGAAAGAGATAATTATATAATATAGATTAAGGTTGGGAAGCTACAGAGGCAAAAAATAGCAGCATATTTTGAGATATTTATCAGAAAATGATGAGAAAGAGTTGGAAGATTAAGATTAAATTTGATGATAACTTGTTTGACTTCTCAAATGATCCTTGAATCCAACCTCAAGTAATGTAATGCGTTGATTTTTTTTCCCTTCTTCTTTTGTTATTCTTATTATTAATATTAATTGCTGGCTAATTTATATTTAGCGAAGTAGGGAAGTGAAGAGTGCTGCTCTTTCGTTCTGCTAGACAAACAAACTTGGTAATGTAAACATAATTAGATATCCTGCTGTGCTTAAAAGAATATGAAAGCCACGCCATTTAGTCATGGCTTTTTAATTTTAATCTCCAAGTATACACATTTATCAATAAATATGAATTAAGGATTTTGAAATTGGAAAGAGATCCATGCATGGGTCTAAATATGGGAGAAATAATTAAAAAGAAAATCGTTTCCCTTGCAATTGAAATTATAGTTTCGACATGAGTCAAATACATCATAATAAATGCTTGGATGATAAATGGTCATTGAAACAAGCAGAAAATAGGAAAATTCAATTTTTTTTTATTATATCTCTTATGAGCATTAAATTAAAGATTATTCACATTAAAGTTTCGAGTTTAAGGTAAAGTATATAATACTCTACTATAGATTATATATATTTATAAAAATTTGAAAATAATGAATTAATTTATTATCTATTTAAAACAATAAATAAAAGAAAATAAGAATAGATCTATCTAAATATAATTCCCCATAGTATACAATAATGTACTAAATTACAATTTTAGAGGAGGAAGATTTCGAGATGATATTTTCTAAATATAAGTATATCCAAAATGTTTATAAAATGCTTAAATCACTTTTTTTTTATCCTCGACTTAATTAAATTAATGTGGTGATGTTCTGTAAGTTATGATTGAAATAATTATTTAAAACTTGAAAATCCAATTATGATAATTACAGATGAGAAGACGAAATTATTTAATAAATATGTGTACTTAGTATATAATTAGGAAATAAAAAAAATATAAATAATCTTGATTGCAAACTGTGATAACTATTAATACAACGGGATATAACTTATCTATATGTAAATATATATATATATATATATATATATATATAAATAAGATATTTAAAAAAGGAATATAATAATATTTAAAATTAGTAAGTAAAAAATAATTGACAGCACTTGAGTTTTAAGTGTATAATTAAATACTTAAAAATTTTAATATAATAAATCAAATAAGCCATTAATCAAGATATTTAACGAAAGTTATTATTGAAAAACAAACATTTAATAAATATTAATAATCTTGATATCTATTAAATAAAATTTTGTAGTAAACTATAAAATATTTCCAATTTAAAAAGGTTTATTTTATATATTTTAATTTATCATACCATTTAATAAAGTAATTCTATTTAAAAGTTATTGTTATATTAAATAAGTTGACCTGTGGCCAGGTCCGAACCGACCGACGGTTTGAAGTAAATTAATTTCCAGCTAGAGAAACAATTTCAAATAATTTTAATATATCTATTAATGTAATAAAAAACAGATATGGATACATAAATAATAAATATAAATATTTTTAATTTTATTTTATTTATAATATATACCAGGCTGTGATGTCATGAATGGCTGGATGACGTCATATAATTTTAAATCAAGAAAAAACTAATAAATATGATTTTCCCGAGGATAAAACCAATACAAAGTGCACGATTCGTGGTTATATATAAAAAAATCTCCTCATGTGAAATTTGGTGTGAAAATAACCCTTCCCTTACTATCGTCGATCGCTAATACTACCACTTCCGGTTTCCGGATTTGCACCAAAAGTTGATCAATTCATCCCACTGATGCATTAAGTAAATATACCAAATTTCATCAAAATCGGTTGAGCCGTTCAGGCTGTACACATCTATACGGACGGACAGACGGACGGACAGACGGACGGACAGACGGACAGACGGACGGACAGACATCATGCTAAAAATACTTTTTTCTGTTAAGAAAATGCATGATTCGTTGAGATATGTAAAAATCTCCACATGTGAAATTTGGTGTGAAAACAATACCTCCCTTACTATCGTCGGTCGGTAAAAATATTGTTACGGTAGTATTTTTTACCGACCGACGATAGTAAGGGAGGTATTGTTTTCACACCAAATTTCACATGTGGAGATTTTTACATATCTCAACGAATCATGCATTTTCTTAACAGAAAAAAGTATTTTTAGCATGATGTCTGTCCGTCCGTCCGTCCGTATAGATGTGTACAGCCTGAACGGCTGAACGGATTTTGATGAAATTTGGTATATTTACTTAATGCATCAGTGGGATGAATTGATCAACTTTTGGTGCAATTCCGGAAACCGGAAGTGGTAGTATTAGCGATCGACGATAGGAAGGAAAGGGTTATTTTCACACCAAAGGAGATTTTTTTATATATCACCACGAATCATGCACTTTGTATTGGTTTTATCCTCGAGAAAAATCATATTTATTAGTTTTTTCTTGATTTAAAATTATATGACGTCATCCAGCCATTCATGACGTCACAGCCTGGTCTTGAATATATATTATAAATAAAATAAAATTAAAAATGTTTATATTTATTATTTATGTATCCATATCTGTTTTTTATTACATTAATAGATATATTAAAATTATTTGAAATTGTTTCTGTAGCTGCTAATTAATTTACTTCAAACCGTCGGCCGGTTCGGACCTGGCCACAGGTCAACTTATTTTACATCAATTTTATTTTTTAAATAAATAGAGATTAAATATTAATTATTAGTTTGTTTGTCCTTTCTTGAGATAATTTTTCACTTTCATTTAACAAATGTTAATAAAATTTTATATCAGAATGTTAATCATAATATAAATATGGGATAAATATTTGAAATGCAATTCGATGATTTATTCATAAAAAAATTCATATTGGCTCTTTGGTAGTCATGATAAAAATCAAATAAAGAATATTTTATACATTATTATCAAAAATTTGATTGTAGCAATAAGTAATATTAAATTTATGATATTAAAAAAAAAATAAGTTGACCTGTGGCCAGGTCCGAACCGACCGACGGTTTGAAATAAATTAATTTCCAGCTACAGAAACAATTTCAAATAATTTTAATATATCTATTAATGTAATAAAAAACAGATATGGATATAACATAAATATTTTTAATTTTATTTTATTTATAATAAAAATATATGTAAGACCAGGCTGTGACGTCATGAATGGCTGGATGACGTCATATAATTTTAAATTAAGAAAAAACTAATAAAGATGATTTTTCTCGAGTATAAAACCAATGCAAAGTGAATAATTCGTGATGATATATAAAAAATCTCCTCATGTGAAATTTGGTATGAAAATAACCCTTCCCCTCCTATCGTCGATCGCTAATACTACCACTTCAGGTTTCCGGATTTGCACCAAAAGTTGATCAATTCATCCCACTGATGCATTAAGTAAATATACCAAATTTCATCAAAATCCGTTCAGCCGTTCAGGCTGTACACATCTATACGGACGGACGGACAGACATCATGCTAAAAATACTTTTTTCTGTTAAGAAAATGCATGATTCGTGGAGGTATGTAAAAATCTCCACATGTGAAATTTGGTGTGAAAATATAATGAAGTTAGAAAAGAATGAAAAGTTGTTAAAACAACAAATTGAGATTATTTTATTATTTTTACAATTCACATGAAAAATTAAAGTACCAACTGTTTTATAATATCCAGTATATAATATATTTCTACATGTAAGTTATTTTATCAAGTCAGCGAAAACTTATTATTTTTTTTATTTTTAAATGGGATTCATATTTTTTTGCTTGTGTCAATCCTTTCGAAGGAAATGTGTCAATTTTAATAATATAATAATAAAATCTAGATAAATCTATTGCTGGATTTTGAATAAGTTACAAAAGAAATAAAAATTTCAAATATATAAATTTCCTAATTAATCGTGTCGTGTGTTATAACTACGACGCTTAACGAATCTGAATTTTTTTTTTTTTTTTTTTTAATTTTTCCGTTTAAAAAATAGTTGAGTTATTAAACAATCTTGGTAAGGAAAAAACCGAGTGAAGATGATTAAAAGAGAACGAAGTGGGAAAGAGTGAAAAGATGAATCAGTAATTTTCTCTGGAATTTATTTAAGTAAAAGCAAGTGCCAGTGATTATTTGTCCCATCTTGTTTAATGGAGGCAACGCCATTTAAGAGATGACACCATCGTCTGACCTCCTGCCCCTCTACCCTTCCGCGGGAATTGGATTTAATTCTCAAGTGACGTTCTCATTGTGACGTTGGAGATCCCGAGCACTGCTAAGTACATCCGTTAACGTGTTCTTGAATGCTGACTGATTATAAAATCATTATCTTTGAAATTAGAGATCAATTTAATTATTTTTGAATATCTCAAAAAGTTAGATGATTTTAAAAAAATATATATAGTTCCAATTTAAAATTATACATATTTTACAATAAATAAAATTAATGATCCACCTTATCTTTGCAATTTTAATATTTATGAATTTATTTTTAATATTATTATTTAAGTGTGTTAATTTCAAACTTAATTGAATCTAATAAAAAACAACTAAGTTGCGATTTATATTGAGCTCTATGTAAGTATATTACTTTCCTTAATTTAAATGAAACCGCAAACGGTCAATTAATTATTCATGGTTTTTTTTATCGAACCAGAGAGATCAGTCGGCAAAAAAAAGACCAAGGAGAGGAATCCTAATCTGGAAATCGTTCGTTCATTATATAGTATTCAATTTTCAAATAAAAATCAAGTTCAGGTTCTTTTAAATTTAACTGAAAAATAGGAGAACGAAGGAGAAAATGGGAGATTGAAGGATAGAGAGAGAGAGAGAGAGAGAGAGAGAGAGAGAGAAGGAGAGAAGGAAATTAAGGAAATTGGATGAAAGATTTTTATCTTTGATTAACATCAGAAGATAAAAACGCTCAGGAATTTTTTAACATTTCTTATTTTCGTTTAATTTTTGCTATAATAAATCGTTTAATGGGGAAAAACGAAAATTAAATAATTACATTTGAAAACCATTAGAAAAATAGGAGTTTGGAAGAAGAGCTGGTTGCGGACTGCCAGGGAGACATTTTTCATAATATTTATTGAAAAAAATAAATTTATTTAGAAATTTAATAAAATTTAATAAAAAACAATTTTCTTAAATTAAAATGATGAGAAATAATTAAACTAAAATGAAATTAATTTATTATTAAAATAATAGTTAAGAGTGTGTGCTCTTATATCGACCATCATTTATATATGGGTATAATCAATTTTTTTTTTTTACTAATACATGTATTTATGATTATTTTATTCTATGTCATCATAAGAGTTAGCAATAGAAAAAAAACATAAAAATCCGGATTTTTGAATCGATTAAAAATATATTAATATTTATTTATCTGTTTTTTTTCTTTAATAATTTGATAAAAATAATAAAATTATTATGAATTTTTATTTTGCCTAATGGAATTTGTTATTCAATTTACATAAATTCAACATATAAGTTGAACGTCTCTCATTAATGAAAATACGAGTTACAAAAATAAAAGTACTGATAAAATTTATTTTTTAATTTATTTATGATAGATAATTAGAAAGTACTTAAATAGAGAAAAAAAATATTTAAAAAATATATTAATTTCTCACAAATACGAATAAATTAAAATAAAAAAATATTACATTGATTATAAAAGTACATATTTATGAAATTATATCGCTGAAAATCAATTTATATTTGAGATAATATTTAATAACGGGTGTATCATCAGTTAAAGATCAATTTTTAACTTTAATTTATAATTGATATTTTTGTTTTGATTTAATGTGTTTGAAAATTTAATATTTATTCAATATTTAATATTGAAATTTGAGTATATATAAACATTAAAATAATAAAATATTATAAATTGATTAATTAATATTTTACATATTTGAATATTAAAATTTCTATATATTTATTTTTATTTAATTTCAATTTTTTTTTTTTAACCTAATTTTTGAATAACTGAATTGTTATCTTGTTTTTAATTAAAGTTTTAGTAAAAATAAAATCAATTTGTATTTTTCTGAAAAAAAAAAATTTAAATATAATTAAATGAAAAATAATAATATAATTTAAATATGTATATAAACTGTGATTGTGTTGTTTTGAGTTTATGTATATGTGTTTATAAGAGTATGTTGGATTAATAACGGGGTATCCATTTCAATTGGTATAAATTATTCAAGTTTGAATGTTAAAGCAATATGATTCCACAATCAGCGAGTCAATTAACTGTTTATTCATCTTGCGCTTGATTCTTAGGGCATCCAGCCAGTCAGTTCGATTAGCCATAAAATCACCGCCAAGCGAATCCGATCTGAATGCTTATAAATTGATCATTAGCTCCAATCAACAGCGAGCGCAGCAACTTGTTGTTCATTAATTCATTCACCAAGTGGATGGAATTCGATTTTCACAGCAGATGCAGACTACTTATGGCCAATAGTTAATGATGTTGTTGTTATTTTGCCCAACGGGTTGAACAATCCATATGGATGAGTGAGGTTTACTTCCCCCTTCCAATTCTCTCTCTCTCTCTGCCTAGCTAGCGGAGCCTACGAAGATTGAATCCGATCCGATCGATGATCAATCCGATTGATTTTCATTCACATGTATAGCGGATCACTTGGCAGGTACCGTTTACTTAACATACGTGTGCCACACAGAGAGAAAATGGAAATTGAATCTAGACAACAAATTTGCAATTCAGTCATTAAATGGCCAACCGATTTCAAAGAAAGAAAAACAGATTCGAGTTGGCTCGAAGATTTTCACATACAGATAGAATCAATCATTTGATAAGAAAGAATTTCAATAATATAGACAAAAACCTGCACGTCAACAACATTCCTTCGTAAAAAAAAATTAAATAACAAAAATTAGAATATATTAATATAAATCTTAAAATAAAATAGTTGATATAAAATAAATTGTCAGGAGTGATTTTATCTATGATGTTAAAACAATATCTATTTTTTTTTATTAATACACTTTACTTAACTCACACTGTCAGGTTGTCTGTCCGTGTGTTGTTTGTCCGCGGCATTTTATAATCGATATTTCAACAACTTTCCGTCATTCAATCAACTTGAAATTTTGCATACGCGCTTATATATTATAATAACACCGTAAAACATTTGCTTCCACTATTGGGCGTACACACTTTACAGTGATTTTATTTTTTACTTTTTAGTGCAATTTTAAGTAAAGTGTGTTTTTTAAAAAGATTTCTTTTTACTTAAATTTATTTTATTCCATTTGGATTTAGGCATTCACATTTACTTATAATATATTTTTTAATTTAGTTATTTTTTTATTTTCAATTACGTTTTTTATTATTTTTATTATAATGTTTAAGTTCAAATTATTGTGGTATAAATGAAGCCTATATATTACTATAATATAATCAGTGGCGTAACTATGGGGGAGCAGGGGGGGACATATGTCCCCGGGCGCCAAATTTAGGGGGCGCAAAATTAGGGAAGCCAATTTGGAACAAAAGAAGTATTCATATTTAAAGTTAAACTGTATTTTGTGTAAGTCAATAAATATTATTTATACGCTTATTAAAATCTGTTAAACCTGTTTCGTTATTCGTCATTAATATTCTTTAAAAAAAATTAAATTATATATATATACGAAAGGGGGCGCTGATTTCTTAGTTGCCCCCAGGCGCAAGAACCTCACGGTACGCCACTGAATATAATTTTATTAATATATTATAATATTTGGAGACATAAACATAATTGTTAAAAGCAGAATTGCTTCAATTTTGATTTTTGAGTTAAGTCATGTAAATAAATTAGAATATAACAAGGAAAACTTAACTCATATTTGAATTTTTCAAGAATTTAAAAATAAATTTGACTTCATTTAACACAAAAAAAGATTATTTATAAAATATTTTTTTATAATTCATAATTTATGCTTATAAATTGCTTTGTCAAAACTTTGATACTCTTAAATAGAAATAAAAAGTTATCATTAAAAAATATAAATATGAGAATAACTATTAAAAATAGCTATTGAAAAATAATTTTTATTAAATGTATTATATTTGAAATTTTAAATATAAACATTATTCATTTTTTTTAATCTAACCTAAATAACTTAAATAAGTTCTTAAGGCAATTAATTATTTTAGAGATTGATTTACTTGTTTGTTTTTACCAGCCAAAAATATTTATTTATTTATTTTTTTTAAGATCTTTATGAAAAATGTAATTTTAGGTATAATTGATTGAGACACAAAATGTTGACGAAAATCGAACAAACAATCGCGAAGTTATTAAGTTATTGAATTGTTTTTCCTCAACTCCCTCTGCCTGGTAAATTTATGTATTTTGTTGGTTAGCCTCGTTGTTTTTAGTCACGATAGTTTTGGATGGTTCGTTGGATGTCTGCTAATCACCTTCCATCATTTGCCATCAACCAAGCGAAATTGAATTAAATTATTCACTTTATTGTTTTTAAACACCCGAGTGTGTGAGAATTAATTAATTAATTAATTAATTATCTTTTCACCGGTGGAAAATAAATACCTTTAAGATAGAATAATAACTATCTATGTATTTTCCTTAATACAATAGCAGCAGCTATAATTTCACAAACCAGATACTTGGTGTATATGGATTGAATCGCTTTCATTCTTTATCTGATAATAATATTATTAAGATATATAAGAAATCTTAAAATCAATAACAGACTTGACTTACTTGGGAAATAATTTATTAATTAATCATAAAAAAAAACTTTGATATATTAAATAATTAGTTAATGAATATTTTTTAAGCATGAAAAAGTTTGTTGATTATTTTATTTTTCTTAAAAATATAAAAATATAATATATGATATATTATAGAAGAATAGTATATATATTTAAGAATAAATAATATTTTATTTGACTAAAATTGAATTAACAGGGTAAAATGGAAATATATTGTATATATATTCGTAAATTGATTGTTGATATGTATTTTTTTTTCTCTAAATGTTATCAATAAGTAGGTAACTGATAAGAATGGAGATTGATATTGTTTGTTCACCAATTGAGGAAATATTCACTGCTACAACAAATCCAGCAGCCGACAAGAGTTGGTTGTATATTATTGATTTTACAATTTATGGGCTTCGATAAATATGTCAAGAATTTCTTTTTAAAATTGACATTTATTGCTGACACGATGATTAACAACCACCGCGCCTCCTCACGTTGAAATGTTATTAAATGGGACAAATACAATTCAATTCCTGAGGAAGGAATAAATAGGGAATGAATAATGGCGAATAGGGGTGAGTGTGGGTGAATGAATCAAAATCGAAAATAAAAATAATTGAAATCAACTAAAAGATATTGTATAAAAAATTCAATTGGTTTAACTATATTTAATTTTTCTATATGTATTATACAAATCCAAACCAAAAAAAATTGGGAGTGTACTCCCCTAGACTTTCCCGCATATAAAATAATAATATAGAAATACACTACCTAAAAGAATAAATTAAATCACAAGTTATTTTTAACCATTATCTTGAGAACTATAAAACATAAATAATTAACAACAATAAAAATAAACAAACTAATTAATTTAAATTATAAAGTAAAATGGTTTAACACAGTGGCGTACCTAGAACTTTTGACGCCCGGGGCGATCTCCAGTTTGCCGCCCTTTCTATTGTAAGTCAATCAAATAGTGGTTTTTATAAATTAATACACATAAATAAATTATTAAGTTATTTAATCAATATTAATTAATACACAGAGAGTAAATTTTTTTACACATATTTGTATGAACTCGTAAACATATTTATATAATATTTACTCTTCTAGCTTTCATACTAGAAAAATCGTGTATAATGCTCTCAAAATTTATATTATTTGTAATTTATTGTTCTATTGACATTTTGTAGTCTTAATTGACTCATTGTAGAACGAAGATAATTTTGCAGAACAAAATATTCGAAATCATATAGTTGATCATAATTTATATAAATCAAATGGTAAACTTACAACTATAACTAAATATAAAAAATGCCGCCCCAAGATAAGTGCCGCCCGGTGCGGACCGCACCCACCGCCATTGGTTTAACACTATTATATATATTTATAATTTATACCTAACGCTACTTGTATAGGTAAAATGTCACTTCCGGTAGTCAGATCATGATGAAATTTGGTATCTGAATTTTTTTCCTTAGGTACGCCACTGGTTTAACACTATTATATATATTTATAATTTATACCTAACGCTACTTGTATAGGTAAAATGTCACTTCCGGTAGTCAGATCATGATGAAATTTGGTATCTGAATTTTTTTCATATTTTTAAATCTATATACAAAATAGGAAGCAAATATCTCGAAGCAAACTGGTACTTTACTTGAAAGGTAGACGCAACCAGTGTAGGTAAAGTACCACTTCCGGTTAACCGATTTTGACGAAATTTTGATAGAAATCTACAAATTGTAAATAATATCGGTGTACCAAATTTCGAAGTCCTAGTTTGATTAGTTTCTGAGTAAATTCGCTCACTGACAAACATTACATACATCCATACATCCATACATACACACACACAGAGATAATTCGAAAAATGGTATTTTCTGACTCAGGGAGGTCTAAAACGTCAAGATCTATCGAAATCTCGAAGTCGAAATTTTTGACAATTCCAATACTTCCCTTATACGAAGTATGCGGGAAAGTAAAAAAGGGTGAAATACAATATTTGATTTGATTCAAAAGTATTTTATATATAATAACCTATAGAATAACATTTCTTAATCCTCGATGTTATTTTAAAATACATTTACTTCCTTAATGATATTAACTCTTTCATTATGTTTATAAGAAAATTTATACACATATTTATAAACATACTGGTGTAATTTATAATCTAAGAATTAATAATTTATTCGTTTCGGTCTTTGCTTTTTTCTTCCATGAATTAAATTGACATTTTAATGATTAATCTATCGATGTGAGTTTAAACGATGCCTTTAAAGGAACCTACCTTTTAAATGCTTGTTTAACATTTTATTGTATAATTCATGAACGTTTCATTGATATTCGTTTCTTTTTGTTTTATTTTCTCAATATTATAAAGGTATATATATCTATGTTTTTAAATATTCTCATCTTAATATTTATAAACTGTATTCATTATTTTTTTTTTCTAATTTCCTCTTTGTTTATATTCTTCTACCTATAGATTACCCTGAAATAATTATTAATATTTTTATCGCCCTTTAAATGAAAAAAATTAATATATTAGTATATTTTTTTTAAATTTAATACGTTTTTAGAATAGAGATGAACAGAGTAATTCTATAAATTTTTATTTATGTTGTTAAATATTATTTATTTCCAAAAATTCTATTAAAACAAATTAAGGTTTATTATCATTTAACTTATGTCGACAATTTCTTTGAAAAATTTGACAATAAGAAAATTAAATTGATATTTTTAAAAATTAAATAGGGGTTTATAATTATTTAACTTACTTATTTGTATATATTCTTTTGTTTATTTATTTACTATAATATAGGGAATCTAATCGATAACAATTTATTTTTATGTATCTCAATAAAATAAATGTTAATTATTTGCTTAATTTGTGAGGTTTTTTTTAATAAAATATTATATAATTTGATAGGCTATATATATAAAAACAAAATTTCTTTAATTTTTTAACGAGCATTAATTGGATATATTTTAAAATTGGATAATTATTTTTATTTCAAATGTGCTTAATAAATCATGATCAGATCTCACAGGGAGAACGAGATACAAATTCAATTTAATAAAAAAATCTATCATAAAACCTCACTAATAAATATTACTTTCTTTAATTGGATCATTTACTTAATCGCTAAATTAATTTAAAAAGATCAAGCCAAAGTTGAAAACAAAGATAGAGATTAGAATAATTAATTATTTATTTTTTAATTTTGTTAATTTAAATTTCATGTTAATTCAGAATTGATTAGGTGCTGATATATAACACCTGGCATTAAACAATTAAGAAAAACACCCACCACCAAATAATTAACGACTAAAAATCACTTTTTCATTGACAATATATATGAGTATGTTTTTAACATATTGGAATAAATTTTGATATTGAAATTTAAAATACATACTTGTTAAAAGCAAAAATACGTTAAAATCTATCTATCTCTATGTTATGTTTTAAATATAATGTAATAGAATAATTATTTTGACAGAAATGAATTGAAATGTTGAATCTTGACACAGATTATTTCTATCTAATCTATATTTTTAATATCTTACATTAATTAAAATTTCAGTCATTTACAAACTAAGGGTCATCACTGTTTCAAAAGACATTTCATTTGGTCTAAATTTAATAGAAAATTTAACGATAATCAATATTTATTCCCTCTTTTCCCCTAGACATCTAAAATGTGATCCAAATATTGGAAATTTTTGGTAAATGGTAACCTATTATTTATTCTATTATTTCAAATCTTATAAATTATTAATATTTAATTAACCTTGATTAAATAATTAAAAAAATTTAAAAAATCAATGAAAATATAATTTTATTCAATGTTATGTTAATTATTTTATTTTTTTAAATTTTTTTATTATACAATTTTAATTGTAATTAAAATTTTTCATTTAATTTTGAATTGAATTGAAATGAAAATCATAAATGGAAATTCGATGGATCTGATTAATCTGAATCATTAAATTTAATATCTATCCATATCTATTTCTACGGAACTCGAAAGTTCTTGGCCGCAGCAATTACACCCCTCCAAGTATTCCTATTTTGAGCCACAACCCTGCAGTCCCTATCCTCTCTCACGTCCCTTCCCATATTATCCACCCACCGCGTCCTTGGTCTTCCAAGCGGACGTTTCCCACTTGGTCTCCCTACCAATATATTTTTCGCCATTCTTTCTTCTCCCATTCTAGTCACGTGCCCTGCCCATCGCAGCTTTCTCCATTTTATAATTTTAACATATTTATATATTTATATATAATAGAGTAACATTGATTTTAAAACATATCTTCCTATTTAATAAATACAAGTCAAAATGAAACCAACTTTAAATTTTCAGAGATTTAGAAAATTATAGAATTAATTTTGAAAATTATGATTACAATTATGATCATAATTAAATTTATTATGTTAAATTAGTTGTTTGAATTAGTGGGAAATTTGTTTTTAGAGAAACCAATTGAAAAAAAAAACGAATAGTTGACCAAGGGCTGACAATATAAAGGCTTTGAAAGATAGAATTGGATGATAGATCAGGATAGAGACAGGAGATGTAGTTCCAGCGGCTAAGAACTTTTAAGTTTAGAAGCAATGCTAAAAGATAGTTATCACAATATAATTAATATGGATTATTATATATATATATATATATATTCAAATCAGATTTCTAAATTTTAGTTGAAAATTTGTTATCATTTTTCTATATCAATCAGAACATCGCTTGATGGATTGATTTTTTTTGCTCATGTCTGTTTCTTTGCTCGAGCAACGCCATATCATTTTCATTTCTACTAATTAGATTCAGCAACATGAAAAACAACAACTGCCCTCTCACAAAAAAACTGATAGAAATGATATTTAAATTTTTTTAAATTATTTTTCTAGAAATGCCAATTATCAAGTTTGATAAATTATATTAAATAGTAAATTAATGTTAATTCATTTAATCATTTATTTATTTTGTTAGAATTAGTAATAAATATTTATATCTAAAATGAAATGAATTCATTCAGCAAACGAAACAGACTGTCATCATTTTTAAGAGATAATCAACGATTAGACTTGTGTTATATTAAACCATACTTGAAATTTTTTGTATTGGAAAGAAAAAAAATGTCTTAAGAGATAAAAAAAAAAAAAAAATTCCATTAGACAGCAAATAAAAAAGATCACCTTCATTAAGAACTGATTCGGGTATTTTTTTTTTTTAATAATTTATCAAAAAAAAAAAAAAAAAAAAAATGAAGTAAGAAGGAAATCTAAGAAAGATAAATTTATAATACTTTAAGAGAAAGTTAATTATTTTAGAGTTGAAAAGTTAAAAAAAAAACACAAAATAAATTTTAATTAATCTTTATCTAATCAATTTCTTTAAAAAAAGAAATTTGAATAAAATTTTACCAATGAGTGATGTCAATATCGTCCGCAAGGTTGAAGATAAAAAAAAAACAATAAGATTATTTGTTTTATAACACAACCTTTAGAATTATAATGTAAAATAATTAACGATATTAGAAGTGGATTAATTTTGATGTTGAAGCATTTTTTAATACAATGGGTGTCTGAGAATGATCGGATAGAACAAGCATGATGGTGATCTATAGATCGTTGAAATATTTTTCCTCATTAAATGGAGAGATAAAAATCATTGAACATTAATATATTATAATTATTAAATTAATCTGAAAAGAAAGAAATTATAGAGAATAATAATATTATTATAAATTTAAATGAATAAAAATATTAATTAGTGCACATGCTAACATGTAATACATGTTTAACATATTTCTTAAGAAAATTAATTATTAAAAAATATATTAGCTTAAATAGTTATAAAAAAAAGTTGAATGTTAATATTATTTGTTCGTATATATTTTTTTTTTATTAATCTTTACATGGAATAAATTAAAAACAAAGTATGGATATTTATTTAATTTACTTTTAAAATTCTCTTCCGCATAAATTATATTATAATTCCGAATATATTAAATCAGGAAATATTTTTATAAGAATGTTATTTAGAATAAAATGCTGTTATTTAAGAAAAATAATATAAAATCTTCTTACCGCTTTATGACTATTACTGACTAAACTAAAATAAATTAAAGTTTTAATTTTACATATTTTTTTTATATATGTAGACCCAAATTTGTTGGTGATCACACCAATTAAATAATGATTAATACGAATTTCAATTTTTCTATCAATTTTGGATTAAAAAATGGAGTGGTTGGGCACAAGTCAGTAATATACTAAAAATAATCTTAATAAAATAATTAAATAAATTAAATATAAATATTTTAGCTGATTATTTAGATTTATATATATTATTAATTATTTAGATTTAAACATTTTCAAAGATATTTTAATTATTATAATTAATAGAAAATAAATCTTTCCTAGTATAATTATTTTTTAATTATTTGACATTATATGATTTGTATGGAGAAAATGAAACAAGCTTTTTTTATAAGAAATGCTTACTAATAATAATAATAATATTAATGCCGGTCCTGATAGATGTTTCAAATAGACATCACAAAATGAATATTAATTGTGGCTTCTTAAAAAAAAAAAAGTTCACCAATTAATGATTTTTATCCATTGAGGTTGTTGTTGTTATTGTTGTTGATGTGCGGAAAGATTGTTCTTTTCTCGTGCCGATTAAAAGACAAACGGTAAGATTTCTTGAAATAGACCCTTTCAGTGGCGGTAGGATAAGAAAGATGCCGACAGAAAAGAGGCGCGGTGGGGAGGGGAAAAAAGTGGGGAGAGAGAGAGAGAGAGAGCAAAAGTAAATTTACACAGGCATACATGAATCGCATCCAAATGGCAATATGCCATTTGATTTATTCCAAATTATTATGAGCTATGATTATGGTGTGAAAAGTTAAATTGTCTTAATTTATCAAAAAAAAAAAATAATGAATTTCTATTATGCAACATGAAAACCATATTTACAAATTAAATGTTTTAAACTTTTTCATTTAAATCAACTTTTCAGTTATTAATTAAATTAAAAAAAAATACTATTTATTTATTTACCAAAACAAAATTAAATAATAAATTTATTTCAATCCTTATTTATATAATTATAATAAGAAAAAAATATGTTGGCTTATTTTACTTGTATTCATTTATATATATATATATACGAAATGCCTTTGTACGCGCATAGGATTAGAATGCGAGTAAAAAAAAAATAGAATATATATATATATAATAGTCAGAAATGTTTGTGATTTATTAAACTCTTTCTATTAAATATTATGTAATATTTCTATTTTTTTATTATATAATTAAAATATGATTATTTTAGCTAATATTAAAAATTTATATAAGCGGGTATTGGAAAATGATGGTGTGTATTTTTAATAAAATACCCGTAGATATTTATTTATCCATTAACTAATCATAGAATTCCAAATAACATATTTACCGTATATATATATACGCATTAAAATCATTAATATTATTATTTATCAATAAATAGAGATGATTATGATGTTTTAATGATTATCAGTCAAGGATCAGAGAAGCAACTAATTAATATGTAAAGTAGAAAAAGAGAGGGAGTCAAACAGTTAGAAAACAAATCGTTTTCATGGTCAACGTGATTTTTCGGAGGTTTACGTTGACGTCATTTTACTTCATTGTTCGTAATATATACCCACCAGGGCAAACTAAATTTTATAGCGCCCAATCGATACAAACCCACCATTTCTCACTAATTAGATAATTATAACTGTTTGTGTGTAAATCCCATCAAATTTTAAATTTACCATATTAAAGATCAATTTTCGTCGATAATAAAAAAAATAAACATTTGTCTTTTTAAATGAAAAGGAAGAAATAATAATTAAGAAGTAATAAAAAATAAATAAATATGTTTTTTAATGTATTTTTAGCATAAATCAAAATAGAATGATGAATAGGGACTTTTACTTTGAAATGGAAGTTTAACTATTATATTTATGTAACTTTGTTAAATACACCTATCTTAAATATAAAAAACATCATAAATTTATATATACATATATATTCATAAAGTTTGTTTATAAGGTACCAATAGAGAAACGACTAGCATGTAGTTCAAGGACGCGATAGGAATTGGTATAAATTTGATAAATGTAACTCTGGATAATGAGAGAAGCAGCGATAGATTCCGAATTTCCTAAACAGAAGATATTGTTGTTCACCACATTATTGTAAAGGTGTCGGTGTTTTAATTAGCGATAGAAATTTTAAATGGCCTAAGAAAGAGAGTGAAAAGAAAGAAAGAAATAATGGAGGAGAATAAAAAGTACCTCACCAAGTTTGGGCCGTGTTAACTGAAGACTCGTTGCTGCAAAACCTGAGAGGAAGTTACCCTAGAAGGTAACATCCCATCCCTGTCCCCTCTTCATAAGGGATGGGTAAAAAAAATAAAAAGAAAAAAAAAAATCACCCATTGACATTAGGCCATCAATTAATGGAGAAAATTGACATTGAAAATCAAATTATAAGCATCAATAAGGATTATAATCATGAATAATAAATTTATTTAAATAATGATCATGATTTGGATCATTTGTAATATTGAGTTCACTTTTAAGAATTTGTAAGCGTATGTTAAAGCCTGATGCTCTAACTATTCTTTCTTCTTTTTTAACTTTCTAATAAAATTAAATTTGTTTTTATTAGAAATATAATATTTTATTTAACTATAGAATATAAAAATAAAATAAAGTTTATATATATAAGTGATATTTACAGGGGTTGGACAAAAATATGGAAACACCTTTAAAAAAACATGTTTCTTTGCTTAAGCACGGCCAGCAATTCCCTGTTTATTAAGCTCCCTTCTAATTGTTTTGGTACTCACAGGGTTCGGTAACACAACATTCATTTCAGCATTCACAATTTGCCCACGTTCGAAGTCTGTTAACTCTGACATAATGCAATGACAACCTCACATAACAGTACTCCGACAACAACTGAACTGTTTAGCACATTTACGAAGTTGTATAGGTGGCGTCAGTAGTCAAAAACGCCAGCGGCACCTACATATTGCATTAAAATCATTCTTTCTTTTCAAACATGCATTTCACAAGGTGTTTCCATATTTTTGTCCAACCCCTTTATATAAATAACAAATTGAAATTCCCTCCTGTTGAGATCATTTTAAATTATTCTTTTTAATTGGTCTGATGCTTCTTGTTTTCCACTTCTCTGTCCACGCTCCGGAGTTGTTCTTTTTTTTCAACCGTCGAATTGAAAAGACCTATAGGCTCAAACAGTTAATTTTGAGTCTCTTTAAATTTCACTTTTGTGCGTGGCATCTAATTAGCACTTTTTTGTTCACCCGATTGAAGAATTTTTTGTAGTGTCCTTGCTACTCATTGTGGTGTAGTTCTATTGATATTTTCAATATCTCATTTTGGCTTTACCAGCGTAATATATTGAAACAAGTAAATAAATAAGAATTCCAAATTGACTCCACGTCTTCTGGATGTTGTCAACATGATAAATCAGCGGTTAAACTCTTAAATTTAACGATAAAAGTATCCTATTTGAAATGAAGTGAAATTCAAATAAAAATGATGTAAAAAGTTTTTAAGAAACGATTCTTTTTCTTTGCAGTCAAAGGATAAAAAGCGAGTGAGCGAAGGGTGGAGAGAAGAGGGGGGAAGGGCAGGGAAAGATTTCAAGTGAAGATAAATGCGAGTTGAGCGTTGAGAGAAAACAAGAATCTTTTGTTTCAGGGAGTTAACTCCCTTGAGATTAGGTTACAAGTGTGCCCTTTAGCAACCACACCAACCATTAGAGACACATATTCACAATAATAATGACAAACGATATATTCATAGATCAATTTACCATATTCAGAAAAAATAGATCATTAAATTCAATTCTTATTACTCTTACAGTTAAAGAATTTAAATTATATATAAATATAAAACACTTTTTTCTCAATAAAATTTTTGTCGACTTTACTAAATATATTTATATATATACATATTTTAGGGCGATTAGTTTAGTAACACCGAAGAAGGCAAGGGGAAACCACTTCGGTCAAATTTTCCCATGAACACCCTATGACTCCTGTAGAGTTATTAGGGCCACGACACTTCCGCTAGGAAGTTATCGACAACGAAGAAGAAGTTTAGTAACAAAAAGAAACAATACCTCTCTTACTCATCGGTCGGTAAAAAACAACCTAGAAATTTTATTTATTTATTTATTTATGCTTATGTAATAAAAAAAATAATAATATAAATAAAAAATGATTGAATACATATTTATTATGAAATTTAATAAAAAAAAAACATATTTTATTAATTTGAAGACTTACATTTTTTAAATGTCTATTTTATGTATATAAAATGGTTTTGATAAAGTAAATGAGTGACCGGGGTGAAGGGAGTGAAAGGGGAATTGAGTTGAAATGCAAAATGTGGCTCTGTTAAATGGACTACCCACCTTTGAATAATTTCCTCGTTATCTCTAATTGAAATAATAAATAGCATGAAGGGATAGAGAAAGAAGGGGAGGGGGATATTGAATCGATTTGTCATTGGGGCTCGATTGAGACGTGAGGGAGTTGTTCGTGCTCTTGTTGTTGTGAAGGAGAAGGAGCTGTTGAAAAAAAAATCTTGGGCGGATGCAACGACATCACCATTTCAAATTAGAATAAATCATAAAGATAAAGAGAATGTGTGGGACGAAAAGAGTGAGAGAGAGAAACCGCTCCCTTGAACCGAAAGAACCGAAGAAGAAAAAAGGCAAACAAATCATCACCGCACCAGGGCGGGTGACTTTTCGTTTAACGGCTACTAGCCGACAGTCGAATGGATGGGGTCACGACAACCGACATGCAAATCATTCCGGGACAGTAAACAACCAACCACCCTGAAGGAGGAGAAGGAGATGTACAGGGAGGTAGAAGCAATTCATTAGACACAGATCGAGAAGAAATAGACCTACACAAATTTGAATATATATTAATGCTTAAGTTGTTAATCTAGTTGTAACTTAATATTTTATCAAAAGATTTTAACTTGCGTTTTGGATTAATAGATAAAAAACAAGTTAAAGGTGTGTCCATATATATAACTTTCTTTACAGTTACTGAATTATATTTTATATTCATCCCTTTACTATTCAATCATAAAAAAATGGTAAAAAAGAATAATTACAAATAATTTAAAGTTATAAATTCATATTCGTATTTATAAAAAATCACTTTTATAAAAAAAAACATTGTACTTTAAATGCAGTACATATTTTTATATACTTCTAATAAATATTTCTGGAAATAAAGAAACATTAATTCATTCTCTAAATATCTAAAATTTACAAATTATAAATATTTTTTTGAGCAATAATATGTTTTTGAAAGTATGTAAGTATATCATAGAAAATTTATTAATAAACTTGAATTTAAAATGAACAATTATATCAATTTATTAATCATTTAATAAATTTCATTATCCTAATCTCATTGCTTTAAATACATTGAAAATAATCACTATAAATACTCATAAAAATATTAAAAGTTTTTATTTCATTTCATCATTCCTCCATCCATTAATAAAATTTGAATGCTTAATTAATTTAAATGTTTTTGGTTTTTGTTCAGTCATTGCTATTTAATTAATTTTAAAGAAGAAAAGAGCTGCCGCCCGCGCATTCATCTCTCTCATTTTTCTTTGCTATCCAAACCCTCTTCACCCCCTCGTCATTGGAGGATCCCTCTATTCCCCTTGATTTAGCGCATGACGATCGTTATGTGTGTCGTGATTCATAAGCCAACCCACTGAAGATTAGATTTCAATGCATATATTAAATCCCCTTTCGATTCATCATTCACCTATCATATTAAGTTTTAAAGTACAATTGGCAATTAATCTCTTGAATAGAGGAGGATCGAGACAGGGGCAACCGAAATTACTACTCACTGCATGCACATTCACAAGGACACTAATTCAATCCCCGATTGATTGATTTTTTTTTTCTCTTCTTCCTAAAACGCCCAACTCTTTTCTTTATTTCAAATTTGTTTTTTTTTATCTTTCATATTTTAATAATCATTATTTAAATGATAAATATGATTTTAATTCATTCGATTATAAGACTTAATATGGTGATTGATTGGATTGCATGACTCAGGAACACTCCCACGCAAAGTAATAAATTTAAAAATTAGATATTATTATTATAAGCAGACATTAGAAAAATACTGTTTGTCTAATTGACGTTATATCCGAATATAAAAATAATTTTCAAAATTAAATTTATATTTTCTTTTTAGATTTGAATAAATCAAATAAATCAATTAAAATTGAATTGTGACAATTTAATCACTTCTTGTAGCTGGCGACTGTTAATAGAGTGCTTTTAAAGGTAGTTATATAATTTAAAAAAAATATGCTAATTACAATGATATTTGACTTAATTAAAAAGAGAATTTCGTATCAAAAATGATTGAATATGATTTCGGTTAAGGTGTACAATAATTGGATTAAATAATCAACTCGATAAGTATATATAAGCAATAAATAAATGGTGTCTGCAAGTAAGTAACCCGACGTTTGAAGTCGGCATAGATTTGTGTCTTTACTTATATCCAAAGAAAATAATCCATTAGTGTGCGAACACAGGATTGTTGAGGAAGGTTAAAGGTTCAAAAAACGAAATTGTGTTCACATCGAATGTTTCACATGATTTGCAAGTGTTATTCTGGAATAATGCTATTTTTAGCTAAATAGCAAAATATATTGACGACCAATAAATTGTCACTAAAAATAGTAATGCCAATTCAAAAAGTCTATTATTAGTGCCCTAGTTTAAGTTGACAAGGGCAACGACCCACACTTGGAAAATTAAATATAATGATTTTATTAAAAATATATTATATAAATAAAAACGTTATATTGAGTCATATCTTTGAGATTTTTGGAAAATTTTTATAATAAGAGATAAATTATATTACCATTATTTTTTTTTTCAATAATTATAATTGTACTAGTCTGGAAAAGACATTTTTCAGGGATCACTCATTTTAAATTTTTTGTTATCTACTTCTTTTGCTTTAATACCCTGAGGATGTCTAACAGAAGAAAAATTCAATTATGAAGTGCATGTCATGACAGAGTATGTCGAGAGCAAAGGAAGCTAAGAGGGAACGAACAAATGGATCTGCCATGAGTCACGATCAGCTAAATTAAAATCCATTTGCTTTCCTAGGCATTTTTCAATATCGATATATATTTATATCTTGAGCTAAAGAAATTGTTTCAAAATTAAAAAGCATTATATTCGGATCCGAAAAAAATAATAAATGTTAATGTTATTTTTTACTAATAGGGTTATAATTTATTCTTTAAATTTTAATGTTTTTTAGAACGCTGTTTAAAGAATTCCTCCAAATGTCCCTATTTTATATTTTTTATAATAATAAATTAAACGTTCAAAAATTAAAAAAAATAATATATAAATATATATTGTAAATTAAAATATATGGATATTGAGTGAATTTTTTTTTAAAGATTTTCAATTTAAACTTGACAACAAATCTTACATTTAATTTGGGAGGGTTTGAAAGATGTATCACTACAATAATATATCATCAATACTGTTACTAATATTTTTTGAAGAAAAATGAAAATTAATGTTTAAATAAGATTAAATAAATGACTTCAGTAAAAGTAGTGGAAATATTTATTTTTAAAACATGCAAGGAAATAACAAATTAATTTTGTACCTAATCTCCTCCAGATCTATTTATTCCTTTTTTCTTTTTTCTTTTTTTTTTTGGTAAATATATAATAAAATTGATAAATATATAAACTTAAATTATTAACTTAATTTATTAACTTAAATTATATTATTATAAATTATTGGAAAATCAAATATTTTTATATTATTATATATTAAATTTTATATAAACTTTAATGATTTTGATGATAAGTCAAAATTATCGATAGATTGAAAATATCATTATATCAAGAATGCAACTTGAGGTGTTTGTTAAAGGGTCAAGCTATTCTAAAAACTCATAATATAAATTTGTTGCGTTTTTTTTGTTTTGTTTTATTTCATTTCATTTAATTTCTTTTGTAATTCGTAATGGTAATTTAATTCCATATTCCGTATTTAAAACGGTTTTTCTTTTTTTGCCTGGAGACTCTTTCTCTTTTGCTTGTTTTTATCATCTGTGGCTAATCAAGATGGAATATATTTAACGCACCTCTTTTGAAGGTTATTTATGTAAATGATATACTTATATATATATATATATATATATATATATATATATACTATATGTATATAGAAAGAATAAACATAACCATGAACAGCGTGAAATTTGTTCTTAATAAGAGAAGATAATAAAACAACCTTGAATAAATCAAAAAGCCGACTTCCGTCGCTTTCTCGCATTCTCTTTTAGCGGATTAATAAAACATTCTTTTTTCTTGCCAACTGGTGGTCTAATATTTAAAGCATCTCTATCTCGTGTGGGAACGACGAGAATTGCACTTAGGTCATATTATTAAACAGAATTGAAGATATAATTAATAAGAAATAAGTTGACCTGTGGCCAGGTCCGAACCGACCGACGGTTTGAAGTAAATTAATTTCCAGCTACAGAAACAATTTCAAATAATTTTAATCTATCTATTAATGTAATAAAAAACAGATATGGATACATAAATAATAAATATAAACATTTTTAATTTTATTTTATTTATAATATATATGCAAGACCAGGCTGTGACGTCATGAATGGCTGGATGATGCATTAAGTAAATATACCAAATTTCATCAAAATCGGTTGAGCCGTTCAGGCTGTACACATCTATACGGACGGACAGACGGACGGACAGACATCATGCTAAAAATACTTTTTTCTGTTAAGAAAATGCATGATTCGTGGAGATATGTAAAAATCTCCACATGTGAAATTTGGTGTGAAAACAATACCTCCCTTACTATCGTCGGTCGGTAAAAAGAAAAAAAATTATTGAAAAAATTGGAAAACAAATAAATTATTAAATACTATTAGATAAAAAGTTTTCGGTTCTACTTAATTGATAACTAATTCCATTAATATAAAAATAAAGAGTAAAAGATGATTTGTGTATGTCTTAATACAATTGTTTATTTATTTTCCTTCAATCTTTATAAAACATATTGAATATTTAAAAATAAGTGATTATAATAAATAGTTTCTCATTTAGAGAAATATTTAAAAAAAAAAAAAAAGATATGAAAAAGAATATCGATCCTAGATATATTACTATAATGGATTTTCCTTGTTTTGATTAATATTTATATAGAATTTTTCCTCTCTCGTGAAATGATCTATAAATTAATTTTAATTAATCTGTTGAGATAATATCTTAGCACAATATTTAATTGCATACGCTATTAGAGTATAGGAAACATCAGGAAATTTGAATGCAAATTCTATCATCAATTTTAGTTAAGTTGTATGCTTTTGAAATTTATTTCCACCACCTTTGTTTTTGTTTTTTATTATATTAAAACCCACCCACTGCTCTAGATGAACATTTAAAACCATAGTATATTATCCTTCATTCATTATCATATCATAATAAATATTATTATTATCATTATATCTCATTATCTAATTTAATAAATTATTCTATGGCGTTGAAAGAGAAACAAAAGCAGCTGTCTTCACCTTCCACTAAAGAGTGGTTTATTTAACATTCAAGAGTGTTTCAATGGATTGATGAAAGAGAGAGAGAGAGAGAGAGGAATAAACTAAATGCTACACGAGGAATATAAACAAATAAATAAATTTTCCACGTGGATGGAACAATAGGTGTGGAGGAGAGGGACAAGCCCAATAGGCCTGATGGGAAAGCATTCATAGAAAGGAGGGGTAAGGAAGGCAATGTCAGGTGGTGTCCCGTTGCCTCCTCAATGCATCGCTGCATGTAAAGCAATGCAAGTCAAGAGAAACTGGAACTGGACAATGAAACGTCCACCCTCTTCCACTCGGCTTTTCAACATAGCTACTAATTATCCTTATCGGAAATAGTAAATCAACTGATAGTTATTTATTTATTTAATTAATTTATCTGTATTCTGGTTGATTATTAACCACTTAAGGGTATAAGGAGACCTGAACCTGCAAATCCAATCCAACAACTAGAAAGAGAGAGAGCTGTCAGAGAAAGAGTTGCTATCTATTCAATTGCATTGGAACATAAATCCATTCATATTTTATTTTATAATAATTGTGGAATAAATAATGTGAATGTTTTCAGTAAAATAAATCATTTGTAAGAATTATATATATATATATATATATACTATTTAATCAACTTTAAAACAAATGATTTTTCGTTTATGATTTCAATTGAATTAAATTCAATTAATTAGATTCGGTTTAATGGCTCGAACAGAATCAGTAATGAATAATAATTATCCCAGCAATTCATAAGTGTTACAAATTTTAAAAGAAGCTCATTTTGAAATGCAATCGATACAATAAAAATATGAGAGCTGTGGCCAGGGACAGAACCGACCGACGATTTGAAATAAATTAATTTCCAAACAACATTATATATATAAAGTATCAAAAAAAAATATTTTTAAAATTTGAATTAAAATGACTAAATTATATTATCTTGGTTTTTATTTTTAGTTTAATTACTCAATAAATAATTACTACTATATTTTAAGTGAAATATTTTGGGACAATGAATATAAAATTAATAATTTGTAAACTACCACTTCCGGTTTCCGGATATACACCAAAAGTTGATGAATTCATGTTACTGATGCATTAAATAAATATAACAAATTTTATCAAAATACGTTGGGGCGTTTAAGCTATACTCGTTTATATGGACACACAATGGACAAACGGACAGACGGAGAGGCATCATTCTAAAAATACTTTTTTCTGTTAACAAAATGAATGATTCGTGGAGATATGTAAAAATCTCCACATGTGAAATTTGGTGTGAAAACAATACCTTCTCTTCCTATCGTCGGTCGGTAAAAAATAGAAAATCACAATAATGATTTTACACAGGTCTTTTATTCTAATCTTATATGAAAAAAAAAACAAAACAAAATGTTATTGAATCTTTGTTATAATAAATGTAAATACATTTAGAAAGGAAAAACACGAATCATATCCACCAATTTGATTCAATTTGATAACACTCACGTATCTAATAAAAAAAAAATCCAGTCTTATTCACTCACACACCTTACGAGTTAGACATAGATACTTTAACGGAATATTTAATCAAATTAAGCTACATTTATTTATTTTTTTACAACTTAATTAAATTGATACCCGATAGGATCTTATCATCTTTTTTTTTTTAATTTAATCGCGCTATAAAATAAATGATTGAATTGCTCTAGAGTGTGAGAAAGGCTGAAATAAGAACATTTCTCGAGTTTTCTTCCGTCTACATTAAAATTATAATTATTCTATTAAAAACATAGATTAATTGGAGATAGATTTCAGTTCGTATAATCATATTTGGATTATAATTAATAGATATTTATATATAATTATAAGAGATTAAAATCTAATGGAAATTCATCTAGAAAATAAATATTTAAACGAATAAATAAGAAAGTGGAAAAACTCCCAATGTGGCATAATATATATTTATACTATTAAAGGTAGATTATTTCACGATTTTCTACCAATTAATTTTAAGAAAAACACTTTACCACAAATTCTTTAACAAAGGATAGAGTAGTGAATAAAATTATTCTAAATTGCCAACCTTTTAATTTTATTTTTTCTATTTAACATTTCCTAAATTTTATATAATCAAAAAGAGGACATAAATCTAATAAAATTGTTCTAGATATGGGAGGGGGAATAGAAAAATTAAACAATTTCCATATATTTTAATTAATTTAAATAAAAATATTAGTTTAATTGTATTTGTCGAGATTAAGAGCAAGGAATCAATCGTTGACTATATCATTTCGATTTAAGATTTAAAAATTGTCAAATAGATTGTATAATTAGAAAATTTAAGTGTTACATAATTCCGAAGATAATAAAAAATCAAATATTTAAATAAAATTAAATTTTATTATTATCCAAAATATGAAAATTAATATACCAATTAATAAGTTATCCAAAAGAAAAAAAAACATAAGTGAAATTTTTGAAAATTTTAGATATAAAATATAAAAAAACTTTTTAAGGTTAAATGAAATCATGGGTTGGATAGTTAATGAAATAATGAATGAGAATGTTTGAAATTGGGCGTATTCAATCATGATAAATAATAATAATAATAATAATATTTATAATAATAAATTCAATTAGAAAATAAGGTGTACAATTGAATTCGAAACAATATGGTGTGTTGTTGTTGCACGATAAATCATTAATCTAATGGTTCTATTCATGTGAAATAAATCGGTCGTGCGGGGGTAGGTCGTTTCACACAGAGCAATCACAAAAGCATCTTCACTTGATCACTCCATTTGCATTTGCCATTTGCATTAGATGCATTTACCAATTAGATTGGCCGCAGAGTTGGTTGTTGTTAGTGGTAGTAATAGTAGTAGTGGGGTGATGTACGAAATGTGCAATCGCTTCAGAGATTTATGCAAAATACTCCGCGTGAATTTCGTTTAGATAATGTCTAATTGCTACTCTACACGTGAAAAGATTTGGAGATAGAGACAAACGATCGAAAATATCAACTATTAAGATATTTTTGTTAACCCTTCTCACTGCCATGAATGAAAAAGAAAAAGAAACTTGCATATCTGGTTTACTTTAACAATATTTATCTTATATAAATATTTAAAAAATATTTGAGAATCTATATATTTAAAAAATATTTGAGAATCTATATATTTAAAAAATATTTGAGAATCTATATATTTAAAAAATATTTGAGAATCTATATATTTAAAAGACAGTTCTATCACATACTCCTCCTAAACGACTTATGTGATTTGGGCCATTCCAATGCCATTTGATAGCCCTCGGGTTGATCTATTAATAGCGTGAAATTCATTGGAAAACAATAAATACTTTTTGAGAAAAGTGAATATATATATATATATATATATATATAATATTGAAAAATATTATATTTTTGTGTGGATTAAGGGGTCTGTGAAAATAGTTTGTTTTGATGATGAGAGAGATTATAAATAAACATTTATAAATAAATAAGAGGATAAAGAAAAATCTTTCAGTTTATATAATGATGGATCTTTGGAATGAAATGAAAAAAAATCTTTGTTTTATATTAGTTACATTAAATTAATAATTTTTACTTGACTTATTTTGATCATTTTTAGGCCTTTTTATTACATAAAACATTCATTTAAGTTTTGATCACAAATATTATTTTTCAATCTTTTGAGTTTCAATTTGGAACTTTTGGGCTCTCACACTGGTCCGCCAATATATAATTATTCTACTGATTAAATTAAAATATATTTTAAATAAGAACACAAAAAGAAATGAATGTTTTATGTAATATACTGATTGAAACAAAATGGATGAAAACCTTTTACTACTTTCAACCAAATACTATGTACCACTCGGGGGTACAGGGGGTGTGAAGAGCGCCGAAGGCGCTCTGAGCAGCTAGTTTCATTTATATTGCGGAAAAAAGTATAAAAATATTCTTTATATTATTATTATATATATATATATTTTATTTGATTTAATATGCATTTATAGATTTGTTTGTAAAATAGCTTAGGGGAAAAAATCGTCATTCCTGACTTATTCAAATCGATTTTTCAACTTAGAATTCTTTGCAATAAAATTTATAAAAATGATATAGACCGTAATCAAAAAACAATTTACATACATGTTTTTGCTAGTATAATAAGAATAAATATTTACAAAGCTCAGAAATAGAGAGATCGTAAAAATGGAATTTTTAAACCACTCTAAATATAAAATGTTAAAATTTTAATAAATAAAAGGGTGAATCAAAAAATATTATTTATTTTTAAAATAGTGTTTGAAATGTTTACCCTACTAATTGATTTTATATGAATTTATTTCATGAAATGCAATTTGAATGTTGTTTTTAGATCATTAGATGTATGAAAGCTTGTTGGTATGCTTTAAAAAAAAAGTTTCAAAGAGAACGAAATTTCATGAAATTACAAATTGAGGAAATTTTTATTTAAAAAATGTAAGATTTTCCCAATTATAGTATCATAAATAAATTTAGGTAAGTATAGTAGAATAAATATGAAAAGTTTACCAATAAATTCTATAGAAATTGTACTTACATTAATGATCGAGACTAAAAAAAAAATTCCAAGTCGCACATTACCTGAAACAAATAGAAAGATTAATGATTTATAAATAATTAAAAAAATAAGAAAAATGAACAATTGTTTAAATTTCATATAGAAAAATAAATAAATAGATTACTACTTATTTTAAAAAAATAATAATAATAATGAAAGTTTGTGTGAAGGAAAATATTTCAAGTTTATTATTATACTGGGAGTTTCCAATTCAAATTACATGGAAAAGTAAAATATATTTGATTGATTATTAAGTATTTATATGTTTGAAAATCATTTTCAATTTAAAAATAAAAGAGAGTATTAAAATTATAATATTTTTTGATTGAATAAAAAAATTGTTTTTTCCATTTTAAAATTCTCATTACATTTGAATAATAATAATGAAAAATAAAAAAAAATATATATTTAAAATTCATTTATTAAATTATAATTGAGGTGCATGGGAAGATGTATTCTTGTGAAAATTATTTTTAATTCGTTAAAATGTTTTATATTTATAATTCTTTTTTTTTTAAAAAGATTTAAGAAATTATACAATAAGAATAATTAAAATAGCAAAAAAAAAGTCTTATATATATATATATAGTACCGGGACCCCGAGCTTCGGCTCGGTAATTAAGTTAAAAAAAAAATTAATTATTATTGGGTTTGGCTGATAATATTAATAATTGGGACACCAAGCTCCCACTCGACCCTTTAAAAAATATTGATATACAATTCTTTAATTATTTATTACAATTATTAAATGTTGAATGAATGGAACTTGGGGTCCTCAATAATACATAAATATGTATTATTATGTTTCTAAGTGCATGAATATTTTTTTTTATTGGAAGAATGATAAATATATATCGTAATTTATAATTATAAAATATTATTAAAATATATATTTTTAATTTTATTTCGAAATTAAATAAAAAATTTTAAAATATTTTAAATATAAAAAAAATATTAATACAATATCCTTTAAAAAAAGGCGGGAGTCAAATTTCAATATGGATGTCATTTGTGACTTCATCCATATATAAATTTAAATTAAGAAAAAATAATGAAGATGTATTTTTCCTGAGATATGATCAATAAAACTCAATTTTTCTTTATAAATACTATATCTAGTGTGAATTTCAAAAAAATCGTTAGAACGGTTTTTGAGAACCCATGGCTATATATATACAAACAAGATAATATCTAAACAAATATAAAGATAAATAATGTTTATAAAAATCATAAATAATCATCTTGATAATTCCATTAAAATTCATGAATTTACTTCACCTAACTACTAGTTAACTAATTTTTATCAATAACAAATAAAAATGATAGCAACGTTTGTATTGATAATAATATAATATCCTAAATGGCTCTATTCACTTCATTACATTCAACCCATCTCGAATATAAAAGGTTTATTTGTTTTTGCTAAACATTAACTTTTAATTAATTAACTATGCTAATGACGTCAATAAATATAATAATGATAATAATAAATATAATTGAGATTTGTGATGATATTGATGATGTAAACTTTACACTTTAAAGTAAATAATGAATGTATTAATTGTATATACAATATATATATGTATCTAAATTAAGAATTATAAAGTTAATTATAATTCCTATTTATATAATTTAGATATAATTTCCATAGTAGACGTTATTGAATTCCTTATTTTTATATATAAATTAAAAATTTAGACTTTTCGTTTTATTTTATAAAATATTATTTATATATTAAATTTGAAAATTAAAAATAAGAATCAATTCTCTTATTTACTTAAATATTACAAATATTAAATTCAATGAATATTTCATTTTAATTAATACTTACATTTTTTCATTTATTTTCTTTACTTATAAGTATATAATTTGTGTTAATCTGGCAAATTATACATATTATAATAGTTAAACATTCTTTCATTTAACTCTCTTCACTCTTTTTTTTTCCTCTATCCTCTTCTTTCGTTCTCTATCTCCCTCACTCTCTCTGGTTCTATTCACTCAATTTTCCACCAGCTAAGCGTTAATGGAATGATTATGACTGTAAATATTTGTTATGTAATTAAAAAACATTTGAAACTCAACTCTACTAACATTACAAGAGAAGTAAGAGGAAAAAAAGATGAGACGAGGGGGAGAAAAGAGATAGAAATAAAATTAAAAAAAAAAGGAATTAGCTTTTTTTGTATGTCTAACCTGCTGGAAAGGGTTATCTCTTTTGTTATAAAACGCAATGCATCGGTTAAAATTCGCAAATAATCGAAATGAAAATACAATTAAATAAATAAATTATGAAATTATTAAACCAAATCAATATTTTCATTAATAATATCATTAATATTTCTATATTAAAAAAAAAATCATAAGGCTTCTAAATAATGTATGCCTGTTTAAATTTAAATGATAAAATGTACCTAAGTGATATTTAAAATTATAAAACTTAAAATAAGACCATATAGAATAATTTAATTGTTGTGAAGATCTTTGGAATAATAATAATCTATAACTTATGAATTTTAAAGTTAAAAATCTGGAGTGTCTCCACTCGACTATCTTGTGAATTTGAATTGGATTAATATTATTTTATATTATTAAATTTAAATTAAATTTAATTAATTAAATTATAAATTAAAAAATAATATTAATTAAACCAGCACGGGTTTAGCTCTTTGTTGATGACACCACGTCACGTGCTGGCGCGTGATTGGCAGTCGACGTGTTAAAAAATTTAAAAAATTAATTCCGATACTTTCAGCGATTGAATCAAGCTGAAATTCTATATATAGTAGTTTTATACAATTTTTAATCATGTGAAAAACTATCAAACATATATCTTTATTTTTATAGTAACTTTAGAGGAAAAAAATGAAAAAAAAATGGTAGGCAATGGTTCTCTTCCGAATGATCTACATTTCTCAAAAGTTGATAGAAAACTACGAATTTTGAATGCCTGTGTATCAAATTTCATTATTCTATCTCAAATCGGTTTTGAGTAATCTTGTCTACATACACACACACACACACAGACATTTTTCTCAAACTTAGTAAAAATGACTCAGGGACCTTCAAAACGTATAAAAACATCTCTTTTTTACACATTTTTCGTGATCGCAATACTATCTCTGGCGAGATAATAAAAGTGAATATTTATGGAATAGTGTAAGTCAGAGGGATTTGAACCTCTCAGCTAAAAGTAGAGTTTTTTCCTTAAGCCTAGTTTATACGGGCTTAGTTCTTGTCATTAGTTCAGGGGTGGGCAAATACTTTTAACCGTTTGACTGCTACGCAGCGCCGTCGCGCTTCGATATTACGTTACATGGAATTTGCGCAGCAAAACATAAATGTTAAACTTTTTATTTTAATTTTTATTTGGCTTTCCATTTTTTTTTATAACATACTACTTGTATATCATTTAATTGCCTTCAACAGTTGTTTCCATTAATTCTTTATCTACAAAATGTTAAAAGTTATATGTAAATCGATGTAAAATTGGAGAAGTTATAAAGTTTTAAGTAGATATATATTTTTTATTTATTTTATACCAAAATTTTCTATATCGGTTTTGGAATGTATTAGCATTTTGATAGATAGCTGTCAAACGGTTAAGCGCAGACCAAAATGAAATTTTCAAAATGTCTTCCTGGCCGGAAGACCATATTTTGAAAACACTAATAAAAAAAAATTTATTTTTAGAGACCTATTGAACGAAAAATCAAAATAAGAGCCAACATTTTCAACGGGCCGGCGGGCGTTCAAAAGGCCCGTGCTTAAAAGTATTTGCCCACCCCTGAACTAATGACAAGAACTAAGTAAACTAGGCTTAATACATCAATGAAGGGTAATTGCAGAGAAGTAAGAAAACTAAATCTAAATATAACACGAAAGTACATTTTTATTAGTATAATTCTCACTCACACTTTAAACATCAGTTAAACCAGATAATTGTAAAATTATTAAATTTAATTATTTTAATACTCGTAGATCTAATAAAATGAATAATTATTATTAAAAAACTTATTTGCGTTTGTTGAAAAGTGGGGATGTTGAGAATTTGGAAGTTACATATAGAAGGGGTGGCCACACTTCGTGATACTTAGAGCCCTATTGAAAAATCGAAAATGTTTATGAGTCAAATCGGAAAAAAATTTATTTATGGGAGGTTTAAATTCTAAATTGTGATAACTTTAAATTTTTTAATTGAGCCACAATAAACTCAAAAAGAGCCACGGTTTGGCCACCGTTGACATATAGTTTGGACCTTGGTCTAAGTTTTTATCAAATCGGTGAAAAATAATTCAATTGAAATTTTTAAAATTTTATGTGAATAGTTGGGAAGTAGTAGGATATATTTTTTCTACATTAGTAATATAATAATATAATAAAAACAAGTTTATTTTCACGTTTGGGAGATGAGATGAGATTTGAAACGTTTGGCCATTTGGTTCTTTATAAAAAATGGGGCGAAATTGGGCACTGAAAAGTATATATATATATATATATATATATATATATATATAAATAAAGAGAGAAAGAGAGAAAGAAAGAAAGAGAGAGAGAGCATTATGTAATAACATAACCAATTTACATTCTTCATGTATTTTTGAAATGATAAAAACGATATAATAGTCATGGCATAGCATATAATAATGATTTGATAAATGGTTAATTGTTTCAATTAATCTATAAAGAAACGAATGGAATTAAATTTAGACAAGAAAATGATTTTGCGATAAGAGAGATTGGAGAACACTTATCGTAGTTTCATTTTCTCTGGCCGATTAACTACGTGACAAGCAAGAATTCTTCTTTCTCACTCGTTGCGCTGACGGATTGAATTTCGATCGGCCTACACATGAAATTGCTTACAAGCAACAGTCGGATAATCCTATCAAATGTTTCTCGTTGATTCTTTCAATCGAATAGAATAGGCTTCGCATCACGATAATGGAATCAGGAATTGCTACTCCCCCATCATTTAAAACACTTAGCACAATTTATCAATCTTTTGTTGGGTTATATTTGTTTTTGTTTTATAGATTAATTAAGATAAAACCTGTTTTGTTATAATCTTAAGTAATATAAATGGAGTTTCTTTGAAATTTGAATTAATCATTGGAGAATAAAAAATTATTTTTCGTTTTTCAATCATAGTTTAATAATAAGAATAAGAAAAAAAGTTTTTATAACGTTTTCCTCAACTTCACTTCATGTCTGTCTGTCTGTTCGTTCTAATGACAAATTCAATTTTTTTTTTTCATCAACTTTCAATTGAGTTAGTCTTTTGAAAATTTTTATAGATATTTCAATGGATCTCAACAACATTGATTCTCAATCCTTTTTTTTTACCGCGGCACACTTTTAACGGATTAAAAATTTGGCGGCACACAAAGAAAAAGATAAGTGTAAAAGTACCAAATTGAAAAAAAATTTAGAAAAAAAAGTTTAAGAGCTTCTAGCAGTGGTTGAGAATCACTGCCCTAGAAGGTATGGAAGAAATATAATTGAATTATAATTAATTGTAATATAATTAGCGATTAATTACTTTTAGTAACAAACTAAATAATTTAATTTGATTAATAATTTAAGAAAAATTATTTTAAAATTTGTTAGATATGTACTTTGATATAAGTGAAAAATAATAAAAAGACTAATTTCTTAGCTCTTAATCTATTAATTTTATTGCATAATAAAAAAAAAAAATTGTCAGATTCTGTGTTTAATAAAATTTTTATTATTACAAAAAAAATTTGACTTGATGTTTCATATAAATAAATAAACAAATAAAACTAAATGCGCCCAACGTTTTTCGTTGAATATGAAGCAATTCATCCATAAACTTTGTCAGGCTTATAGAAAAATTATTTTATTCTTTTTAGACCATGAGAAAAATGTTATTTTTTTAAATTTTTTTTTAATATTTATATTATTAATAGTTATGTTGTCATTCTCAATTTCACATTCTCAAAGGCAGCACATTATTTTTCAATATATTTATATATACCTAAATTAAAAGTCATAAACATATTCTGATAAGAAAAAACCTAAATTCTAATCTAAAAACAAAATTTATTGACCATTATACTACTATCTTTTATGATAACCGATATAGAAAAAATAATTCAATTTATTTAAATGGTATTATATTATATAATTAATTTTATAATATCTAAAATTATGATTAGTAACTAAAAATATATAGACACCAAAATATAGTATGTAAATGAAAAAAAAATTAAATTAGGAATTATTTTCATAAAAATTGTAAAAATATATTCCCTCAGATCTCAACCTTTCTCTACTCCCCTCCTTCCTATTCCCACATCTATAATGACCTCTCCTACCCCTTTTTGTATATATACTACCACATTCTCGCAAATGACTTTGCTATTTTGCTATCGCTTGTTAAAAGCTTCTTAAAAGCTCGTAATCCATTTACATCTCTCTAATATACATTTACAATCTACCTTTCGAATGAATTTAAATAGCGACGATTGTATTTTTCGTTTCACTTAATGCCTTTGTTAATACAAGAGAAAAAAAAACAAACGGCGGGGTTAAAAACGTTAGTAGAAGAATTTTCAATGAGATCCATTTGATAAACAATTTTTATAATTTCTTTAAAATAAATTTACATGTAGAAACATTATTATTTGTTAACATATGCATATATAAAAAAAAACAATATGATTTATTGAAAATTGAAATTATACCTATTAAAATAAATATAAGTATTAATTAAATAAACTAGAATATCAAAATATGAATTAAATTTTAATAAAATAAAACTTATATCATAAATAGGCTTTTATTAGTATATTTATTTTATTAATTAATTAATTAATTTTTTTTTTTTTTGGTTTTAAAAAAAATAATCTATTTGTGTGACAATACTAAACTTATACCAACCTAACCTATTATTTTCTATTATAAAACAATTAAATAGAAAATGTTTCTATATTTTTGAGAATTATAATCATCAATGTTTTCAGTGTTTTCAAAAAGTTTTTTTCTAAAAAATTATAAATAATTCAATACACTGATAATATTATCCTAGAATATATGCATAGGCACAGATAACACAATAAGTCGATATACCTAAACTATGCAAGGAAAAATTCTGTCTAGGTCATTGACATTCTTCCTCAATGAGTATTTACAACCGGATAAAACGATTTACATGATAGTTTAATTAAATCGACTTACTCTTCTTCCAACTAGACATTCTGTATAAATTTTAAACTCATTTAGAGTTACATTAGAAATTTTTAAGAGTAGGTAGTTCCAAATTTAAGAAATTGGATACATACAAACCCGGATTAGTACCTACTGGATTTAGAAGCTAAAATAATAATGAAAAATACTACTAAAATAAAGAGTTCTAATAAAGTAAAAAATTACGTTTACTATTAGAACAAACGCTCCAAAAATACATAATTAAATAAAAAATAACAAAAGTTTTCACTGTCTCTCAAATTTTCCCAATTTCATGATTAATATATTTACGGCTTAAAACTATTTATATTATATATATATATATATATATATATATATATATATATAGTTATATATTTTATAAATAAAATTATTTTTTAATTTTATTTGTCTAATGTGAAAAGTCTAAAATTTCTATAAAAAAAAAATTTATGACATAAATCAAATGGAGGGAGGCAATTTCTAATAATTTTCTTTAAATATAGAATGGGAAATGTTTCGCTAGAGCCAGAGTATGTTTGGATGTGTAGTATGTCTGTCTGTCTGTCTGTCTGAGTTTCTTTGAAAGAATTCCAAAAAAGCTCTTTTCGCCGAAGAGGAGCGTTTCCGCTTTTTTCTCGAACTCTGTACCAGTGTCGGCGCCGTCTTTGCTGATCAAGCGTGGAGGGGAGGGGGTGTGGTGGAGAGAGGCACATACAATTGCACGTTGCCATTTTTAGCAAGGCTTGGCGACAGCGATGGCTGCCGTCGGGGCAATACTGGTTCTGGCTGCTGGTGTGGTCCCCGCCGCCGCTTTCCCCCTCCTGAACCCCGAGCCCCCGTCCCATAGAGTAACGCCAGCCCCCTGCGCAGTCATTGGCGGACCCCCATTGGGCCGGCCAATCGCACACCTGATGCAAAAGCCGGCAGCCATCTACGCCCCCCGCGGCCCACTGCAAGCCAAATGCACGCGAAAAGGGACCCCACGCGGGTGAGGCCATTGACGGCCACCGCCTAGGGATACCTCGAGTCCATTCATCATCCGATTTGAATTTTTAGCGAATATTGCCTCTCACCTTTTGTTTTACTCCAACTAGCAAATGGAAAAGAAATTGTGACAGAAATATCTAAAAAAAAAAAAATTTGTAAATTCAGAAATTATTAATAAATCAATTCATAGTAAAAAAAAAATACAACCTCTGATTGCATGAAAAAATCATAAGAGTTTAAAAAAATAAATTATTCATATTTGAATATTTTTTAGAAAATGGTTGATAGATATTTTCAAATATATATAGTTAAATAACAGAGCTAGATTATATTAAATTAATATTTATAATTTTTTTTTCTAAATAAATCAAAATTATATAATAAAACTAAAATAAATTTGTGATTTCAATTATTTATTGAATTAGGATTTTTTAGGAATTTTATATTTAGTATTATTTCTGTGATAAGACCTTCAAGAAACTAAATATTAAATTTTATGATATGATTTTGAAAAACTATATTTTTATTATTCTTTTAAATTATAAATTATTATTATTATATTATTCTAAATATTACCTATTTTCTATAATATTATCAATTATTATTTATTATTATATTATCAAGATTAAAATATTGTATGCATCTGATTTTTTTTTTTTATTTTTTTGAAAATATATAAATAATTATTATTATTTCGTAATTAATTAATTAATTAATTAATTAAAAAGTAAATCATCAAAAAGAAATATCTATAAATATAATTATTGAATATACAAATATAAATTGAAGAACACAATTTAGAAAACAAATTTCAAGTGAATTGGAAAAAAAATCACTATAATGAGCAAGTCAAGCTTCCTACGGTTTTTGTCACACGCTCCAATAATTAATCAATATCTTGTTAATTAGTAAATAAACATTAATTCGAAGATAAAAATTTTATTTATTAAATGACATTTTAATTATATAAACGGTATATATATATATATATATATATATATAATTGTAATAAATTAATAAAAGATGTGTGAAATATAAGGTATGAATAAAATATAAAATATAAAAATACCTATTTCTTTTAGAGTTTTAAAAAGAAAACCAAGTTTTTCTCAGGATGTCCTTAATTAATTTATATTATTGATATTCCAATTATTGTTTTTTCATGAGTATGAGACTGATGACTATGGTTATTTATTAAGCCCTATATACCTCATGAACAACTAATCCTCTTTCCCCGGACTTTTAAAAAAGAAAATCCTATGTTGATCATTTTTCATCTTAAATTCCAAAGAAATCGCGTTGCGGCATACAAGGTCTGATCAAAAAAAAATGTGAATTTTGAATTTTCGCGAGCTGCGTACATCCGATAATCGAAATTTTTATATTATGTTGGTACACATATGTTTCTCGTATGTTGTCATTATCAGCCATTTTGGATTAGTAGTTTGTTTTCGACAATTGAAAAAGTTAGTCACGTTTTGAGTATTATTCGATTTTTTACTTGAAAAAAATAAAATGAGAAATACTACAAGGAAGTTATGAAACGTTTGCATGAAGCAATACGCCTAAAATGATCTGAATTGTGGAAAAAAAATCATGGATTCTACATTAGGATAATGCACCAGCTCACATATCATTGCTTAATCGAAGAACGAGCTGATGGCCATGCCGAAAAGCGCATTTCATAAGTGCTTCGACGATTGGAAGAAGCATTATATTTGAAGGGGACAAAATGGATATTGATGAATAAATAAATACTTTTCGAAATAATTCAAAATTCACCTTTTCTTTTGAACATTCCTCGTATATTGGGTCAGAAGATGCTCAACTTCGATGTACTAATCATGGGGACTAGCCTTTATTGTTCCTGGTTAAGCATTCAATTCACATTAAGTTTCTTTGGGAAATAATTAGTTATAAAATTTTATTTTATTTTAAAAGGGGGTGAAATAGAAAAAACTACTTAGTACTGAATATAAGAAACCTCCAGCCTTTACTAGTATCTTATTATTTTCAAATTTTTAAGTTACATGCAAGAGGAGTTTTTGGTATGGACAGGGAAGGATACAATGTTCACTGCATTCTCATAGTATGGCTGTCCGCATAATTAGCCAATGTTAGAACATGTTCCAAAGTAAGAACAATAATTTAAAATAAACAAAGAAAAAAAAACGAAAATTGAAAATTATGGAATATTTTTTTTAAAAAATCATTTGTGTAAAAAAATAAAATTCAATTATTATTAATATACATTGATTAAATAATTATATAAATAAAAAAAAAGTTGACAATTAAATCAAAATATTTGTTGGATTCTGTTTGTAGACATTAAGGTGGACAAATCCATAAATTTATCATTTTTATTGGGAATAAATGAAAAAACCTGTTTGTGACTCTTTTAAAATACCTTCATGTTTAATTTTTATAATTTTTTTTTTATTTATTTATAAATAACAAAAATAAAATCAAGTCCAAGGGGAAGGGATATGTGAAACAATTGTGGATTTGTTTTGAAATAATGGTCGTTTTTCCCATTGTATTGTATTTTTAATCATAACTTGCCTTGAATTATTCTTGACAGACCAGACGTCTGCAATTTAATTGCAATTTACCCGGTTAAGTTCAAAAAAATCTCGGCCTAGCTTGCAATTTCGCTTGAGCTCATACATGGCGCCGCTAAAGGGGCCCAACCACAACCATCATCACCACAAAAACATGACCTGAACCAATTAAAAGTGACGACAACCACCATGACGCTTGACTAAATTGGGAAAGTTAATGTATGCCCTTCAAACGGCGGCTATTATTTCGGGATTTTTCAAAAGAACAAATGAATTGACAAATGAAAAAGAAAGAGTGGAGATGAGAGGAAAACAAAGGGCGAAGAGAAGAAAAGGGGTTGAAGAGATGGAGGATTTGTTAATTATCCCACTCGAAAGCCGACGAAAGAAACATAAAAATGGAAGGAAATTGATTTTTTGGCTATTAATGGGGAAAAACCAGCTTTTCGTCATATATATATATAATCGTATGTGAAATAAAAGGACAATTAAATTAAATTAATTCACAATTCTGAATAAACAAAAAATGTATTAAATTAATCACAAGATTTAAACATTAATCAAAACAAAACATTCTATAAATAACATCATTTTGAAAATTAATTTTTAATTTGACTATGCATTTGTTACTTGTATTATTAGTATTAAAATAATATAAAAATACATGAAAAAAAAAATGTCGTGGTTTAAGGTTTAATGTAAAGTTTTTTCGTAAAAATTGAAATTGAAACTGTGTATAGTTTTTTTTTTTCTAATTTATAGAATTTTAATTTTATGTTTTAATTGAAATTTTTAATAGAAATTTTATTTGAAAAAAAAAAAATAACAAAATAATTTTTAAAGTTGAATTTTTAGTTTAAAAGTAGTTTAACATGCTTCTTCATTAATTTTAATTTTGAATGGTTTATAGTCAGGAAGTAATTTGTATTATTAACATAAATTCAAAAGAAAATGAGTCAGAGTGGGTAATAAGTAGATGACGAGCGACCGATAGACAAGTCATTTTAGGGTGATTCTCATTCTTAGATGAACATTTTTATTAAATTTTAATTTTTTTTTTGTTTTTTTTTGCAGATGACAAAAATATCCCGTTTATTAATAATCAAAGATATGATAAACATTATTATTCGTTAATAAATGCGAATTCTACATAATTTTTTATAAATATATATTATAATAAATTAAATCTGTATTTTCAAGTATGAATATAATTAAAACAAAATATCGATTCCGTCTAAATAAACAATCACTTCGAATGCAGTACAAGAATATTGGAGTTAATATATTAAGTTAATAATTTATTCACTAAGTTATATTAAATTACTAGAGTACGCAGTGTTAATCTCATAAAGACGGGTAATTTCAGAATACACTAAATATTAATAATATTTTGAATTGTTTCTTAATAAATACATTATACCATATGTGTAATTATGTAGTTGATATTGTTTGTATATTTAGATTTAGACGCGGAGAATTTACAGATCTTATTAAATATGTAAGTTTCTTTCTATTTTAGTAATCTCCAGGTAAAATTACATATTCCGTATTTAATATTATTACTACTACTAATAAAACTATTTTAATAAATATCAGGTAAATATTTTGTGAAAATTAGATGGAGCCAGTATCCTTAAAATATCTACTCTTCTTTGATATATAATATGTAAATTTTATTTTTAATTAAAATAGATTTTCAAATGAAAATCAATTGAAATAATAATTATAGACACAAATCGATTCGAATTTAATAATTATTGGTTGAAAATCCCATTGGCCTTAAAGGTTTAGATTAAACAAACATTTTTCGTAAATTCTAATCCTTTTAGGCATTTCGTCTTCCTTAGCTCACTCTTTCCATGATTAAGTGATAAGATTTAGGAAAGAGAGAAAAAAAAAACATGAATAAATCGAATTGCGATGGAGGGTGAATTAGAGGAGTAGAAGGGGTGGTAGAGGAAATCGAATGGAATAAATTCCGAAACGAGTTGGTTGTTTGCTTTGCATGCAACCACTTCGTCAAGTTTTTAAACAATTTATAAAAATTAACGAGGAACGAGTTCACCCATACCCCCATCCACTCTTTTTCGATATGTATGCGGGTGAGAGATCGATGTGATTTGATTTAATCTGTAAATTTTTCATGTTGTAAGCCTATCAAAACGGACGATGGGTGGAGCACGAAGGGTGGGAGAAGGCGGAGTGTGGGTGGACGTGTGGATTGGTGGGGGAGGAAAATAAACACTCTTGATAATAATCCTAATCTATCAGTGTCAATAGCAATATTATCTAGTGATTGAAATAATAATCATTTTAAAATTAATTTTAAGCACCTCAATCATAAAAAAAAAACACAAAATTAAAAAATCATAAAAAGTCAATTTTTTTAATAGATTCATTTTGTAAAATCCAATTGAGAGAAAACAAATGTAAAAAAGAGATTTTTTTGATATTAAGTGTTTGATAAATTAAATTTTTATATATTATAATAGTACTATCTCATATATTTCAATCATGTGGAATATAATGAAAAGATCCTGATATTTTCTACTATTTTTATGACAGTAATGCAGGCCTGTTTCAACTATTTTTTTTTATACCTCATAACCATATAATTAAGAAAACTCTGTATGCCAATTCAGCAGTTTCTTTTATTTACCTGTGAATGCAAATGCATTTCAAACATGAGAATAAACATTAGTACTGTACACTGAAAATACGATTATGCCTAAACATGATTCATTCAATATTTTTTGATGCTATTGAAACATTAGGTTAAATACAATTACATTATGCATTTATTATTATAATTTATAATAATAATAATTTAATAAATTCAGCAATACAGTTATTATATATAGAGAAGAGAAAATGGTATTTTTTACCTAGAATTGATTGTTATATTTTAAAATTATATTCTATTGTTAATATGAATAAATCAAGATAACAAGAAAAAGATAATATTTTTTTAGTTATAAATTAATTAAAAATTGTATCCACAAGTAATCTTTCGAGGAGTGAGTAAATCTGTAAAACTGTCGTGTTCAAATCTCCCCTCCCCACCCCAAACTGTCCACTTAGAAGTTTTGTCTTCATTGAAGTGGAGAAATCAATGATTCAAAATCGGATTGTAATATTTTGTGAAAATTTTAGCAAGAGTACAATTGATAGATTATGCTCGAAAACTGTTCACCAAAGAGATTGTGAAAGATTTCTAAGAGAATGTTATACAAAAATACATGCAAAAGAGATTCCACCAAAAATAACTGAAAATCTAGTTTTTCCATTAATGTAAAATTTATCGCCAATAAACGTGTTTTATATGTGAAAAAAATTATAAGCATTAATTTATGGACACTCGAATTTATATATTCTGTGAACCAATGTATACCTCTGTATATATATATATGCATATATGAAAATTCATTAAGTAATTTAATTTAGGTTCCACTGCAAAACAAAACCCAAGACCGCGACAATATAATAAAATTCGAAATTATGAAAGAAAAATTATGATTGATTAAATAATTCAATAATTTGGAAATATATAAATATTATAAAATATTTTTGAACATTTTGGAGAATTTTGTGAGTTACATTTGTTTTTATAAAGGTTTATATCAAACCAATAAAAAACAGATTATATGTGAAAAATGGATGGATTAGAAAAAGAAAAAACAGATTGATTATTATATTATGGGTTAGGTTTGTATTTAGGAGGCAGCGAGTTGGTGCATTTATGTCCCAAGAGAGATAAAAGCCCGGGGGCAGTCATTGCAACGACAATAATTTGATGATAATACAAACAAATGAGTAGCGGAACAATATTTCAGGCCAATCTGTTTTGATCAGGTTGGGGGGGGGGCTGAGATCTCCCTATCCACATCCCCAACTCTTCAATGGTCCACTCAGCCACCCCTATGACTATGCCACGTCACCTTCTACCCTTTAATGTGACCCAATCAATGTCCTCCGCCTACGCAATCGCTTTGCACCATCCAGGAGAAAGAGAGAGGTAAATAGACATACGTCATGCGTTTGTAGTAATGGACACATTTATCTAATCCAATCCGACGGCATAATCGAAGGGAAGAGGCGTCACAAAGACATCTCTGTTTGGAATTGGACTGTAAAAAAAAAATCCGAATCCATTCCTTTGTATACCTACTATAAAAAAAAATCATTCAAAAAAGCGACAGACAGTTTTTGAAATCCGAGGGATTATCTACCGAAATGGGAAGTATTATGAGTTTATTAAAAAATAAATTGAACAAAGGCACAATTGGAATTATTTTATAACTAAATCCCAATTAACGAAAAAGAAAAAATTATTATCTCATTTTTATAAAAATATAAAGATAATAGCGTTAAATAAATGCAAATGTGTGTTTTATATTAATATAGTCATGTTGAGAAATATGGAGTTATATATTGTTAAATAATTTTCCTCAAATTAAAAGACTCATACACTCTCGTCCTCATTCTATTAACACACTATGAGCGGGGCGGGTATTTGTGCCCGTTGCGGGGACTGCCACTTATAAGCGGGGCGGGTATTTATACCCATTGCCACTTATATAATATATATTTTCCCTTGTGTCACTTAAAATTACTTATTTTAAACGATAACTAATATATATCCCTCATATAAGTGGCAACGGGTATAAATACCCGCCCCGCTTATAAGTGGCAGTCCCCGCAACGGGTACAAATACCCGCCCCGCTTATAAGTGGCAGTCCCTGCAACGGGTACAAATACCCGCCCCGCTCATAGTGTGTTAAAAATTGATAATTTAAGAATTACATATTTTCCAGAATAAATAAATAATTAAAACATAATGTTCAAAATTTGCCCAAATTATCATTTATATCTTTGTTTATTAAAAATAATAACAATAAAAAAATAATTTTAAAATCCAAGAAATTTAGAATTATATTATATTTTATTAAGTTATACCAAATGAAATAACTGTAGATAAACAAAAATGATATATCTCTAAATAAAAGAGAATAGAGTTACATTGAAGAAGAGTTCTCTTGCTTTGTAATTAAAGAAGCTAATCATTAATTAATTTGTTTTACTTAATGTTTGTATATATCTCTCATTCTTTAGTTAAATTCTATTCTCATCCATGATCATGTCTGCTTTTCTAATAATATCATATCTTTTCTCATTCAACGCCCATCCATTTGTCAGCTGTTGAAATTTCATTCATATATATATAATACTAATTTTTCAGAATGAATTTATCTAATAAAAAAAAAAACAACGTTACCCTTTGTAAGAATCTACTGGCATCTGTTTTATTTGCCCTTTTATTTTTGTTTTGCCTAATGAAATTACAAAACATAATTTGTGAATCGGATGAGCGAAAGACAGAAAGACAGACAGAAGGGGGAGAGAAAGATATCTTCATTTATCTTTCATTTTCCACACACACACACAAAGAGATACAATTTTAACTTATTTTTTTAATTAATACAGTGTGTTAGGAGAATAATGGAGGGGATATAGATCGATGTCCCCATTAGAACATTCATCTCAGTTATATTTTATTTTTAAGGTGGAGTCAAAGAAATTTGAAGTGAATTAATTTTCTATTTGAAAACCTCCCATCTATTTATTCTCTCTCTCTTTTTTTTGCTTATTCAATAACAAATGAACAAACATGTCGACAACAATTTTCAAATAAATTTCATCTTTAGAGTGTTTGAACAAAGAAAAGAAATAAAGAAAAAAAGAATGTAAGATAATAAATGTTTAGAGTTATACTAACCAAATGTGATATTCTACCATCAAATAATATTGTAATAATAAATTGTATTTTATAAAATTTAACAATAAGCAAATAACATTAATTGTAATGATTTATTAAATAGTATTATTTATATTTACATTAAAAAAAAAAATAAATAAAAATAAAAATAAATTAAAAATGATTAAATTATTAAATAATATTCGAGAAGAATTTAAAGCGAGGTTGCAATAGGGAAACGCCTGTTATCATGCAGTAAAGGGGCGTCAAAATTATTATAAAAGGGGATAAAAATTAAAATATATAAAACAATTATTTTGCAGGTTGTATTATATGGGTGTGAGGCATGGTCTATGACCTTAGGAGACGAGAGTAGATTTAGAGTATTTGAGAATAGAGTTCTTCGCATCATTTATAAGCCAAAGAAAGATGAGGTCACCGGGGAATGGCGGAGACTCCATAACGAGGAATTGCATGACCTCTATGCATCTTCAAATATAGTTAGAATTATAAAATCAAAAAGGCCGTGATGGTCAGGGCACGTGGCTTGAATGGGAGAGGAAAGAATATATAGGCGGGAAAACCGAGTGGGAAACGTCCGCTTGGAAGACCAAGGACGCGGTGGGTGGATAATATAGGAAGGGACGTGAGAGAGATGGAAGAGGGTAGGAATTGAATGGTTGTGGCTCAGGATAGGGATAGTTGGAGAAGTGTGGTTGCCAAGAACTTTCGAGTTCAGTAGAGCCATAGTGATAGATAGATATACATTATTAAATAATAGTGAAAGAATATTATCAATATATATTTTTTTTTTGAAAATTAAATTACTAACTTGTGAAAAATCAATAATTTTATTTTAAGTGAAAATAGTTTAATTTCATTTATAAGAACTATTTATATAGTTATAAAAGTTTGAAATTAAAAAAAATGAAAATATATGTTCATCTTTTTTGCAACCGTTTAAATATATTATTTGATAATGCCTTTGTATTAAATTGTGAATAATAAATGGTTATAAAATGAGGAAAGTAGATAAGTATACAGGTCGAGGACTAATGATAAGCCAACCCTCTAGTGATCCCAGCCAGCCCTCTCTCTTTACATTTTCAAGCCCTAGTTGACAATTCTGGCCATTTATCTCCTTTATGCAGGTGCCTAACACATATGATCCTCTATTTCTAACCTATCTATTTATTTTCAGTGCTACATATATTTTATTCCCACTCGAAAAACATATGCCAAACACATATTATGTCTGAATTACTTTTTTGGAAAAATAAAATAATGTTCATTATTATTGGCCTTGGCTAATTAAAAAAAAATCAATGAACATTAATTGAGAAAAAACTTGATGTTCACTTTATATATCATATAATATGCTAGTAATAAATAAATTCATTTAGTGTTTCGATAAAAGCATCTGCTTGCTTAATGAAGTATATATTTATCATATGGTGTGCTAAGTTGGGGAATTGAAACTGTTTAGGGATTAACGTGAATGCATTTGGCCTGGCGCCCAACTATCCATTCTTCCAATAAATTTCAAATTCATTGGATGCGTACAATAGAAAAGATGTCCAAGAGAAGAGAAACAACAATTCGGAATTTGTAAATGACTTTTTTTATATTCTTAATTACTCAAATTATTTCAAGTTAATAAATGAAAATATGCAGTTAACATTTTATTAGAAACTCTTATATATTATGTAACTATTTGGAAGATTTAGAAGAATGTTGTAGTTTCAGCCAGCAAAGTTATCATTTCAATAAACTTAACTCCGTCTAAAAGCATAATAATCTTAATTGTGAAGAAACATGTAAAGATAAGATCCTAAATTGAAGATTTACTAAATATATTTATTATAAACTGATAATATATAATTTACAATTAATTTGGACAATAATATATTTAAATTCTAGAATAAGAATCTTAATTAAATTAAATCGAAATTCAGATATACTATAGCCAATATGGAATATGTATTCATAAAACAAAAATTATCAAAATTCCTTAAATAAAAATAACATTCCCTATAGAAATATCTAAGTATATTGATAAATAAAGGCTTGATTAAATAAATATCAATTTGAACATCTCTATAAATATTGATTTATTTAGATAATCTGGGGATAAAAATAATCTAAAATCCGAAATCGGAATTTACTTGATTAAAAATTGAGGAAATTCTTTTATTCAAGAAATAATCTAACGATTAATTAACAGAGATTAGGATTTGTTTTATTTGTATCTATTTATTTCTTACTTTAAACCTAAACACATAGAGAACGAGATTAAAAGATCGAAATTGGTGATTTAGGAGTCAATCATTTTTGTCTTATCAGCGAATCGTTCCATTTAATCAACATTTGTAAATCAAAACATTAGAGAGCGAGAGAGAGCGAGAAACAAATAAAAAAAACGAATTCTATAGAATTTAATTATCATAATCATTTGATTGGAGAGCGATTAATAAAATGTTTCGAAATAGAGGAATTACCTATCTTTCCCAATTTCTAATTTATTATTAATTTAATATCTATCAATCTATATACAAATATATAATAGGAAAAGAATGATTAATAATAAATAATTTTCAATTAAATTTTCGTGGAAATATTAATTAATGTATGATTAAAAAATTAGAAAAAAAGTGTAATTTAATACGATATGACCTTTATGATAGAAGTATTCACTTTTGTTAATCAAAAATTGTTATTAGATAAAAGTTTATAATTTTAAATGTTGAAATGTTTCGAGAATAATGAAAATATTATTTATTATTATAATTTTTTTTTATTTGGGTTTAAATAAATATAATATAATAAAATAATGAAAATAAATAAGCAATATTAAATAATGAAAGGATTATATGTGCCACTCAGAAGCCAAAACGATTAATTCCACTCATAAACAAAATGAAGCCCAAAGTTCACAGCTTAAAGGAAATTACAGAAAAATGCATTGCAATATTAAGATTATCAAGTTCATTATTCACTTTATATTTTGCAAATTACATTACATAACATTAATTTAAATTTTAAAAATTGAAGTTAATCGTTCTGGCTTCTAAGTGGCACATATAAAGAAAATTAATTAATTAGTAATGATTGAAATTGTCTTCATTTTGTAATAATATTGCACTCAAAAGACTAGCCACATAAATTGAATTATTTAAATTTTTTAAGACATTATTTTATAAAGATTAAATTATTATACACATATATTTACAAATATAATATATAAAGTGGTAAATCAATAAATAAAAACATAAATAAAATATATAAATTGTTTGGATTGAAATATTGTTGATTTAATTTTTCTTTTAGTGAAATAAAAAAAATAAGTATTTAGGTATATAAAATAAAAAAAAAACAATATTTCTTTTATAAAGGCGAGATGTCTAATCCCCCTTGAGACTCAATTATTATTTTAATACTCGAAAGCATAGACTATAGAAATACTCATATATTTTAATCGGAAGATTCCAGTTTTATTATTTAATTTATTCAGATTAGTGTAAAAATAATACAAGTTTAAATGATATTTTTATTTCTAAAGAATTCAAAGAACTTTTGAGTTTCTTAGCGCCTTAGTATATATAATAATTAAATGAATAATACAAGAAAAAGTAATAATTTAGAGAAAAATGGTGTTAAGTTTAAAGAGTAATAGTTTGTTTTTTTTATCCAAATAATAAATCAATGGTTCAATTGCATAATGTAATCTCAAGTGCAACAGGCTGTCTTATCATCTTGGGGGTTTGGTAATAAAAAAAAGGCTCTGGCGCCAGCTGCCAACAACATACCGGGATTATACGATATTTTGCATAAAGAAGACATAAATATGGATGGATGAATGGTCAAATGCAAGAACATCCAAACAACCAACAAAGTTATTTTAGGAATGAATTTAAAAGTGACAAATGACAGTTTTTTGTTTTTTTTTATTTATTTTGTTATTAACATTAATTTTTCTATAATTTCTATTAGTTATAATATTTTTTTTATGATAAATCTAAGTTGTGTGTTCACATCTGAATTTTATGAATGATGATTTTATTACTATCTGGCCAGAGATAGTATTGCGATCACGAAAATTTTCGATGTTGAGATTTTGATGTTTTTATATGTTTTGAAGGTTCCTGAATCATTTTCAGTAAGGTTGAGAAAAATGTCTGTGTCTGTGTGTATATGTATGTAACCAAGATTACGCAAAAACGGTTTGAGCTAGAATGAGGAAATTTGGTACATGAGCATTATTCAAAATTCGTAGTTTTCTATCAACTTTTGAGAAATGTAGCTCAACCGGAAGAGAGTCATTTCTTACAACGTTTTTATTTTTTTTTCCTCTAAAGTGACCGTAAAAATAAAGATATATGTTTGATAATTTTTCACATTATTAATAATTGTATAAAACTGCTATATATAGAATTTCAGCTTGATTGAATCGCTGAAAGTACCAGAATTAATTTTTTAACACTGCAAATCTCACGCGCCAACACGTGACGTGGTTCCATCAACAAAGAGCCAAACATGCGCTTGTTTAATATTTATTATTTATAATTTATATTTAATTAAATTTAATTTAAATATAATATATTATGTTATTTAATAAAAATTCTCAAATTGCGACATAGTCGAGTGGAGACACTCCAGCTAATTTTTCTATTGCATCCCTTTCATGAAGATGTATATCACAATATATATATATATATATATATATATATATATATATATGCATTTATCGTGATTCCTAAAGTGGCTGAGTCACTTTCCAAGCAACCACTTGCTAATTACTAACCATTTTATGGTCGCCCCCTCCACTCACTCTGCCAAGTCCCTGAATGACAGGGAATAAATTACCATCACAAATTTGAATTCTCTAAAAAGGGTACAGAATATATGGAAGTAAGGGGAATAAGAATTGGGGGGGGGGTAGGAATTATGCGATACAATGATTGAGAATGCAATTAGGAGGTCTGACTAGAGGGGCTGTGGTGTAATTACAATTAAATATCCGAATTCCTGTACCACTCGGCTATGCATTGTATATAAATTGATCGGTTTCTGTTAGATCCAATGTTATCAATGATTTCTGTCATTTATAGGATGATACTTAAATATTAAATTTAATTTTTTTTATAAATCTTAATAACAAATATGTTTTTTCTAATTTTGAAATAATAATAATTTCTATAATCTTATCTTATTATGCTAGCTAAAATTGTATATATATATCTATATTTCTTTCTATAACCATTGGTTCTCAAAAACCGCTCTAACGATTTTTTTCAAATTCACACTAGATATAGTATTTATAAAGAAAAATTGAGTTTTATTGATCACATCTCTTGAAACTTACAGCTTCATTATTAATTTCTTAATTGAAAATTATATATGGGTGTGACGTCATCAATTTCACTTCAATTAATATTTTTTTTATATTTAAAATATTTTAAAATAAAATAAATTTCGAAATAAAATTAAAAATATTTATTTTTAATAATATATATATATATATTTATTAATCTATTTATTAAACAACAAAATAAAATACGGATGGTTGACTCCCGCTTTTTTTTAAATGAATTGTATTAACATTTTTTTATATTTAAAATATTTTAAAATTCATTATTTAATTTCGAAATAAAATTAAAAATATTTATTTTTAATAAAATATATATATATATTTATTAATCACTCTCAAAAACAACAAAAACAAAAACAAAAAAACATATAATTCTTGCAAAGAGAGTAAAAATGCTATGTTAATTAACTAAATATATCAGTCTAATGGGTAAAGGCACTGTTTTGAATAGTCAACTTAGCAGGATCGAAACCGGAGGAAAAAAATTTTTTTTTTTTTTTTATCTATTATTTTTTAATAAATTACTATTTTATATTTATTTATTCATTGTTCTTTTATTAAATTTAATATTTATTAATATTATTTATTATTAATTTATATATGGACAAATGACACTCATATTGAAATTTGACTCCAGCCTTTTTTTTAAAAGATATTGTATTAATATTTTTTTTATATTTAAAATATTTTAAAATTTTTTATTTAATTTCGAAATAAAATTAAAAATATATATTTTAATAATATTTTATAATTATAAATTACGATATATATTTATCATTCTTCCAATAAAAAAAAAATATTCATGCACTTAGAAACATCTAATAATACATATTTATGTATTATTGAGGACCCCAAGTTCCATTCATTTTAATCAGATTGATGCAATGATGCAACATTTAATAATTGTAATCAATAATTAAAGAATTGTATATCAGCTCGGTGTCCCAAACCCAATATAATAATGAATTATTTTTTTTTAACTTAATTACCTAGCCGAGGCTCGGGGTCCCGGTGTGATCTTAATATATTGTCAGAATTAGATAAATAATGTAGAGAGAAAAATTATTTAAAAATAGATATTTATTTAAATGAAATAAAATTATTTAATTTACAGAATGAAAATGTCTATAATAATGTCTAAACATTTTTTCGAGCGACAGCTCGGTATCCCAGGTATTAATATTCCCAGCCAAACCCAATAATAATGAATCATTTTTTTTAACTTAAGTACCGAGCCGAGGCTCGGGGTCCCGGTACTAACTACTATAATTGTAATGGAATATGGGTATGGGTGGAGAAAGAGTAAAATATATATATTATCTCCCAGAATCGTTATAGTAATTCAATATTTCTTAAATATTTGTAGAAGAATACTTAGCCCTTTTCCTCTTTAAAAATTGCACTCAGAATATCAAAAGTTTACCAGAATTACAAAACATAGTTTAATATAAATATTGAAGAATATACTTAAAAAAATTATTAAATCATCTATTGTTATATTATTCGAAAATTTTAATGTTTGAGAAGATATTGATAATGTTTACATTTATAAAAATAAGGTTCTTTCATTTGGTTTTGAAATAGGAAAAATATTTGTTAATTATTTGTTAATGCAAAACATATTTTTATCTTTTATGTATTTTTATGTTAAATATTTTCTTAAAACTCCATACCGATATATATTACATTTATTAAAGAGATTTAAAAAATGTAAGTTAGTGAGAGCGAGGGGGAGGGGGAAGAGTTAAGGGACCAAAGTGAGCTGTCTGCAGAATTTTCGGTTTAATTAATCGCACAAGAGAGAAAGAAAGGAGCCTGTAAGAGGGTGGCTCTGCTTTCATGGCAAAAGAGAACGAGAGGAAGGGGAAGAAGAGGGGTTGACAAGCCGCTAGTTCTTTCTCCCTCTCGTTGGCAAAGTGGCCAGAGGTTTGAGTTGCATTCACCCTCCCCAACCCTCCCTCACCCGGGCAACTAATGAACTGCCGTTTGGTCTCTGTCTTAGCTCCATGGCAACGTCTGTGTCGGCACACTGATCCTCTTTCGATAGGTGTTTAACCGTTTCAGAAGAGTTTGCTTAGCTCAGCACGAAACGAGGCAAAAGAAAAAAGAAACACACCAGAAGGATGAGCAAAAGAGAGAAAGAAAGAGAGATTGCGTAGGGGAAGAACAAAAAAAAAAAAAAAAAGAAAATCTCCGCGCGATTATTTATCTTTTATGAAGAAGAGACACGAGAAGGTTTTAGAATAATGGAGCGTTTCCCCTTATGGCTGATTTAATTATATTGCCAACCAGTTACAAAAGACTTCCAACCGGAAAAATGAACTTTATAGCAACGAGACAACGAAGCAGCCATTCTCGAGGAGAAAAGGGCTGAGGGGCTGAGGGAGGCGCCATTTAAGAACTTAACTTCTTGTTAAATTCAAGACCCTTCTTTTTAACAAAATAAGTATAATAATATAAACCCATCAACCATATTTTATCAATCATTCATTCATTTGATTTAAATAGATTAAAATTCATAATACATATTAAATTTGTAAGTATTTTAGAAATGATTAATTATAACATTTCAATTTTGATAAAGTAAAAAAGGAAGGAGGCGTTGTCTATTTTTTAATAATTAAAATTTATTTTAATATTGAGAGACTTCCAAAGAAGAATAAATATAATTAACAGGACTCCACGCAGTGTGGGGTTAACTGCGTTAATACACATGCTGGTAGTCCCAGTTTCAAGTCCCCAGCCTAGCAAGAGAATTTCTCTAGTTGGGGTCTATGCAGTGGCGTACCTAGAACTTTTGCCGCCCGGGGGGATCTCCAGTTTGCCGCCCTTTTTATTATAAGTCAATCAAATAGTGGTTTTTATAAATTAATACACATAAATAAATTATTAAGTTATTTGATCAATATTAATTGATACACAGAGTAAATTTTTTACACATATTTGTATGCACTCGTTTTATATAATATTTACTCTTCTAGCTTTCATACTAGAAAAATCGTGTATAATGCTCTCAAAATTTATATTTATAATTTTTCCCCCGGCCCTGCTTTTCAAAAGAAAAATCGATGATTTAAAAAAATATTGGTATATCACTTCAAAGTAATTATATAAACTTTTCAAAAGAAATGACATTTATAAACTGATATCAAAAAATTTTAGTTAGGAAAAATTGCCGAACAAAATCGTAAAGATGCGTTTACGAATTCAACGAATTTTAATGAATACAATAAAATAAAATTATTATTCTGTTCTTGGAATCAGAATTCAAAATCTACACTAAAATGCATTTATATACACCGAGGAATACTATTCGAAATCATATAGTTAATCATAATTTATATAAATCAAATAGTAAACTTATAATAATCATAATAATCATTTATTATTCAAGAAAGAAAAAAAAATAAATATGAAATGAATAATTTGCTTTTTACAACTATAACTAAATATAAAAAATGCCGCCCCAAGATAAGTGCCGCCCGGTGCGGACCGCACCCCCCCCCCCCAGGTACGCCACTGGGTCTATGGGACGGAGTTAACCAACCTCTGGGATCAAAATTGGGAAGCTACTTGATACGCAGCGTCTCCGATCAAGAAAATCAAGGTAAAGGTTGATAGGGCCAGTTATACTGATTATAAGACACCAATTTATGTAACCAAATTGATAAGCGCTATTTTTGCATAGGATGTACAAAAGTGAGAGGTTTTTTTTATAATAATTAACACAAATATGTATAATGTAAATGTGAAAATGTAAAGTTTCTTTCTCTTATAAATTAATGATAAAATTAATGAAATGGACTATTATTTTTATTTAGAGACAACGAAGATACGAGATAAATGTAAATGCTAACCTTATTTCCTTTTGAGGTATTAGGAGGACTTAAGACAAAAACAATATAAAGATATATATATATATATATATATATATATATATAAGTACTATGCAAATTTTAATGTATAATTAGAATTTATAATATAAATATTTAATGTTAAATTTTATGATATAGAATTTTATTTAAATGATAAATACATGTTCCCCAATAACTTTCCCCCTCTCTGTTTTAAAAAAAACTTTAACAAAAATAAGAATTGAATAAAATTACATAACAAATGAAAATAATTATACTCCTTAAAAATAATTAATAATTTTCCTTATGATAAGGTAGACTAGATATTTATTGATAATTTTTAATTTTCAATTTTCCCCAGGTGATAAAAGCATTCTGATATTTTAAATTTATTTTAACATTTTGATAAAATTTTTAGAAATGATAGTCAATTTATTAATAAAATATTTGATTATCATTTGTTTATTTATTTTATTATTAATATCAATCGATATGAATTCCATTACTATTATATTAATATCTATATTTAAATCTTTATCAAGTCAATAAAATAAAGATAAAACAACAAATAATTAGTTTTAACATTCTATAACTAAATATAGTATGATAATCACATTATCTTTATCTCTTTCTCACTCGTCTAAACTGACATATGGTCAACTGCCAGAGATATTAATAAATTAGAGAAAAGAAAAACATATCTAAATTGTTTTTTATTTATCCCTCCTATATTCAACTCATTTCAATAATAAGATGATATAAATATATGTATATTATACATAATATATATATAATTATATCCGGATGTTTTATCGATATATATATATATATATATATATATATATATATATATGGTAATCATTTAACCATTATTTTTTTAGAATCTAAAAATATCTTATCTTATATTATTATGCTAGTTTTATTGATAACATCTCAGGAAAAGTACATTTTCATTATTTATTTCTTAATTTAAAATTATATATGGGTGACGTCACATGACATCCATATTGAAATTTGATTCCCGCCTTTTTTTAATGTATTAATATTTTTTTATATTTAAAATATTTTAAAATTTTTAATTTAATTTCGAAATAAAATTAAAAATATATATTTTAATAATATTTTATAATTATAAATTACGATATATATTTATCATTCTTCCAATAAAAAAAAAAAATTCATTCACTTAGAAACATACCTAATAATACATATTTATGTATTATTGAGGACACCAAGTTCCATTCATTTTATTCAGATTGATGCATTTAATAATTGTAATAAATAATTAAAGAATTGTATTTCAGCTCGGTGTCCCAAGTATTAATATTACCAGCCAAACCCAATAATAATGAATTATTTTTTTTAACTTAATTACCGAGCCGAGGCTCGGGGTCCCGGTACTATAACATAATATAAGTAAGTTATATGAAAATTAATTTAATGATATAAATTTAACGATTATTTAAAATTGTTGAATAGTCATATCCGATAATCTATTATTAATTTAAGAATAGCTTACTTTCTTTTCAATCGATTCCTACACATGAAAATCATGAACAAATTATTGGAATAATAATAATAATATGGAATAACCAAGCTAAAAATTTGAGAAATTGTTTTTTTTTATGCATACACGCATTTCAAAAGAGTAGGATGGTATAAACTTCCCTCGTAGATAGAGAGCTTCAAGTAAATGGAGAAGTGTAGATGAGTATGAGATGAAAGAGGGGTAAGAGAATGATAGGGAGAATGCCAAGAAGGGAGGGGGGTGAGCAATGTGATCTGAGGGCTGCTGGCTGCCCGTCAACTGGCCTGACAGGTCTACGGCCTCAAAGAAGAAAAGAACATTTTTAACCATTGTCATTCTTTGAAATTGAATCTCTGCCCGTCCGTCTGTAAGACTGCCTTGAATATTTCTCCGGGTATAAGAGAATATATATATATATATATAATCTTTTGCTACACTTGTCGTATCTTTAAAAAGTCTAACAAGCAAATATTTAAATGGAGAGAAAAAGCGTGAGTGAAAAAGAGATTGAAGACAAAAGAAAAAGTAAACGAAATGAATATTAAGTATATAAATTATTACTTTTCTTCATTTTTTTTAATTCATTAAATGGAGAAGTATCTCTTCATATTAAGTTAAAAGTATAAAATAATTATAATAAAAAGATAAGAGAAATATTAAACTTAACATTGTCATCCCGCTATTTATTTATAGGAGAGTAGAAAAAAAGGGAATGAGAGTATTAATGTAAAAAAGAGTTTTAAATCCATCCACGTGTCTTCCAATGATATCTTAGAAAGGAAATCAATATTATTTTCTAAAAATTTCAATTTATTTTATTTATTGATTTATTTTTAATAGAATTATTGATATAAAATATTTTATTTATGACAATTGAACAGACTCATAATTGATTTAACAAACCCAGGAAACAAAGATTGTGAGACACAGTTTTGAAAGAATTGTGAGATGGTTGAGAAAATAGCTGATGTCTCTTTTTGCCTCCCAATAAACTATCAAATTTATCTAAATAAATAATAAGAGGACATTGTCAGTCCCAGAATTCTAATTTGGTAAGAGAGCAATAAGAAATTTCTCAAAAAACAAATTTTCCAACAGTAATAATGACATCAATGAAATTTTTAGTGCTGAACAAATACAAATTTTGAAGAATAAATGTTTAAACGAATTAATAACGAATTAAAAAAACACTAATATTATTTAGAAAAGAAACTTACGAAAACTCATTTTTTTTATTTTAATTTTATACATCACAAAGACGGGGACAACTCAAAATTAAATTAACGATGAAGAAACAAATAAAGTGAAACTTGTTAGTTGGTGGTATTCACTTAATTTTATTATTAACATTAGATTAAATAAACGAAAATAAAATTTAAAACATCTGGGAATGCGCAAGATTGCATTGCCAAAACGAACTTAAGTTCGGATTAATTTAAGTTATAAATAAGTCAAGATTAAATATAAATATTATTGAATATTTTTATTTATTAGTGTTATAAATAAAAATGTTAATAAAATTTTGTTTATGTTCACTGGAATCGATGATTGTCACAAATAAATATAAATGACGACACTATAATAATAAATATTAAAAATTTCAACTTTGGAGGCCATTTTGACCATGTTCCCGAGGGGGTATCAAAAAATGAAAGGCACTTTACATACTACTTTTCGATGCTCTTTCGGAATCTGAAGTCAGAATTTCAAAATTTTGAGTTTGATGTCGGACAGAACGATAGACTGAACGATTTTATAAACTCACTTAAGTTTGTTGAAAATATAAAACTTAGTAAAAATAATTTTTAAATAAAATTCTTGATTAAATTTTATGTAAATTAATTTATTTACATTATGCGCATTTCGGTTGTCACATGATCAAATCTTCTCAAATCTATATATTTTGTTAAGTATAATTTTAGTTTGTCTATTATGTTTTAAGAAAATGTATTAATAAAAGGATAAATCTATTAATTACATAGTGCTAGATTAATATTTGAAATTTTATTCAAAATAATGAATATATAATGAATGTTTAAGACGAGTTTAAGTCCGACATACTCATTTCATATCGATAATCAATTTTAATTTGATTAAATAAAAATCTAATACTGGATAATATATAACAAAACGTTGTAAATCTTTGTATTTTTCCTTTCTAATTCCGTTAATTGCCTTACACCTCCCATTTAAAGATTTATCGTTTCAAGTACAACAGAATTTTAGCATTTGTAATTGATTTTTCTGTGAAACTGGTAATATACATAGTTTATAAATATAAACTTGTTTTTCTATTGAGTTTACAGTTCAAAATCTCCATTAATAATGCAAATCGATTGAAATAGATTAAGAATATTATATATATATATATATAAATGTAAAAATGTAAATGTAAAAGAAAACTTTATAAAAGAATTATCGATCATTGAACGTAAAGGACTATCACAATTCAAATTATCCTGTTTGCAACAATATTCTTTTCAATGTATCATATAAAATGTAAAGGAAGAATAAGCAAATTAATTAATATCTCTAATATTAAACAGATTTAAAAAAACACAAGTGGATGATAATTAATGGATTTTCAAATGAATAAAGTAATATATAAAATTTAGGATAATGAACCTATATTTCTTATGAATATAAAAAAAAAATTAAAATTGATAAATCTATATAATTAATACGACAGCCTGTCCGTCCGTACGCAAAAAACTCCAAAGCCTAAATTACAAGGAGTAAGGTAACCAAATTTTTCTGAGGTGAAGGGTACCTCAAATGAGATGAAAAATAAAAAAGAAATTAGAATCTTAGGTAACTCCTGAGCTGAGCTGCGGGTGTTCCATTTTCCAGAAATATATATAAAGGAGAGTGTTTGTTTGTAATTTGTAAACTTTTTTGCTGTCATAGAAACAAATATATATATAATTAGAACCTCTCTCTCTCTCCCTCTTTAAAATTTTTAAAAAATGGAGTGTTCTAGCCAAATTAAGAAATTTCAATGCCTTATGCAACATTGATAGGTAATTGAATTGGAGTGGAAGAGGAGACATGTGATTAGAGAAATTGGGGAAAAATCAACCGAAATGTAATTAAACAAAAAATTCAAGAATTGTGCTACGGATACGACTTAAATATAATAGGAGATTCGGAGGTACAGGGGGCGGGGCCCCCGTCAAGGTGTGAAGAGCGCCGAAGGCGCTCGGAGCAGCTAGAATATGTTAATATAATAAATAAAAATATTTTAAAATAATTAAAAAAAAATAATAATAATTATAATAAATTTGCATTAAAATATACACATGATTATATATATATATATATAAAAAAAAATTTTTAAAACCCAATAGTATACATGTAAAAATATTTTATCAAATATTTTCTTACAATAGTGAAGAAATATATTATAAAATTGTTAAATTCCATTCTTTGTTTTAATAAAGTTATTTTAAGGAATGCCACTTTATTATTTTCTAGTCATCGGGGGATAGCTGAATAAAGAGAGAAGAGATTGGAGATGCTTTTTGAACTCTTTCAAGAATAACCCCGGTTAAAGTGACGGATTTAAACGGGGAGAGAGGATGTTGAAGACAGTATTAGGGGTTGAGAAGAAGGAGGTTACGATCATCTGGATTCGTGATGCAATTGGATAGATCAAGAGAGGAAAAGGGATGAGAAGGGAAGGGAAAAGGTTTGAATTTGTGAGAGGGGTTTTGCACTGCAATTTGAAACACATCGCTGACACACACACACACACACACACACATAACATGCATTAAAATCGATTTTATACTCGATTCGCATCCCCTCTACTGTCATCCTGTCAACCCTTCTATGCGAAATCGTTTATATCGGAGGGTATGAGGGATGAAGAAATCTCTCTCGCTTGCTTTGGGAGATTTTTTTTTTTTTTTGTTTCCTCCTATTTAAGAAATCGTTTACTTGTTTCGTTTCTATATTTTATTTTTATTTTATTATCATCTTAATATCTATCGCGTTAACTTTAACGAAAAAGTTTTTTTTTCTTTTTAAAGAGTTGAAGAATAATGGCCTTTTTTATATCTTCAGTAAATTAATGTACTTTTTTTTGTTTAGGCAAATTGAAAACATTCCCTAAAGGGCTTTGAAGGATGGGAGAGGGGGCAACAAGGGATGAAAACAGACAGATAGAGAGAAGGAGGCAGAGGAAGAGAGAGAGAGAGAGAGAATGTCAGCACAGATTTCTTTTTATTTCATTTGTCATTTTTATGCGAAACAGTTTATATAAAGTGAAATACGAATGAAATAGAAAGAAAATCCACCCTCTCAATTGTTATATTTCTATGAACAAATGATAGCAAGAGTATAAATTAAAAAAATATTGATAATAATTTTCTTTTTCTATTAATTAAGTAAATATAAAAAAACTAATTTCCAATCATTAAGGATATATAAAAAAAACTTCTAGAAGATATAATCGATATAAAACTTTAAATAAGTTTTTGTTTAAAAAAATGATATTTTCACCTTTTAAAGATTTTACTTGAAAAATAATTCCATGATATGTATAGAGGAGTAATTTTTCATCATAAAAAACGTATAATAAGTAGATAGAATGCCTATTATTACTATCTTCTAGCCCCTAGAATCTAGGAGCTAGAAGCATAACAATATAACTTTGGGAAAGTTATTCTAAACATATAAACATGTTTTATTTATGTAACTTTATTTGATATATTATGTTGATATATCAAAAGACATTAATATTAAGAAAAATATCAATAACAAATGATTCAACAAAGGGCAAGTATTTTTATAAAATTTCTTTATCATTATTCATGGTATAGTAGTATTATGTACAAATCTATGCAAATATGGTATATACAAGTGGGGAGTACTTGTGTCTACGAATGTAGTTTATTAATAAGTCATTGAATTTTTGAATAAAAAAATAAAATAAATCTCTTACCACCCAGCCAATTCTTCACTTTTAGTAAGGGCTAAATCTGGTGAATATGCTGCATGAGTTAGTATGCATGTGAGTTAGTAGTTATATTTAAAGATTTCTGTCATGGTGACAGCACTTGTGGGTAGTCGTGCATAATGGAACACACTTTTTTTGTGCAAGTTTTCTGCTTCCAAAAGCCGTCAAACACAAACTAAAATGCTCAGCTTGCCCAAAATTCTACGTGATTTTATTAAATAGATGACAGTTAACAACAAAATTAAAATAACTGTATTTTAATTAATATATATCTTTAAAAATCACAATTATATATTATACTTATATGTGAGAATTTTGAAAATAACAAGACATCCCCTTTGAAATAAAAGGGATGAATTAATGTAATTTAATAAATAGTCTATAAAACACCTCCATGACATTCTTACTCGTTTTAGCATCCAAATTGTCCTTCAGGTTTATTATGAAATCATAAACAAATGTTTATACTTCAAACTCTGGTTGTTTTTTATTTTTATTTAAAAAGACGAGATTTTATGTGTACCAAAAGACATCCAAATGAGAATCAAGGGGGAAATATTCTCTACCAACATGTCTGGTTGTCCTACACTCTAACATTCTCTCTTTATCTCTTTCCTTCCCCTTTAAAAGAAATAATAAAAATTTGAGCCCCTGTTTTCTAACCCTCGTCGACAAAATGACCCATTAAAGTGAGAAGATGAGCCCAAACGAGGGGCAGAAAAAGATCTTATCTCCCTTTCTCATACTCACTTATAAAGAAAGAAGTCAAGGGGTTTTTTCTAAATGTCCTTACTACACTGACACTTAAAAATAAAATCTCAAAATACAAAATTCTATTTTAAATTTCATAGATCTAAAAGAGAGAAATCACTAATCCCATTGCCATTTAAAATTAATAAGTAAAGTATGAAATGCAATTTTTTTATCCAAAGAAAATTACATTTAAATTGGGACAAATGTGAAAAACTTGATTATTCAAAATATGCTTCTTACACTTCTTGTCCGTTGTTGTTTCGAGAAATTTTTGGAAATCACCCCAATAAAAAGATTTTCGTATTTATTCATATGTTCGTACGAATCCAATATGCTCAGCATATATGTATAGCAGTGATAAACGGAAGGAGTCAAATCTGGCGAGTAAGTTGCATGGGACAGTGTTACCTAATTTATCGCTCCTAACGTGTTTTGGACCGGTTTCACATTATGTGATGGTACAACATGATGAAGTTAAATTGTCGTTTTGCGAGTAAGGAACGATTCAAAAAATGAATTGTTGTTGAAATCGTTTAGTATTTAACGATTTCGTTCAATAATACTTTATATTTCATATTTTGTAATTTTTGATGGTTTTCACGTTTCTAATTTTCAAACATCTAAGTTTTATTTGGAACAAAACAATACAATTGGCATTTGCTATTATTGACGAGATAATAAAATGAAAAATAAGAAAAATCTTTATACTGCATGCAGCAATTAGTAAATTATAATAATAATTAAAATAATAAATTTTATAGAATAATATATAATAAAAATAGATGTATATTGTATATAATAAAAAAATAGAAAAACTTAATTAATTAATTTATATACTTTTTGTTAAATAAGTGATTGTAAAAATTTATACGAGTGTACTTTTTTGGTTCATTCCATTCAGGATCGTCAAATGGTCCATTAAATGTGAAGATGATCTTTAAAACGAGGTTAGAAAAAGATCCCTACTCCCCCCTCTTTCATGATAATAAAACCAAGTCAGGTGGTTCTTTTTTATGATCACCTCCATTTCTAAATATAAAATATAAAAAAAAAAATTCAGATCATCATCATTTGTCTATGATAACTTAATCATATTAATAAGAATTATTCATACATAATATAAATATAAGTATATATTGAGATATTCATTTGAATTGTAAGTTTGGAAGTTGAAATTAAATCAATAGTAAATAACAAGCCGCTTAACGACCTATTAACTATAGATAGATCTCCTTAATGACATTGAATTTCATCAGCTTTTATTACCTATTGATAGAGTTTGTTAAAATAAACGAAATACTCACTCTCAATATTTGGGGGCGTAGGAAAAGCGAGGACAAAAAAAAACGATTATTCAATTATTCAGTGGTTGTGGGTTTTTATTAATTCCTGCAATCAATACTATGTAATAACGACCAAGAATTGATTCCCAGTTATGAATAATATTATAACCAGAAATACAAAAAAAAAAAAAAAAATTAAATAATTAAATATATCCAATATGTGCGGTTAATAATTAATAATTTAAAAATCATTGGTAACAATTCATAAAAAATGGATATGGATAGTAGAAGCTATCATTATATATTAATAAAATTGATTGAGATGGAATTTTTTTTTTTAAAGTCAAAAGAATAATTTCAATAAATTATAAATCTAAGAAATCAACGAGGCAGGTGAGTGTCGACTCCCTCCTCTCATTTTTAGTAAGGAATATTATTAAATTTTAATAAAACACAAACAAATAATAAAGTTATATACTAACATTTACATAAAACAGTGATTTTCAGCCACTGTGCCGCCAAATTTTACAAATGTAAAGTTCAAATTAAGAAAAAGTACTTATTTATTTTATAAGTATGTAAATAAAAGGTAAAAATGTTTTTGCGATCAGGCTCTTAAACATTTTAGACTTTTTTTTTCCAATTTTTTCAATATGGTAAATAAGTAAATAACTTTTACACTTATTACTATCTCGCCAGAGATAGTATTGCGATCACGAAAATTTTCGATGTTGAGATTTTGATGTTTTTATACGTTTTGAAGGTTCCTGAATCATTTTCACTAAGGTTGAGAAAAATGTCTGTGTGTGTGTGTGTGTGTGTGTGTGTGTATGTGTGTGTGTATGTATGTAGGCAAGATTACGCAAAAACGGTTTGAGCTAGAATGATGAAATTTGGTACATGGACATTATTCAAAATTCATAGTTTTCTATCAACTTTTGAGAAATGTAGCTCAACCGGAAGAGGGTCATTACCTACAACGTTTTGATTTTTTTTCCTCTAAAGTGACCGTAAAAATAAAGATATATGTTTAATAATTTTTCACATGATTAATAATTGTATAAAACTGCTATATATAGAATTTCAGCTTGATTGATTCGCTGAAATTACCAGAATTAATTTTTTAACACTGAAAATCTCACGCGCCAACACGTGACGTGGTGCCATCAACAAAAAGCCAAACATGCGCTGGTTTAATATTTATTATTTATTATTTATAATTTATAGTTAATTAAATTTAATTTAAATATAATATATTATGTTATTTAATCCAATTCAAATTGCGAGATAGTCGAGTGGAGACACTCCAGCTAATCTTTTTCTTTGTGAGCCGCCAAATTTTTAAACCGTTAAAAGTGTGCCGCGATAAAAAAAAAGGTTGAGAATCACTGACATAAAAGAATCAAATAATTGTATAAAATGTTTTTTTCAATTCCTCACAGTAACAATATTTTTAAGACTTCAAGTGTTCCTGAAATAATAATAATCTAGTTAATTTTTTTAAATTATTTAATTAATTTAAACTAAATTATAATTATATCTCTTTTATCTCTTTGAACTATATATATATATATATATATATATATATATACAGTATAAATGGTTTATAGGATTAATTATTATTATTATGAAGGGTATTGATTCAGCATTAACAGTCCTTAAAATAATCTCGATTCAGCAAAATATTTTATTTTCTTCACACTTAATTGATTATTATATATTATTATCCTTTTGATTAAACATCAATGGTGAAGTTATTATATCATAAATAAAGAGATTATAAATTTATAAAATAATAACATTCCTGATGATGTAATCAATTAAATTTGATACATCAAAAGGAAACTTAAAATTTTAAAGACAATCGAAAAATGGTTTCCTTTCTCACCTGACTAATTGGCTATCCAATTAATAAAAATTTACCGGCATTTTTTTTTTATTATTTCTCCCTTTCCTCTTGATGTTGTTGTTGGCTGGCAATTAAACGCTTTCCTCTCTTCTATATTCTCTTTTATCGTCTTTTGAATATATAAGAAAATTTCAATTATGTATTTTTTTTTTTTTGTATTCTTTTCTTTTTATATTTCCTCAATCGCCTAATTATTTGGGTATCCGTCTCCTTGAATCAGCGAGGCATGTTCTAATGAGATTGTCAATGTATTTATCGGGCAACGAGCCGAGCGCACGGATCAACCCGATTGAAGGGGAGGGATGGCGTATACAACCCCTTGGATAAGGGCTCGTAAGGTGGTAGGAAGGCAGGCATGGGAGGGTTGCGATGACGACGGAAAGCTCTTGCTCGCCCCCTCACTCACTTCACCCTTATTGATTGACTCTTGTGTGTGCAATAAAAGCGTTTTGTTTAAGCTGAATCCTTCTCTCTACAGCGACAACAACAATAAATTTATAACCTGAATTAAATATTAAACAAATCGAGCGTTAATATTAAAAATTAATCATTTTTGTGATATTTTGAAAGATTAAAATTTCGAAGGTATAAAAAAAATAAATAAAAAATAATTATATTTACTACCACTCATCTATTTCCATATAAACTACTAAAAGCTTCATAAAAAAATGAATGTGCTAAAAGTGAATCATTAATATTACGTTTTCTTAGAAAATTAAAAAAAAAATCTAAGATTGAGTTCGTATAAAGTATTAAGTATATATTATTATTATTATATAGTACCGGGACCCCGAGCCTCGGCTCTAATTAAGTTAACAAAAATGATTCATTGCTATTTGATTGGCTGGTAATATTAATACCTGTGACACCGAGCTCTCGCTCGACCCTTTAAAAATATTGATATACAATTCTTTAATTACTTATTACAATGTTGCATCATTGCATCAATCTGATTAAAATGAATTGAACTGGGGTCCTCAATAATACAAACAAACAATTTTAGCTAGCATAATAAGATTAGATATTAAAAGATCTATAAAATGACCTGAAAATAATTAGATATTTATTTGATAAATTTAAATTTTTAATTATCTTAAAAATTAATCCAAGTAAGATCGTCTATTTCTATTCGAACTATTTTCAGTTATGAAATGAGAAGGGATTCACAGTCAGTAGAGAGTAAACATATATGTGACGACATTTAAATTAAGAAAAAACTAATGAAGATGATTTTTTCCAGAGATGTGATCAATAAAACTCAATTTTTCTTTAAAAATACTATCTCTGGTGTGAATTTCAAAAAAATTGTTAGAACTGTTTCTGAGAACCCATTTACATATATATATATATACAATTTTAGCTAGCATAATAAGATAAGATAGACAATAATAACAATAATGTTGTATTAAACTTAAATATTGAATATTAATAGTTTATTATTTATTTTATGATTTACATAGAAGCAGAATGATAGAGAGGGTAACCGTCTCGATCGAGGGTCTTTTTTCAAAGAATTAAATAATTGCCATATTTATAGTAGACATTATCTTTAATCTCTTCCCTCGTTTTTTTATCCAGAAATAATTTGTTTATCATGATTTATGGAAATTTTATAGGAGAAAAATATCAATTTAATTTATACAGTAGAAACAGTGCGGGAGTCAACGAAGAATATATATATATATATATATAAACGCCCCCTCTATCATATTTTGTGGAAAATATTTTCTCTCTCCCTTTCGCTTATGAGTAAATTTAATAAATCTCTTTTTGGTAACATAATTGAAAGCTCAAAAGTTAATGAAAGCTGTGAGTAATAGGGAGAATACTAATTCAAATAATACTCATTTTATACTTTTTTTTTCTTTCATGTTTATTAATGATGAGTTTTACACTTTAGTAATTTTAATATATATATATATATTTATATATATATTATATTATATTATATTATATGTGAATTGGAACTAATTTATATAAATTTACTAAATAATAATATTGTTGCTTTTAGAAGAAATCAAGTTATCATTGATGGATACAGAAGATTACTATTAATTAAATTAGTTAAATTTTAATTAGCTTGGTATTTATCAAATTTCAAATGATGTATAATTTTATTGTAGAATTATATAATAATAAATACTAATAATACATAATATTTACTAACAGAATATGGATTCATAATATTCATTATGATCTATTATTATATAAATCAGCATGAGGAATTTTATCTGTAGTTTAAAAAAATGATTTCTAGTGAAAAAAGACACTCAATGTGTTTTTTTCAATATTTCTAGTAAACATTTATACAACATTTATATTTATTTTAATTGAGAAAAGGGATTATGTAGGATAAGAGGGATAAGTAAATCATTAATTATGCAAAATACAGATTGGAAAATTAAAAATCTGGGGTGTCTCCACTCGACTATCTCGTAATTTAAATTGGATTAAATAACATATATAATATTTAAATTAAAATTAATAAATAATATTTATTAAACCAGCGCGTGATTGGCTTTTTGTTGATGGCACCCCGTCACGTGAAGGAGCGTGATTTGCAGTGTTAAAAAATTAATTCCGATACTTTCAACGACTCAATCAAGCTGAAATTTTTAATCATGTGGAACTATTAAACATATCTCTGGCGAGATAGTAAAAATTAAATTAAAACCGACATAAGATTGATAAAGAATAGAATAGAAATGGTACGAAATAGAGATATATATACCTTAATCGGTAAATTAATATAAAAATAAAGGTATTTTTATAAAAAAAATTATGAAACTAATTTTTAATTATTAATTTTAATTAATTGAATTTTGTTTGCGAAATATTTTTCTTTTTGGAAATATAATATTTTATTGAAAGTATTTCTATTAATAAATTACATTCATATATTGATGAATATATTGAATGTATAAAGAATGAATAGAACCCAAAAAATAAATAAATAATTAATAAACAAATGACTTTTTATTTAATTATTTATCCTATGTGTGTATGTATTTATTTGTCGGTGGTGTTTTTCATCACGGACAACATTAAATGCTAAACGGAAACGGCCTGTATTAAAACGAGATTAAAATTGTCGAGAGCATTTGCATATTGGGCACGTGTCCCCTTCTCATTCTCTCTCGTTCGTCTCACGGCACCCTCATCATCAACCGGAGATACCAAAAATTCATAACAACACGAAGCGGTTGGTGTTTGTTATCCGTTGTGTTATATTTTTCCTGTTTTTATTTTTATTTTTTATTTTTGCTTTTTTATTTTTCGTATAAATAAAATATGAAAAATAAACTCGAATCATGGAATGAATTAAAACTCATTGCGTGAGAGATGAAGAGATAGAGATATAATTAATCCAGTCCACTCTTTTGTTGTTATTTAATATAAAAATTAATAATAATTATTAAATGGATAAATTAATAATAATGAATAATTTTTAAATTGAAACATTTAGGACGAGGGTAAAAAAAAAATTAACAAACAATTAAGTTATTTGAAAAAGGGGTGTTGAATCATAAACAAAAGTTAGATTTCTTTCTAATAAGCTATTTTCCCCATATTTGAAAAATAGATTGTCTACAAATAAATAGAAAGATAAAAAAATAAAAAAATCTAATTAAAAAAAAAAAATGAAAAACACTTTTAGATAAACTTAAGTCTAAATAAAAATATTTTTCTTTTTTAATGAATTTTTAGAACATTAAAAAATAGCATACATGAATAAATATATTTTTATTCACTACACTATGGAATATTATTAAGTTTAACTCTTCCCTGGTATATAAATCTCACGACAAATAAAAATTTTCTAAATGGTTTACATTTTTTAATATAATTATATATATGGTGCCAATTCATCTCGGATTCTATAATGGCCCTTTCTACACATCTGTAAAATTGAAATAGTAGATAAACTTTATTTTTAAATTGGAGTTGTTGAAATAGAGTTTATTAAAATAAATACTCTACGATTTGTGTCTACGAATTATAGGTTTAGTTTAGTTACTGATTATACTTAAATTAATAATAGTTTTATTACTATTGATAAATCTATTATATCTGATATATTAGTTCAACTATTATTTGGCATCGATATAATTTATTTTGTCAATTCGATTAAACAAAAATTGCGACAAACAAGAATATCTAACATTAAAGAATAAATCCAATGATTGGACTAGAATGAACAACTAGTCGTCGTCTCCAGGTGACTAAAAAGAAGGAAACGATGTTTGAATGGATCCACTGTATGCCAAGGCCAGTCTCAGTTCCCTATTACTACAATATAAATATTAATATAAGTTTAAATATTTGAAGATAAAAGGAGAGATTACGTGATTCTTCAGGAGAAGCGCGGGGGAGAATCTATGAAGGGGAAACAAAATTCGAGTGGGGGGAGGGGGGAATATACGGATGAATAAAAGAGTATAGAGGATTGATAGGTTTTCCATCTGTTTATCCATTGATTCCTTTATAAATACGATTTAAAAAATCTAAATGTATAAAAAGAGGAGAGAAAAATAAATAAAACCATATATATATATGAAATATTGAAATCATTGAATTGAATGAAACGATCGTTGGTTCATTCTATCGTTAAACAACTCTATTCGTTTTCATCTCTATTGATATTTTTATGCGTGTGAATTTTTTTTATGTTTTGTCTAAAGAACATTTAACAAGAGCGAGAATATTCAACGATTTGTTAGGCTAACCTCTCTTTCTCTCTCGTTTATAAATATATATATATATATATATATATATATATATATAGACTGTATTGAGTAAAAGAAGGGGTTAAGAGCGTATGTGCAAATTGTATGTGGTTGAAATGGAAGCATATCTCTCTCTCACTCTTTTTCACTGGCTATATAATAAATACATACATACATACATGTATATATATATATATATATATATATATACAGGAGTATATATGTTTATCTATATCTATATTATATATATATATATATATATATATATATATATTGAGAGAGAGAGAGAGAAAGAGAGAGGCGGAAAGTGTGTATAGGGTTTAGTGGAAGGGGTGTTTGATCAAGCCATTTTCGAAACGTCGATATCACTTGCCGTTCAGAGAAATGGTTTTGTGATTTATATCCCACCCAAAGGGGAAAGATTTTTTCCCTTTTTTTTTATACACTGCCTTTATATATATATGTATATATATATATATATATATAGATTTATATCACGTCATACTCTTAACCTATATCAGGGGTTTTACAACGAAAATGTTTACTTTATTCTGTTAAATCTCTACTACGTTTATAACCAGCGTATTTTTTTCCTACCACTTGTCAGCCATTTTAGTCTCGTTGAACAAAATTCATTTCATATAGTACGATATAAGGTGAGTGAAGATTTTTTTCTGTGACTGACTGTTATTTAGTTCATTTAATATAAGTCTTCTGACCTATATATATATATGAAGAAAATACGTGGAGTGTAATAAAATAAATATACCTAACAGTCTAATCAAATGGATTAAAAATATCATTTAATCGACATTTAATATAATAATGAATTCGGTTGGTTTAAAAATAATCCCTATTTGTTTTAATAAGATAATTATTATTAAATTATTATTTATTTTGATTTATTATGAGATTCCTTAAAGAAATAATTAATTAATTAATGACTATGAATATATATATATATATATATATATATATATATATGTTGGTTTAGGTTTTCGTGAATGTTATTATTATTATTATCAGATTTATCAGTGATATAATCACGTATTTTTGTGAGATTGTTTTCTCGACGTTAGGGCACCCATTTTGGCGCCATTTTCAAGAGATTATTTAGGTGGGAATATTTTTTGGGATTCTGGGTTTTAGTCTGTGTGACCAAGGGTTAATATCAGGATTTTGGGTTGATAGGTTGGATGGTTTTGTACTCACTCCGTTGCTGTGGAGCTAAATCCTGGGCAATCCTGACTCTGGCACACGTCCGTACCGGACAATAGCCCGAGGCAAACTGGAATTCCGATATTAACCCTTCGTCCTACAGACTAAGACCCAGAATCCCAAAAAAATATTCCCAAATAATCTCTTGAAAATGGTGACAAAATGGGTGCCGAAACGTCGAGAAAACAATCTCTCAAAAATACGTGATTATATCCCTGATAAATCTGATAGTAATAATATATATATATATATATATATATATACAATATTTTAATAATTTGTTTAAAAAATATTTGAAATTTTACCATAAAATCAAATATTTTTTTAATATAAAAATTTTACTAAATAAATGTATATACAAGGATTATTTTTTTTTGTTCTTTAATATAAATAAATTCATTTTATATTTTTTCAGTCAATTCAATATTTTCTCCATTTAACTATTCGCTTAAAGATTGATCAATTTACAAACAGATTTTTTTGAAAAATCATTAAAAAATTATATTTATAATAGATTATAATATCTTAAGCAGAGAGAAAGCCCTCAATCTAAATATTATATTTTAGTTACAAGTTCACGTACAGCCTCGGAAATTATCAAATTCCATATGTGAAAACAATATTATATGGAATGAATAAATAAAAATATCAAAATTTTTCCTCCTTTATATTTATTTTATTTGAAATCAGGAATTATTAGAGAAATAAAAAGTATTAGTAATCATATTTCAATAGTGTATTAAATGAAAATTTAGAATAAATAGGGAATCTAAAGAAAATATTTATCGTGGGCAACAGTTTTTCACTCCATGAATTCATTAGTCTTCAACATATTTGGGTTTTATCGGGAACGCGTGTTGTCATTTGGGACATGGGATAAATCATTTTTACTGCGGTTCAATTGAGTAATGAGGGAGGAAGGGCGGGTTAAAAAGTTTCCCATTCATGCACGCACACACATGGACACAATTATATTTGCACCCTTAATATTTATAATGTATTGATGTCATCGACGAAACCAATATGTACATCCTTTCAGGAACGAAGAGAGAGAAAAAAATCAGCCGGCAGGGATATTATTAAAAGTTTTTTTTATTTTTTATTCATCCCCTCTGCTAATTGAGTGACGTTGAATCTAAGGCGAAGCCCCTAAAGCAATTTAATTGGAGTGGATCAATGACCGACCGATGTCGATTGGTGGAGGGAAAAAAAAAATCGACAAAATGAAATTACCGTCCGTTTTGTAGCGCATTAGTCAGGGATTTATTATTGCCAAAGCACAGAGCAGAAAAACAATTGCGATCCGATTAAAAAGAAAAAAAAAAAAAAAAACAACAAAACAAAATGCTTTTGGGTTTGTAATTGGGAGAAGGGGGTCAGAGGGCAGAGAAGAGTCAAATAAAAATATTAAATCAAAAACATGGGTACCTAGTAAAATGACAGCATTTCGATTTTATAACATAACAAGAGCAAAACATAAACAAAAATAATACTAACAGATGGATAAATAGTCTTTTAAAGAATTAGTTATTAGTTATATAAATGAATTGAAATTCATTAATAAAAAAAAATATTTTCAAAGAAAAAAAAAAATAAATAAATATTTAATAACGTGAAAATTATAACCATATAAGAGTTATAAAAAATGTAAATAAAATAAATTATCAGCTGTATGTATTTTATAATTTTACTATTAACTTTTTATTTTATTATATTTAATTATAATATTTTATACAACTTTTATTTTATATTTTGTGAAGGCATATCAATTAATTTTTTTATTTTATTTTTGATAAATGACTATCATGTAGAGCGATTTGAAATAATTTAAATTAATATAGATAAATAATATAAAAAAATAAAAAAAGCAATGTTCAGAAATATTCAAAATTAATTCTTTTTAAATAACAAATAATTTTTCTTGTCTGAAAGGAGATTATAAAATATATTTCAAAAAAAAAAAAAAAAATATTACCAAATATTAAAGTTCAAAGATGAGTAAAATATTTAGGAATTAATTACTAAAGGTAACCCAACTAAGAAATTAGCAACTCTATTTTTAAATAATTCAGCATTCTTAGACTTAAATGCCCTTCCTAATTAAGTGCGATTTAGAAATTAACAATTTTTTATAATATTCAAGTATTTTTTTATCTTCTTGGAATAGAAATATTTTTAATACATGATATGTTTACTATTTAGAAATTGCATATTTACAATTTTAAATTCTTTATTATTTGCTTTCTGTCATGTAAATTCAATTACTTTCAATTTTTTTTTTTTTTTTTTTTTTTTTGTAAATGAGAATAGCATTGAAAGAATCAAGTCCTTTTTCTTGAGATCAAAACATTCATCGATTTTGTCTGAATATAAAGGAATGGATTGTTCATTGGTGCCTTTTCAAAAGATTTATCATTCGGCTTTAAAACGAGTGGAACGAGTAAATCTTTAAAAGAGAAATTTGCAGTTTTGTATATGGAATAGATATCCACTCAAAATTAAAAAAAAAAAACAATGATAAATTAAATAGATTTCTCAGCTAATTTGAACTATTTATGTTCATTTTAAGAAATCACTAAATTAAAAAAATGAAAGGGATTTTAGTTAAAAAAATAAAATAAGAATATATTCACTACTCTAATTAAAAAAGAAAATAAATTGCTAAATATATGAAAATAATCTTCCAAACATATAGAATATATTTTAAAAAGATTAATTCATATGCTAATTGGAGAGAATGCGAAATAAGGATTTAGGATCTCTAAGCATCACCAAACACAAGTCACAATTATAAACTCGAGGAGTTTTCGTTGTGCGGGTCACGTGGTTCGAATGAGTGAGGAAAGGTTAGCGAATAATTTGTTTATACAGAAACCAATTGTAAACCAAAACACATTGAGGAAGTTGGTAAGTTGTAAATTATTATCAACAATTCAATTATATAAATCTAAATTTATTTTAATAAAATTTAATCTTTTTAAAATTATATGTAAAGATTATTTTAAAAAAATAATCATAGTATGGACAATATATATAAATATATATATATATATATATATATATATATATATATATATATATATATATATATTGGATATTTTTTTAATACCTATGGTTTTATTTTTATTTTTTTTTTATTTTAATAAACCAAATATGAATTGATAGGGGTTATGGAGGATTTGGGCTTGGTTGGGGTGGAAACAGGGAGGTGAATGACAAATAAATTAAATTGATAAGTGAATGGTGAATATTGCTATATATACAAAGTTCAAACGTTTGATGACCACAGTTGGCAGTTTTTTGTTTTTAATGTGAAAAAATGGTGTACAATTGAGTTAAATTAGTACAAAAAAAAAAATCAAAAAACAAAAAATAAAAACAATAAACAAAAATTAAAAGTAAAAATTAAATCAGTGAATTAGAAAGAATTTAAAGTTAATTTAAAAAAAAGCAGCTTTAATCATTTTTTCAATTTATATATGTATATAATGTTTTACAAATTATATAAAAAAAGATTGAATTTTCTTTTATATAAAAAATATCCAATTCAAAACGTTTAATTTAAATTTCCAACATATATTTTGTTTTTTGAATAAAATTTTGAAATTTTTGAATTAATGATTAAAATAAAAATACTTTTTTTTAATATAAATTAAGATACATAACAATTTCGAATATTATAATACTTAAGTGGATTATAAACATTGAAAAATATAATTGTTTCAGACTGAAAAATAAATAAATATTATCTTTATAGTTTCAATTTAATTATTCTACCTTGTTTGAAATATTATTTAGAATAGAAATTATTTATATTATATAATATAAAAGTTAATATATTTAAAATTAGCATAAATGAATTAATTTATTTTTTATATTTGTTTGAATAGGAGAAGTTAAATTTGAAAAACTTATAATCATTTAGTAATAATTAAAAAAAAATATTTAATTTATTAATTTAAAAAAAAATAAAAATTATAGAAAAATGAACAAACTTTATAATTTTATTTTTAACTAGTTATCCATATAATATTTAAAAATGAAATATATTCAAACAAAGTATAGATAGGGACGTTATTCGGTAACATTAGTTAATGATTTAGAAAGTTAAAGAAAGATTAGAACTTCTAGGATGAAAATAAAAGAAAATATAACGAACACCAATATACTTTGTATAATTGAAATTAAATAAATACATATATTATATGTAAATTTATCAAACGTTTAGATTCATATTTTAAATTATATAATTTATTTATTCAAATAATCTCTTATGTTAGCTTGAAAATTTGTATTTTGGTATTTAATATATTATAAATTGAGAATCGACATCTAAATGTGGTTGCTATTTTGACAGCCCTTATGATAAAAGGATTTTATTTAACACTTTCAAAGGATATAAAGTAAAAGACCCAATTGTGTTGAAAAAATGTCACTTGATGCGGAATGCTTTGGTTCTTCTCTTCATCAATTAAAAAATAAAATAAAAATAAATAAAAAAAAAAAAATAACATTCTCTAAAAGAGGTATCTAGTTAAAATATTTAAAAAAATTTTAATGAAATTAATCTATTTAAAAATGATCAATATATAGAATAAAAATATTGATATGAAAACGGTTAATATTCTTAATTACTAAATTGAATTTAGTTTTATATATTTTACTATATCCTATTATTTACAAGTTTTTTTTTTATTTGTTAAAATTTTACACATGGCTTAAGTTGAATGGAAATTTTAATAAAAGCATTCCTTGAATTAAAAATCCAACCCAATTGTGTGAATTTTAATTTATCTAAGCCAATTGGTGGTGAATCGTGTGTGGGTGTAGTGATTTTATCTTTTCCCAATGGATTTTATTTATCATGAATCGGCGGAATTGTCGTACAGGGGAGACGGCAGTGAACTGGTTATGCAAATGCCAACAAATCGCATGATGATGGATGCTGTTAACACCCAATGCAGTTGAAGGTGGATGAGGTGGATAAGGTGGCTAGGTTGTTGCTTACCTTTTGGGGTGAGGGGTGCAGTGACGCGTGACTTGTCCGTGCCGTTGAGTGGTGGCTCCCGGAAGGGAAGTGAGCCGCGTGCCGGTATCTTGGTCGTTGGCGGCGGGGGTGTCCGGCCCGTCGGCAACGAGCCTGACGATGATGTCGGTGATACGTCTCTACTGCGGGTTGTCAAGTTCAAGGGTTGGTCAGGGGTGGCGAGGGTCGCAACTGGTACGACGGGCACGACGGGCACAGAGGGATGCACAACGAGAGGTTTCTGATGACTCCAGCCGAGGATATCGGCGATTCCGTGAGGAGTCGGGGCTTTCGGGGGTTTCGCGTAGACATGTGGGTGCCACGAGTTGACACTTGAGCTGGGGGGTGTCGGTGGGGGTAGCGGGGGTGGTTGGGGATGAGGTGGGGAACTCGCGGCACCTTCACCACCACTGCTCGCATCTGCATCGCTGTCACGTCGTTTCACACTAGGATTGTTATTATTATTATTATTCGTGTTGTTGTTGTTGTTGTTGTTATTGGGTCCATGGGGCTCGGGCTGGTGCTGCATGGCTGCCCCAGCTTGCGGCACTGCGCACAGACTCATACACGCGGCTCGGCAGGCGAGGGCCGCGTGCGACTCTCGCGAGATGCCCGCGCAACGCAACGCACAGCACTCGGGATCCAAGTGAAGGGGCCTGAGGTCGGCCGATGACTGAACGCGCGCCCAAGCGCCGCTTCCCCCACCATCGCCCGTTCGCCCCTCCATTCCTCCCCCGCACACACCGCGCTGATAGCCACACAGAATGGGAATCAACCCAAATTACGTCGCGCACACTTTGTCGCGATTAGGATACAGCTGGCTTCCAAAACATGCACGCGCCCCACCGGCTATTTATTTACGAGACACGGCTCTCGCTCCAAAGGGGTGGAACCCAATTATGAAGGGCCGAGAAAAAAAGCCAACCACCATTACATCGCCTTGATGATTACTTTATTAACAAACCAACCAACGAACAACAACATTACAGGCAAGAAAGGTGCCAATCAGACAAACAGATTACCTTCCAACAAAGACAAAACACGAAACATAAAACACTTGTTCAATAATTCCCATTTTCAACACCTAATACTATTTAATCGATGTATTTAAAATATAATCTACACTTGTCAAACGTTAAAATATAAATAAATAAATCATATCTCTTCAATCTTTTATTTAATATATCACAGAAAACTTTGTTTATTTACTACATGATTTTTAGTCATTAAATTAAAAATAAAAAAAAAAAAAATTAAAATCATATTCATTAATTATGAGAACATGGATTCAAATTAAATATAATTAACAAAAAATCAATATTCTAACCACAAGTAAACATTTAAAAATTTAATAAACACAATACTACAAATTAAAAATCTCATGTAAACGTCCCTCTCTACTATTAAGAATTTTTTATTTATTTTGTTATTTAATTGTGTTTTATTATTTTATTTTCATTTTTATTCATATATTATATACATTATAAATTATCAATTTAGAAAAAAAAATGGATGCTTAAATCGTCATGGAAATGGAATAAAGCGACCATTATTTAAAAAGATAAAGTAAAAAATAGACTTTTCTGATACTCATGGACTATTTTATTAAAGTGTTGTGTTCTCTTTATATTTATTCACTGTGATTTTTAAACATATATTTTAGAATTATATTGAACCAAAATGGATATGATTAATTATGAGTATGTAATTTTTTTTATCAAAATAAAATTGATTAAAAATAAAGCAAAAATTAATAGTATTTTAATATATTACTATGATTTTAAATTAGTAGATTCCTCCAAATTCAATTCTAAATAATCATAAATATAATAAATATGTAGGAACTAAAATGTTTATTTGTGTATATGGTTGCATAAGTCTTAGGTTTTAAAATCAAAAATATTTTAAAAAATTAAAATTAGTAAACCATATCATATAATTTAAATATATTTTACAGTTTTTCTATATATATATATATTTCTTTTTTTTTAAATATTATTAACATTAGTATTTTATTCTACCTAACACAATTTAATTTAAGGTACAATACTGAATTAAAAACTATATTTTTTTATATATTACAATATTTTATCCTTAAAATAATATAATTAATTCAATATCAAAAATAAGAAAATATTTTTTAATTATTTAATATATTTATTATATAGCACGAAATTATTAGGAACGGTCAAAACTGTTACTCTTTAGTAATATAGTAATATAGTAGAATTGAATTTGAGCTTTTTCGAAGTAATAATAAATTTATATTTAATTTGAAGCGAGATAAGCATTATTTGTTAATTAAACAACAATATCTATCCGAGATTTGGTTGATAAAAGGTTATTCAGAAGTAGAGAAGGGAGAAAGGATGTTGAAGGGAGAGGGGTGGAAGAGTAAAATGAGTACAAATCGGATGAAATATATATATATAAGGGTAATTTAATATACATTCAAATGAATGGAGGGCGAGATTGATTTTCTTTTTTTTTATTTGGCCTCTCAATTTTTATTTTGTTAATTTAAATATATATATATATATATATATATTGAATTGTTTATTTTTCATCTCGACGCGTAACGCGAATAAAATGAAATATGATCATGATCATCAACAGCAGTTTTGTTAATTTATTCATATTATTAATTATTTCCAAATAACTGGACAGCATAGGGAATGCTTTTATAAAATATGACTCTCTCTTTCTCACTCTCTCTTTATATTTATACATACATCAATATATTTATATATATATATAGGTATATATTGAAAGAGCAACGCAATGAACTAAAATGAGTGGAGGATTCGATAATTGATTTCAATGAAATGATTTGATTTTGATTTTCCAATAATATTCCAACCGTAATTTAATAATGTTTCTGTAATGTCTTTCTTTTATTCATACTTCCTCATGGTAAATAATTAAAATATTACAATATAAATTAATTTTGTTTTTTATTCAGTAACCAATATATCTAGAGTTTAGAGCAAAATTATTTATATAATTTATTTATTAAAACAAGAAATAATTAAATCCAATTTATACAATAATATATTATAATTTAGATATAATTTTATAACAAACGTTTTATAATGATAGATCATGCGCTTTTTTGGATTAAATCATAAACTCAAATTTCTATAAATGCATATACGAGTATTTATTTATTCAACTTTTTAGAATAAATAAAAATTGAAATAATAAATTATTATAGTTGCTGAAAGATAGTGTTTATATATTTATTAATTATATATATTATTATATGATTTCAAGTAAAGCCCAATTCATAACCACCCCTTGGTCCGACACTCATTGTCAGTGTTTGTGCAAACCTCTCGAGATTGAAATCTCTGGGTTTAATTTCGCCCCCAAGTCATAGATATATATACACAAATACAAAAGCGGCTTAAATATCTAATTTACCGGGCTGTTTGTGGGGGCGGGAGGGTTGTCTGGGCTTTCTCATGTCGGGGCTTAGTCGTTGATGGATGCCCTTGGTCCACTCGGCAGGATGTCAAGCGATCCTTTGCCTCGATCTGTGCCCTTTGGGTCATGTACTGAACTAGTCTTGGCAAAACCAGAAGGGGGGAGGTGTCCGAAAGACGAAAGCACATGGCCTGTTTGGCAAGTCAAGCCCGATTATTGCAGTCTCAGGCCCTTAATTAACCCTGAGCTCACATCCCTTACCTCTTCTTCCCTTAACACGACCAAAGCAACGATGGGAGGGGCTCTTTTACTTCTACTGGATCCCGATCAATGATTCTAATTTCAGTTCAAATGTTAATTGAGGAAGGAGAAACGCAGGCATTTAATGTTCAGCATAAATAGAAATCTAAATCTTGTATCAAAGTATAATCATACAAGTATTCGGTACTACTCTGATAAATTTTCAATCTTGTATGCAGAGTGTCCATGACGATTTCCTCGCCTCCCCTGGCTTTTGAAAAAAATATAGTATCAGTTTTCCTTTACATCTTTTTTCTTTGAAAGTAATCTTTTGTTTCTTTTTTTACGACTTAATCCATTTAAGCAAACACTACTAACGTAATTCATTTTGTCCTTTCACTTTCTTTAAAAACATAGAATATCCCCTTTTTAAAACGAATATTATAAAAACTAAAAATTATTCAAACCAAATAATATATAGTATTATAATTATCTAACAAATAAATAAAAATAAAACTAATAAGTTGACCTGTGGTCAAGCGCAGAACCGACCGAATGTTTGAAATAAATTAATTTCCAGCAATTTCAAATAATTTAAATGTATCTATTAACGCAATAAAAAACAGATATGGATATAACATAAATATTTTTAATTTTATTTTATTTATAATATATATGTAGGAGCTAGCTGTGACGTCATGAAGGGCTGGGTAACGTCATATAATTTTAAATTAAGAAAAAACTAATGAAGATGATTTTTCCTGAGGATAAAACCAATACAAACTGCATGATTCGTGGAGATATGTAAAAAAATCTCCTCATGTGAAATTTGGTGTGAAAATAACCCTTCCCTTCCTATCGTCGATCGGTAATACTACCACTTCCGGTTTTCGGATATACACCAAAAGTTGATCAATTCATCATACTGATGCATTAAGTAAATCTACCAAATTTTATCAAAATCCATTGTGCCAAGCTGTACACATCTTTACAGACACACAACGGACGGACGGACAGACATCATGCTAAAAATACTTTTTTCTATTAAGAAAATGCATGATTCGTGGAGATATGTAAAAATCTCCAAATGTGAAATTTGGTGTGAAAACAATACCTCCCTTACTATCGTCGGTCGGTAAAAAGTATTTTTATATAGAAAAATTGATTTCCCGAGGCTTTCTAGAAGATTATAGTCTCCATTTGACGATCTAGAACTTCTTATGAAAGAGAATATAGAATCGTAATAATTTCAGAATAATATTTTTTTGAATATGTTAAGTATATTATCTGTTGTAATCCACTTCATTTCACCCCAAAGAATTATTTTAAATTTAAATATTACTTTATAATGATATAAAAATTATTATATATGTGATTACTAATACTATAAATTAAAAATGACCCTGCATAGCCATTAGTTCATAAAGAAGTTTTCTAGTTTTAAAATAATATTACATTTCATTTTAAATACAATTTTCTTTAAATATTTAGATATAATGTTATGCTAAGATAAAAATCAATGCCATTTTCTTCCTCGTAGAAACGTCTAACACAAAACTATTATACGAACATTTTTATATATAAGATATATTAAAATGTATCATTAAATCCGAGTCAGAGAAATTGAAAAAAAAAAATGGAAATATAATTATTATGGCGACAGTTTTTTTTTTCCTAACCAACCAAAATGTTTTATTTTACATCCCAAAGAGATACCAAATTTAAATATATGGTTTCAATACTACAAAAAGTATATTTCTTTAATATACTCGTATCTCTTTTAAAATGTGGTCTAAACAAATAAGCAGAAACATTTACTGCCCACTTTTTATTTTTTTTTATCTTTTAAAAGTTCATTGTAGTCTTAAAACAACTATTTTTGTAGTTACTTAACTAATAGTTATTTTCCAATGCAAAGTAAAAGTTTATTAAAATATATATTTCATATTTCATTTTTTTAAAAATAAGAATTATCTTTAAAAAAGGAAAATAATTTTATTTATATTATCTTAACTGAATTATTTTCGAAGATATGTAAATAAATGAAATACATAAAATTTACAGATTGATATGAATAATTGCAATGCGCATTTCAGTATGATGCCAACATCAACATATTTTTGATCAATTGTGATATCTGAATAGGTATTCATTTTGCATCCCCTTTGCCCTCGCCTGTTTATTTATGACCAATAGAGATAATTTGTGATTAAATATGTTGGCGGTATTTTATGCACTCGTATGTATTATCTAAACTTTGAATTGCATGCATAAATAATTGATACATGTAAATCGCCAATTAGACTACTCATTTAAATATTTACATCGATGACTATATAATTAGATTATGTTTCGAAAAAAAAGAATGCATTAATTAATCTGAAATAGAGATATGAATTGATACGTAGGAGTTTTATTATCTATCTTGGCGATTTTGTCTTCACTGTATCTTAGGAGAATAATGTATAATGTATGTATGTACAATATATACTTCTAATTAGTAGTCTGATACACCTAGTAGTCTCTTTCTTTCTCGAATGAAATATGTTCAAGAAAAATGGTTTTTGTAGTTGAATTTAATGTTAATATAAATTGATGTTAATTCAAATTAAATACAGGGAGCGGCAAAATGATCTGACGGTTTTAAAATGTAAATAACTCAATCGTTTTACAGATTGCTATTTATGAACATTTATAAAAATAGCCAAAGAAATGTTTATGTGATCCGTTTAAGATTTGAAGATGACATCTTTCAAATGATGACCATCTTGGGCCATGCATTCTTCCAATCTCTCTTGCACTGAAATTGTCAAAAACACTTTCCCTAACATTGCAGGAGGAAGGTTGGCTATTTCTTGGCGTATGGCTTCCTTGAGGTCATCCAATGTGCGGGGTTTGTTTGTGTACACTCTTGATTTCAGCAGTCCCCACACAAGAAAAACAACACTATCGCCACTTTTAAAAAATGCTTCCACAACGAATGCACGGTGCTCAGCCGACCTCCGCTCCATGGCTACTAAAATGTCCACACGTAGGCTCTGGAACGCCGCTATCCCCACCAACCTTCCTCCTGCAATGTTAGGGAAAGTGTTTTTGACAATTTCAGTGCAAGAGAGATTGGAAGAATGCATGGCCCAAGATGGTCATCATTTGAAAGATGTCATCTTCAAATCTTAAACGGATCACATAAACATTTCTTTGGTTATTTTTATAAATGTTCATAAATAGCAATCTGTAATATGCAATAAAACACTTTGTATCTCTTAAAACGATTGAGTTATTTACATTTTAAAACCGTCAGATCATTTTGCCGCTCCCTGTATTTAAGAAATATGATTTTATTTTAATATCTATACCAGGTCTCTACTTTATATACTTGTTCATATTTATCATTTAAATATTTTTTTTAATATTGCTAAGGTTATATCTATGGTCTATAACAGGGATGGTGAACCTATGGCACGTTTAAAAAATTTCATGGCAAGCATAAAGATAAAATTATTTTTTTAATAATTATAACTTTTTTCAATAGAAATGAATTAAAATTGAACAAATCACATTCAAATTACTATTTATTAAATTTGAAGTACTGAATATTTATTTATCTATCTTAGAAGATTAAACCGGCAAATTTTATATTTTATTACTGAAATATCGCTTGAATTCCCTCCCAGTATAAAAACATTCATGATAGATACAGTGTATACCGTTTGGGCTCCTATTTATATTATTGCGTGCTGTTGCCGTCCAAATCGCATTGTTCAGGATTTAAAATTTTTTTGCAAATCTTCACTCTTCATCCAAATATTACTTTTGTATTTTTCATGTATGTCATTTTATCTGTCTGTTTGTTTGGGAAATTGTGAAGATGATTGGAGCGATGAAATATTACCAGAATATTCTTATATGCTCTTATTTTAATATATGCGGTAAATTTGTCAATATTTATTAAAAAAAAAAAAAAAAATATTTTTTAAAATTTATATCAAGCTTAACAAAGTTTGGAGAATAGAGTTCCATAATCACAATCTTTTTCTAGAATTTAACATAGCATTGTCAAAACAAGAAATTGTAAGTGGTTCACGGTATTAGATATAAATTTTGTAATTTCGTCATTATCTCCAACTAAAAATTACAAACTAAAATCAATTAAAGAATTTCCATACAATAAAAATAAAAAAAATAATAGACAATTTTTAGAAAAGATATTTTTAACACGAATAAATTCCAAATCTTTTAACAATCATTTGATTTTTTTGGTATAAAGTTTAATATTTCAAATTATAACACTTTTATACAGGATAGTTAGAAGTTATACAAAAATATTCAATTATATATTCAAGCTAAAAGGGGTACAGGTGGTGGAGAAAAAAAGTCATGACAATTTTGTGGCACGTTATTTATTTCAAAAAGATATTTTAATAATTTTGTGGCACGGACATTGAAAAAGGTTCGCCATCCCAGGTCTATAAAATAACAAAAATCCAGAATTGAAAAAAAACTTATTATTTTGTTTTTATTATTTAGTTAATACAATTGATATTATTGTAAATATATCCAAAAATTTTGATAAATTGTTTAAATGTCTAGATGTATGAAAAGAGATATTATTATAATCATTATTAGAAGGAACAAGCTCCCCTTCTCTTGATCATTCTAAGCTCTAATAGGTTTAGATAGCCATCAGAGAGACCATCAGTAGCGCAGAGATTTCCTTCCGTATTTTCTCTTCTCTTCTGCATCGTTATCAATCACTCGAGTTTTACAATCTTCTAACAAAAAAATATCGTTTTGGTAGAAATTGGGCTAGACATTGGATAAAATAAAAATGGGGTTACAGAGTGGGTTGAGGTAGACCAGTAGAAAGAGCCTCTCTTGATATATCTTCTTTCCCTCAAATGGACTCGGATCCTCCCCTATTAGAAATGATTTATTTAAGTTCGAACAACCGTAAAAACTTTCTTTCCTCTTTCGAAGAGGGAATATTGGCATTAGAATTGGAAAAGCCATAGCCAACTGAGGCAAATTATAATCAATTCATTGGTTTTTTTTGGATTAATGAAAAGTTATATATATATATATATATATATATATATATATAGGGTGGATCGTTTCATACACAAAAAATGATAGTTTAAGTTCGAATTTCCAAATAGCCCTCACTTGAAAGGATCCATCGATAAATCTAAACTAGAAACTAGTACTTCTAGACTTTTAGATTAATTTACCGCATATCCACCCCAATCAAGGGAAGAGGTCTACGCTAAGAATTAAAAAATCAGCATTCGTATATTCACATATATATATTCGTTTAGGTTTAAGTGAAAGTTTTTATTATTGTGAAAAGGTTATTTTTGCGTTTAATGGGGGATTTGAGCCTCGACATTTCTCCAAAAATGGGCGTCGAATCGTGAAAATAACCAGAAAATAATTTTTCATAATATATATATATACATCGTTTACACCCCACCAAACGAGAAGTGAATAAAGCATCAAAGAGCTCATTCTAGATGAAGAAGACGGAAGTCAGTTACGCCTTCTTTTATACGTTAATTGAACTAATCTCAAACTACTAATTATTATTTAAAAGTTTTTATACATCCTCCCTCTCCTTGAATTTACCCGACAATGGTATTATGGAGGGAGGGTCAATTCAAAATTAATATTATTCTAGCATTTCTTTCATGCAATAGAATTTGAAGATTAATTTCTACGATAGATGGTCTTACATGATTCCTCCAAGAGAGTCGACTGGGAAGATATCATGAAGCTCACGTGAGGGCAGGGACGCCAATCCCTGAAGTGGAAATCTTTTCTATCGAAATTTCAGAAAAGAAGCCACCCGTTACCCAATAGGTAACTACGAAATAAACGAAGCGAAGAAATCATGATTCCTCCAAGAGAGTCGACGGGGAAGAAATCATGAAGCTCACGTGAGGGCAGGGACGCCAATCCCTGAAGTGGAAATCTTTTCTATCGAAATTTCAGAAAAGAAACCACCCGTTACCCAATAGGTAACTACGAATAAGCGAAGCGAAGAAATCATGATTCCTCCAAGAGAGTCGACGGGGAAGAAATCATGAAGCTCACGTGAGGGCAGGGACGCCAATCCCTGAAGTAGAATCTTTTCTATCGAAATTTTAGAAAAGAAACCACCCGTTACCCAAAAGGTATTCATACTTCCGAATAATGGTTCTTTGATTTTAACCACGAACAGATATACTGGAAATACATAATAATAAAAACGAAATAATTTAAAAGAAATGGAATCTTTTTCATTCGTTCGTGCGATAAAGAACGATTAATTTTAAAAAGATACGAAAAGCACAACATGAACCAAAAGATTATTATATTATTATTTATTAGTAATAAAATATTTAAATTTTCTAATTTATTCTAAAAATTAAAATATTAATTATTTTACAATATTATTATTATGCCATATTTATTAAATTAGTTGAAATGAGATAATCTTTAATTAACATTTCAAATGAATATCAACCCCTTCCTAAATCCTGCGCTAGTAGTGCCATCATTGAGCTAACTAAATAACTAAATTAATAACTAATTGATAAATGACACACTACATTACACGATTGACATTTATAAATACTGATTCCGACAGAAATACTTCAGTAATCTTATTATAAAAGAACTATTTAATTAAAACTATAGTAAAAAATTTCTATAATAAATTCATTCATCGTAATATGGATTTGAAATTATTTCTACATATTTTTATATAATCTAAACCTAAATATGGAATATAAGTTATTGTTTTAACTCTTTGAAATCAGAAATGACTGTTTTCAATGAGGTTATAACATCTCAAAGAGTGGGGAAGATGAAGAAGGTGGGGGGAGGGGGGTTGAAAAGAATTTAGTTTAATTGGTAGATGAATGGACGAGATGAAACGGATGTCGGCTTCTGTAGGCATGTAAAACATATACATAGGATAACTTTCGAGGAGACTGTTTATCTCTTTAGAAGGCAAAAGAAGAATGAATGAAATTGGGTGAAGGAAGGGGTGGAACTGTCAATTTGGAATTGCACGCGTGGCCGAGTTGAGAATAGAATAAAAAAGAAGTCGACGGCGGCAGCGGCGGCGGCCCGTCACAGATATTAATTCCGAGATGACATTTAGCCGGGGCATAAAAGGACAAACGCAGCCCCAAAGGGACACTCGCTCACTTTCGATTCTATGACCTCATTTTTTCTTCTCTCTCTATTCGAAGTTGGATTTCTTTTCTCTTCGCTACGCTGCCCTTTCCATTGCTTCTTCATTTTTTTTTATATTCTATTTAATTAAATTAAAATATATTTTAAATTTTTAGTAAATCTGCGTGTTCAATATTTTTCGAAAGAATAAATAAAAGGATCTTAATACATTCAATTAACATTTAAACAATAATAAAATTTAGTGTATATTACACAAATTATTATTAAAATATTTTAATATAGATAAAAATTAGAAATAAATAAAATTGTCAAATTATTGCAATATGCATACAAGTATTATGAAATTTATAATTTTTGTTTGTTATTCTTCACTAAAATTAATAATATATATATAATTTATTGAGAATTTTATTAAAGATATGATTATATACCATTTCTAAAGTCATTATCATGAAGTGATTGATGTAACAAGACATTAATCAACCCGACAATTTTCCACAACATTAGCCTGGGATAATTTTTAACCCTCAGTACTTAATCTCTATTATAATTAATTGGTCAATATTTTATCCTTAAACCAGTAGAAAGGGTGTAAAATTCTATACTTTCTTGTATGTATATTCAAATTAGAAATAAATAAGAATCAGTTTGAAGAAACAAAATATATATTTCAATTTCATATATAAGAAATATTACTATAATTTGAAAAAAAATAATTTAGAAAGTCACTTCTGTTGGATGCTTGGTATTCACGATATAATATTCTTATCGTTTTCATATGGTATATTGAAGAGTAAAAGAAATAAGTTGACCAGAGGCCAGGTCCGAACCGACCGACGGTTTGAAGTAAATTAATTTCCAGCTACAGAAACAATTTCCAATAATTTTAATATATCTATTAATGTAATAAAAAACAGATATGGATATAACATAAATATTTTTAATTTTATTTTATTTATAATATATATGTAAGACCAGGCTGTGACGTCATGAATGGCTGGATGACGTCATATAATTTTAAATTAAGAAAAAACTAATAAAGATGATTTTTCTCGAGGATAAAACCAATACAAAGTGCATGATTCGTGGTGACATGTAAAAAATCTCCTTATGTGAAATTTGGTATGAAAATAACCCATCCCTTCCTATCGTCGATCGCTAATACTACCACTTCCGGTTTAGTTGATCAATTCATCATACTGATGCATTAAGTAAATATACCAAATTTCATCAAAATCCGTTGAGCCGTTCAAGCTGTACACATCTATACGGACGGACGGACAGACGGACGGACTGACAGACATCATGCTAAAAATACTTTTTTCTGTTAAGAAAATGCATGATTCGTGGAGATATCAAAAAATCTCTACATGTGAAATTTCGTGTGAAAACAATACCTCCCTTACTATCGTCGGTCGGTAAAAAGTTTATTCGATTCCATTTATGCAATTATAAGTCTGAATGAGGAGTGCCCACACATATGATCTGCAATTTTTACATTTAAAAATGTTTTTTTAGATATTTATTCAATAAAAGTGGACTGCTTAAAAAGTAAGAAATTAGGTAGGTAATGTCATAGAATCCAGTAATTTTAAAAATATCAAATGATTAATGTTAATAAATATTCCAAAACAATTTTTTACTATCTATTCTCTTTGATACTTTAAAATATTTTTGAAAATTATATAGATATAGGTGGGGTAAAATAGAATAATTTAAGAATGAATTTGTCAGTGGGGTTATGTCCGTAGCTGAATGAGTGAGTAGTTTATGAGCTCCACTATTTTCCTCGATCCACTACTGACTTCTATGGCTGTCCAATACAACGATGTCTATTCTGAACTTGACACTTAGACCCCATCCCTTATCAACCCCACACCCATAGGAACATTTATGACATATTCTCTGTGTGTATTGCGTGATTAAAGAAAGAGAGTAGGAGAGAGAGAGAGAGAGAGAAGGGTGTGGTCCTTTCTCTCAAATGCATTTAATTCATTCATTTATGTACACCCTTCTAATCATTTATTTTTCTTTAGCTTTTATCACTTTAATTCATATCGAATAGAAAATTAACGAGAACTGACTACAAGTCCAAAAATCCATTTAAAATATTATACATCATACTATATATATGTGTGTGTATACCTATGAACTATTTATATCGTAGTGTTATATTATTCGTATACACATAAATACGAGAGAAATATGAAAAGGGTTAATTAAGAAACGTGAAATTTTATGATGGGTAGTAACGAGATATCCACATCCAATCTAAATAACTATTCTACTTCCCACTCATTTAAAAAAAAAACACAACACTCTTGATTAGATCTGGTAGCTGTTTTGAAAATATGATTAACTTGCAGCCCACGCTCTCTTTTAGTATACGTAGATATTTATTCATACGTTTAAGATATTTCTATAAATGAGGTTTAATAAAGAATTGAACGCCAATCAGACCGAATTGATTTCCATTCTTCTTCCTAAAAAATTAAATAAAAGGATTCGTTAGTGAATTTCCAAAGTACAGACTTAATAATTAAATATTCAATGAAAAAATCATAATAAAATAAAATGAGAAAAATAAAATATTTTAAAAATTGAATGAAGATCATCACAATATCAGATTAATACATTACTACTATATGCTATTTACTGAAAATTAAAAAGCATATCTAATTTCTTAGTAAAAAAAAATTTACAATGTCAGAAATTTTAATTATACTCTGATCAATATTCACGATAGGGAAGGGTGATGCCTAAAAGACCGAGGGTGAAACCATGAGATGAATCATCTGTTGGCAATACCTTCTTGTTTGAGTTCCCCTTTTCGGTGGATTATTGTCTTATCAAGTGGTCTGCAATGCCTATTGTGCCAGCTACTGAGTAAATATTCAGGTAGGGCGTAGATTGTATTTCTCAATATCCCTTCTCTTACCTCCTCTCCCTCTCTCTCTTCTCACACTCCAACCACCCTCTTTCAACCCGGATGGTTTCATCTCCTGAATATATAGCTCAACTTGGACTAAACAGATCGATTCAAATGCCTTAGTTGTAGGGAAGGCTTCACAACCAAAATTTTGTTTATTACTTGTGTATATGATATGAAAACTGTATATAAAATGTAAAAGTACTAGAATATCAAAACATATAAGTAATATATATATAAATATATATAATTTACAATTAAATATATTTTTTTTATTTGATTCTAGATATTTACTTATAATTTTTTTGAACATTGTATTTAATAATTTAATAGGGTATTTAATGGTTGCGTGACTTTTCTATTTAAAATAAATTAGTTGGCTCAAGAGGAAGTGCGAGAGAAAAAAAGAGGAAAATCCTTGTTAAATACTTAAAAATCAATTGAAAACTTTTTAATGAACTACTATTAAACTACAAAAAATATAATATTTATAATTATATTTTAAATTATCAAATCAATTTGATTATTCATTTCAATTGTTTTCATGTTTGAAGAAAAGAGAGAGGAATATGGAGTTCTGCTGGTAAGTGGTAAATAGAATGTTTCATAAAGTTTTTTCAAAGTTTCATTTAGTAAATATTCTTTTTGTTAAATGTCAGGCAATATTTAAAATTTATAAATTCTCATATTTTATTTTGTACTTATATATAAATAATTCAAGAATTTAGTGAATCCATATTTGGAACATTACATTTTATTTATTTACAGATATATTCATGATTAGAATTAGTTAGGTTATAAGATAAAAATACAAGTTTTTTTTTTTATTTAAAATGACTCTAACTCTAATTTAAGTGCATCAGAGAGGATAAAACAACCCTTGGATTTTTTTTATTTTGTAATGGAATTGTGTTGAAGAGGATTAAAATCGTTCATGCATATCCAAGAGAGATGAAGGGAGGGGGATTCAGAGAGGCAGGATGAGTAAAGAGCTGAATAAAGAACGGACGAGGTAAATTGTGCAATTCGGTGTTTTGCTTGTGATCCATCATGTAAATGTGCCAATATGCTTCGTCTACAAAGTCAAATAGTCAGGTATAAGGTAGAAATGGTTCTGGATAGAGGAAATCTGGTTGGGTACCCGTTGAGGCTTGATGCCTCCACTTAACGGAATGGGTAACTCTGATGCAACCTGTTCGATTAGGGAGAAAATCAGACACACCGATCAAAGTGTTGTTAGATTGACCGTATAAAAGCCATAGTTAGAAACAATACCAGCAGATAAAATAGCTCTATCACTTCAAACTAGAGGGGAGAAAATAATGTGTTATGTATTTTATAAAAATAAATTAATAAAACAAAAACAAAACAAAAATATAATCAGAAGAAATAAATCAAGAAAATTCTTAATCAAATATTGATAATAAATAAATCATTTAAGCAAATATTACTATTTTCTGATCAAATTATTACAATCACTAAAATAAACGGGTCTTTAAAGGATCAACTTTATTAAATAATTTCCTAATCCAGTAAATAAGTTCCTAATCCAGTAAAATAACCTTACCCAACCTTTTACCTCACTTAAATACAAAATTTCAATAAGTAAGCATTTAAAGTAGAAGTTCTAAGCCATTTTTTTACTATGGAGAGCCCATAATATTTAGGTAAATAAGTAAGTTTCCATAAACACATTTAAGTAAAATAATTTTATTAGTGTTTATGTTTTTATTAGTGATATTTTTTAGAAAATTAGTTTTTATTTCAACATTTTCTTGAAATCATTCAAGTGGAAGTATAAAAATTGAAAACATTTTGGTACGTCTACTGAAAATCTATAATTATAATTTTTTGGTAGATTACATCACTTTTATTTGTTTATATATATTATGATATATGTTAATAAATATAAATGAAAATATTCTCTTTTTTAGTATATAATCTCGTCTGGATAAAATATTCTCAGAAATTCGAATTTAATAGAATGAAATATATAGGAATATACATATATATACATATGGATATTATTTAGTTAATATCATGTCATTTACAATTATACTCATTTATATATATATGTATATGCGATTTATTCAATCTATCTATATTAATATCTGATACAATTTACTATTTAGTATTTTAGATAGGTAATTCAACTATAACTATTGATAACAGGAATTCTCTCTAATTCTCCGAATGTACTTTATACTAATTTTCTCTATCATTTTCCCGTTTACAAATATTTAATAACTTTCCTAATATGCATTTGGAGTTGAAAATTAATTTCATTTCTATACTATATATATGCATATAATAGAGAGACTAAAAGGTAAAAACAAATTAAAATTTATCATCCCCGTGACTTGATAATAATTATGAAATATAGTTCCCGGCTGATTATTGACTTCATCGAATTGATGAAATAGTAATTGAATTGAATGGAAGTATATTGATAATACGTTCAAGGGGTGATGGAGAATGGGCAGAAGGGCGGAAAGCGATCCTATTTGATAAGCTTTAAGCCTTGCTGTATTATTTATAAATGGGTCATAATTGGCAATCGAATCGATCGTATTCCCCCACTTCACCTCCTCCACCACCAACACCTGAATTCCATTCCCTCTCAGCCAATATTAACAAAATAATAATAAATGTAGCTCTCTCTATAAAATGATCCCAAATCAATTGATTTTCAAGAGAAAATGTTGGATTTAATCAAGAGTATTTTATTCATGATTAATAATATTGTTAGTATCAATATCAAAATTATTATTATTATTCTATAAACAAATAATTTTAAAATTAATATTAATTTTATTAATAAATAGGGGAACGTTATTATTTTTGGATATAATTAGCTAGACTTATTGGATTGTTTTGATTTGATAATGAGTATAACTTTACTTATTCTTTTCAAAAAGCTGATATTGTTTTAATTTTTTTTGTTTCGGTGAAATAAATTTGTACTTAAAAATTGGTAAAAGGATCTAGACTTTTACTCTTTCACTAAAGTTTGCAATAAATCTTTCCCAAAGGAAAATGGAAGAAATAGAAGTCTTAAATTATCTGACTGAGATTATCTTGAAGTACAATCTGTCAAAAAGTCCCGGGAATTGTTTAATAAAACGCAAAATAATTATTAATTCATTAAAAATTATTCTGTCGTCTTTAAAATTGACCAAATATATGCTAACGATTAATCCAGTCATCAAAGCACCTTTTAAATGCGTATGAAGGGACCCTCTTCAGCTCCTTTAGCGAATTCTCCTTAATGACCTCTATCGACTCAATGTGGCGACCGGGGAGTGTAAATTTAAGTTTTGGAAAAAGAAAAAGTCCCATGGTGCTAAATCCGGTGAATATGCTGGTTGTTCGATGATATTTGTCGAGTTGTTGTTCAAAAAAGCGTTCACATTATGAGCCTTGTGCCTCAGTGCATTATCATGGTACAAGATCCATGAGTTTTCTTTCCACAAATTCGGCCGATTCCTACGCACGTTCTATCTCAAACGCCACATATAATATTCTTTTTTTACTGTAGAACCTTTTGGAACGAATTTCGAGTGCACAACACCACGATAATCAAAGAAAACGATCAGCATGTCTTTCACTTTTGACCGACCTGGACGTGGTTTTTTAGGTTTCGCCTAATGTGGATAGCGTCATTCAGCCACCCGTTGACTGGATAGCATGTCAAACTCATATACCCTCTTATTACTTGTTTTGATGCGCTAGATAAACATTGGGTCCGAATTCATTTGCTTAAGTATGTCTTTTAACTCTCTTAGAACGAGTCGAGCACGGATATTTTTATCCAAAAACGCAGAGAACACCTGAGGTTAACTGACGTAATTGAATGCCACAGAACAAACTAATTGACAGATGGCGCTTAAACTCTGCCTCACAATGAGGGACAGTTGTGCCAACATTCCAGTAAAAAAAAATTGACATATGTGTGGCGTCCTCTATTTAAATGAACAATTTCCGGTACTTTTTTGACAGAATATAAATGTAGATATACATTTATTGTTTGGAAAATTGTAACGAGTTTGGAATTATAAACACAAAATAATTGATAATTACTAATATGTTAACTACTAATACGTTTAGGCGTATGTGTTTAATAATGGTATAAATTGAATGATATTAATTATGGGAAAGGGCCGGTTAGAAATAAAACATAAATGTCTGTAAAAATTTTAAAAAATGTATAAACAGAATAAATAGATAAAAATTAGCATGACTAAAATCGTTTCCAATAAAATATTAAAGATAATAACGCTAATTAAAAGTTAATCTCCGAATAATGAATGTTGGAAATGATAAATAAATTATGAATAAAAAAGATTTATTTTTCCATTAATATCAAAATCATATCTAATCTTAGTTGATATGAATTATCATTATTTATTATTATGATGAATTATTTTATTTTAGTTAATATTATGGTATAGCACAGAGGTTCTTAAACATTTGTACTCCGCGGACCCCCAATTGAAAAAAAAATTTTTGACGGACCCCATCCCAACTTTAGGTACTTTACGTCATTTTATTAGTTAATTTCTGGCTTACGATCTCATAAGAACAAGGATATATGATGGATATTTCTAACAGTGATTGGTGAATAACGATTTTTTTGCATATAGTAGAACACATTTTATTAGAAATTATAATATTGAAGAAAGAAAATTCAGCTAAATATGAAGATGGAAACGGTAGCAATAGTTTTCTTGCACATTTCGTTGAATTTGGGTATTTGATCTCTGTTTCCTCACAAAGCCATGCCATCGCTTCTTTTATATTAATTAAAGTTTTAACTGACTCATCATTTTCTCGTGCACCTGTACGATGGCTTTGCGGACCCCCAGTAAAGGCTTCGCGGACCCCCAGGGGTCCGCGGACCACAGTTTAAGAACCTCTGGTATAGCAGATTTCAATTTACTTTTTGTTGTTGTTATTTTGTTGTTTTAAAAATAATAAATCATTAAATATATTTTTATTTAATTGTTTATTTTAGAATTTAAAAGAATTCGCAAAAATAAATACATTATTAGTGTTATTTTCAAAAAATAAATTTTTAAACAATATATTATACAAAATTCTCATTTTGTGTCAGATATAGCTATAATTTATGGGTGGGATAACTTAACTTGCTGATTTAAATGGGCCGCCATTAGATGAGCTTTAGCCGCTAGAGGAGGTACCAAATCGATCAAATGTCAAAAGACCTAAAAGATCAGGAACATCGACGCGGTGAAGAGTTGATTTTTACAATCCCCCTGGCGTTCTGCACGTAGGTATGCGAAAGTCCTCGGAATTTCTGTGTTCGTTTAGTAAGAAGGATTCTTCACAATGACTTCATTCAAGTTGGCTGTGAAACAATAATCTTCTGAACGTGATTTTGTGACCTGGCATAATGCGTGTGAAAAATTTATTTAAAGTTTGTATGATGATGCTATTGTGATTTTTAGTAATGAGGCTTACTTTCATCTTTCTGGCTGTGTTAACAGACAAAATATGCGCTACTGGAGTGATGTCAAACCTAAAGAACTTCATGACAGACCACTTAATTGCGAACGTGTCACTGCGTGGTGTGCTTTGTCGCCTATACGAATTATTGGTCCCTAGAAAAATGACATTGCAGTTCTAGTTACTAATGTTTGAAATATGCACATGCTCCAATACTTTTTCCCTCAAATCTTAATACAAGAGATTTAGTCGATATCTGGTTCCCAAAGAATGGGGCCACGGCCCAAATCTGCGATCGAGATTTTGCTTAAACACTTCTTTGAGTGGCTAATCTCTTTGAGAGGCGATATTCTAAGGCCACCGCGTTCGCTCGATTTGGCCTATTGCGATTTTTTATGGGGTTATCTTACGTTCATTGTGTATACCGATCGCTCAAGGACCCTTACTATACTTAAAAATAAAATTCATCAAAAGGTGGCCAACATATCGATTGGTATGCTGGAAAGAGACTGTCAAAGTTTTAAGAATCGAGCAAAATCAATAACTATATAAATTATTGCAGCTGAGATAGATTTAATTACTCTCTTAATCCGAAAACCTTTTGGAATTATATTGGAATCTCTGCATCTTTTTAGAAAATTTAAAGAAGAGAGAAGTTTAGCACGTTTTGTTCTCAGTTTATCAAAATTTCTAACCTGTCTGAAAATGTCCTTACCACACAACGTTTCGACTGCAGAAGTAGCAATCGAAACGTTGTGTATATGTTTGTATTTTTTGAATAAATTTACAATAACAAATATCAATATGTGGTTTAATTTACAAAATTCCGTTATAATAAATTATGTTTTATTAACTCTCTAAATCAGTAAGTTAAGTTGCCCCACGCTGTATTAAAATGATCCCAATTTAACTTGGTCATCGCATCACTTGATAACGGTTTTGGCGATTTCATTCATTTTTTTAAAATTTCCAATACTTTATATAGGGTTCTTACAAAATACTTAATTAATTATTTTTGATAAATTAGTTTGGAAAATAGTCTTAATAATTTTGAAAGAAATTTATTTTAATTTTGTGGAATATTTGTATATCGTTTATTTTTAGAAATCAAATTTAGTTTACGCTTTTAAATGAATATCATTTTTTTTGTGTACAAGTCGTATACATGGTTATACAAAAAACCTAAGTGTATCAATTTTTTACTTTACTTTAATTTTAATTTTGGTTCATTCAAACAACATAGGCCGCAGAACTGGCAATGCTGCGAATCAAAGATTTATGCGATATATATATATATATATATATATATATATATATATATATATCATTCTTTTAATCCAACTTCAACAAATACATATAGAAAAATTTAAATTGTGAAAACAACTGCGCAATCTAACGGACTCTTAACTCAGTAATTATATAAAAGAATTGTGATAATTATATATTTCATAAATTTTAAATTTTAAATTATTTCACAGATTACTTTTTTAAAAACAAACTTAGCATATAATTTACTTTTTTATAATATAAATGTTAATTTTAAACTTATTCATATATATATATATATACTAGCTGCTCCGAGCGCCTTCGGCGCTCTCCACACCTAGACGGGGGCTCCGCCCCCTGTACCCCCCGAGTGGTACATAGTATTTGGTTAAGAGTAGTAAAAGGTTTTCATCCATTTTGTTTCAATCAGTATATTACATAAAACATTCATTTCTTTTTGTGTTCTTATTTAAAATATATTTTAATTTAATCACTAAATTAATTGTATATATTATTATTGTATATGTTATATCTATCTATCTCTGTGACTCTAAGGAACTCGAAAGTTCTTGGCCGCAGCAACCACATTTCTCCAAGTGTCCCTATCCCTTGTCCCATCTCTCTTACGTCCCTTCCTACACGTCCTTGGTCTTCGAAGCGGACGTTTTGCAATCCAATATGTTTTTCCTCTCCCATTCTAGCCACGTCCCCTGCCTATCGCAGCTTTTTCGCTTTTATAACCCCAACTATTTCTGAAGATGCATAGAGGTCATGCAATTAATCGTTATGCAGTCTCCGCCATTCCCCGGTGACCTCATCTTTCTTTGGCCAATAAATGCTGGAAAGAGTACTCTGAATCTACTCTAATCTCTCAGGGTCATAGACCTTGCGTCCCACCCATATAATACAAAAGGCAAAATAATTGGTTTATATATTTTAATTTTGATTCCTTTTGATAATAATTTTGATGAGATAAGCCTCTTTACTGCATGATAACAGGCATTTCCCGATTACAACCTCGATTTAAATTCTTCTCAAATATTATTATCCTTCGTGATTACATTCAATTTTTCTACATATTCAAATTCTACATTTTGTATATAGATTTTGTTACTAAATATTTTTTCTTATCACTATTAATTTCAATCTGAATTAGAAGAAAATTATAAATTACCTCCTCTTCCAGCCCATTTACCTATCCAGGTATCTTAATTTCTTAACACTCCGTTTTTTTTTAAATTTAAAATAGAAAGAGAGAAATAGTTTTAAATTATATTCGAATGGTCTATTATATTCTATATATCAGTATTTTTTTCTGAATTTAATACAAAGTTGATTTTCAAAATTTTATTTTCTTTATGCATATGATTGATTACATGTGTTAAAATTTAAAAAAATTCAAATATTCTAATTTTTAAATTTATATATAATTTAATATTATTTTTTATTAATATCATATCAAAAAAGAGAATTTATTAAAAATTAAAAATAAAAAAAGAAGCCTATTAATAAAAAAATATAATTGAATACAATAATTTTGATTTAAAACAAATTTTAATTTTAAAAAAATACTCAATATAAAAAAGACATAAATTTAAAACATCTCGTTTATATCATTTGTTTAAAAAACATATTTTAATTAACCAAGAAATCATTTTTGCAGTTAAAATATATTTGTAATAATAATTGATACAAAATCAAAAATAATATAATTTAGTTATTTTAATTTACGTTTTGAAAATATTTTTGTATTCATAAAACATTAAAAATAATTTATTCTGTTTTTTCACCTTTCACTTTCAAATAGAAAAGAAGAAATATTCAAATATATAGAAAGAATAAATAAAAATTAAGTTATATATGATCTAAATATTTTATTAAATAAATTAAAATGAGAACTTTTAGAATAAATTATTTAATTGAATTGATAATTATATTAATTGACAATTATATTAAATTATTAAAGCTTTGGTGGTTGTTTTTATTTATAAGGGAATTTTGTAAATTAAACCACATATTGATATTTGTTATTGAAAATTTATTAAAGAAATACAAAAATATACACAACGTTTCGATTGCAGAAGTAGCAAATATCAATATGTGGTTTAATTTACAAAATTCCCTTATAAATAAAAACAACCACCAAAGCTTTAATAATTTAATATAATTGAATTGATATTTGAATATTAGAATTTAAAATAAAAAGTGAAATATTACAATAATTTTTACCGACCGACGATAGTAAGGGAGGTATTGTTTTCACACCAAATTTCACATGTGGAGATTTTTACATATCTCCACGAATCATGCATTTTCTAAACAGAAAAAAGTATTTTTAGCATGATGTCTGTCCGTCTGTCCGTCCGTCCGTCTGTCCGTCCGTCCGTCTGTCCGTCCGTCTGTCCGTCCGTATAGATGTGTACAGCCTGAACGGCTCAACCGATTTTGATGAAATTTGGTATATTTACTTAATGCATCAGTGGGATGAATTGATCAACTTTTGGTGCAATTCCGGAAACCGGAAGTGGTAGTATTAGCGATCGACGATAGGAAGGAAAGGGTTATTTTCACACCAAAGGAGATTTTTTTATATATCACCACGAATCATGCATTTTGTATTGGTTTTATCCTCGAAAAAAATCATATTTATTAGTTTTTTCTTGATTTAAAATTATATGACGTCATCCAGCCATGCATGACGTCACAGCCTGGTCTTGCATATATATTATAAATAAAATAAAATTAAAAATGTTTATATTTATTATTTATGTATCCATATCTGTTTTTTATTACATTAATAGATATATGAAAATTATTTGAAATTGTTTCTGTAGCTGGAAATTAATTTATTTCAAACCGTCGGTCGGTTCGGACCTGGCCACAGGTCAACTTATTAAATTCTGAGCAAATGTCAAATTATCGCTACCAGCGCCTCTATGATCTAGTATGGTAACTAAACTATTTTTACTTAATTAGCACCCCTGGACACACCTTACCAATTAGCGGTTTTTAAAAGAAGTCTGACATGCCCTGAGACCTACTGAATATGCATAAAAAATTTCATAAGAATCGGTCCAGCCGTTTCGGAGGAGTATCATTTCAAAGTTTTGTGACACGAGAATTTTATATATAAGACAAGATATATAAAATCTCAATTGTAATATTATTTTGATGTGTAAAATATCGTGTTTGGCGATAACATCAAAACGAAGAGATGTATTTCAATAAATGAATATAAATTAGAATTATTTAATTAGTAATTTTTATAAAATAAATAATTTTGTTCATCTCCTTTACGAATGAATGGTTTATTTCTTTCGGTAAATTTAAAATTTTTTTGGAATATCCATTGTTTTTACTCAATTTATGGTCAAATTCATTGAATCGAAATTATGAAAATTTTAGAGAAAATACTATAAGCGCTTATAACAGTTGTGTTTCATGGGTGCAAAACTAATTGAGTCCCCAGGAAATAGTCCTTACGTTTTCAAAGTACTTCCTCAAGTATATCACAGAACTTCACATTGAAACCCACAAGTGTCGGAGATTCAAAAAAATACGCCCAATTCTATGTCATGGATTTCACACATGCAACAGCCCAAAGATTAGCGCAACCGACAAATGTCAATATTAAACATGAACTTATCGACAAAAGTGATCGTTTTATTATTTTTTTACTATCCAGGACCAGACCTCCCAACAACTTCAAATTAAAAATTAAAGAAATATCTGCTCAAGGGAGATTACTAAAAATGATCATTATATATATAGGTATACGAAAAATATTGTTTTCACAAAGAACTATTTAATTAATTGCTGCAAACCACGATAAATTCATTTTATACTTAAGCAACGGGTTCGACTAGTGTATATAGTTAGGACAGGACGTCTGTCGGGTTAGCTAGTAAATTTATATTATGCAGAAGTTGAAAATTTTTTAATTATTTTAATTTAAAGACTTTTATTAGTATTATATTTAGTTTTATCTTATAAATTGATTCTAACGAAGAAAAAGCATCTAATAAATAAACTAGGTAATAATTATATTCAAATTTAAATAATTATTATTCAGATGTATAAGCATTAAATAATGTGCAATATGAAATGTGAATCTTGGAATAGAATTTAATATTATGAGAATTGAATTTCTATCTTCACATATATCGATAACGATCAGGATTATTAGAATAAATGCATTACAAAGATAAAACATTCAAAATGTTAATCGTATAATGCATCTTGCCTTAAAAGGTAAGATTGGTTGCCTGATCGGCATTAAATAATAAAAGATAGTATCTTGTTCCTCTTGGGTCATGACACGGAGGCCGAAATGGATGGGGTCGAGTGGGAGAGAAATAGAAGAGTAGTATCTCATATGGTAGTCAGGTTCTTCTTCAACGGAACAGGTTCATTAATTTGTGACCAGTAGGCATGGGAGCGGGAAGGCGAGAGTCGCAAGGAGGGAGGAGAAGAAGGAGGATGCTGACCGCCCAGAGTGAAAAAAAGACCCAAAAACAGGCATTTATTTGATATATATCTTATTTATAAAAAAAAGAACACAGAATCTTATTAGTTGGGCTTCGATTTATAACTGAGATTAGATATCAATAATTGACCAGGAGCCTGTTCAGAGACAATCCAGTAGCAACTAAAGACAGTCAAATGTGAAAGAGGGGAGGAAGGAGAAGGATTAATTTAAAATTGATTGAATTTGAAGGATAAATAAACTGATAAATGGTTGATCAAGTTTAAGTTGGTATATTTAATTTTTATGAATAAATTTAAAAGTTCGATTTGATGCAAAAAATTATAGTTATTGAATTGAATGAAGAAATTTAATAATAGAATAGAAGTATGTAAGATGGAATATTCCGTTTGGTTGTGATCGATATTCAAGTTGAGTTTTCATTTTATCATGAAAAAAGAATTAATTTTTGTGAAAATGAATTTTATATTTTAGGTCGCCCTTCTACTAACATATTTGTACACAGGATCGGATTTTGGACGCCTCCATCAAGAGGTCATTCGCCTCTATCTATCTCTGTAGTTCTACAGATGTCAAAAGTGGTTGCAGCAACCACATTTCTCCAAATATCCCTATTCTAAACTATTCCCATCAAACTCCTATTTTCTTCCATCTTTTACATTCACCACGTCCTTAGACTTCCAACCCATCGCATCCTACAAATATATTTTTTGGAAGTCTTGTCTCTCCCATTCTCAGTCCTTTCCATGGCGTCGATCGATATTTATGACCCTAACTATGTCTAGAGTTGGATGGAGATCATGGAATTCCTCGTTATACAGTCTTCACTATTATCCGATGAGGTCATCCGTTTCTTTTAAACTAATTTCAAGACAAAATCTTTTTTTAATTAATTTTTAAATTTATAACTTTAGCCAGAAATATAAACGAAGGATAATGTTTATACACTACTTTTAAACTGATTTTGAATAATAAAAAATAATAATGAAATAATCATTAAATAAATAGAAAAATCATTATTGGGTATTATAATATTGTAAGACTGTAATATTCTAATATGGTTAATCTCAATTTTAACTTTTTACAAATTTTTAAATTTAAATTGTTAATAATATTCTTAACAAAAATTGAAATTTATTTCCGGGTTATAAATAAAAACATTTTAAAAGTTCCATTGATTATTTATAGTCCTTTTTTTAATAATTAGTTTTTGGTTGGAATTTTGTCATCATAACAAATTCAAGATTCTCGCCACCTCTACCCAAATCGACTGTTCATTTAATGATATCTTAAATGCAAATTGGCTCCGAAACATTCCGGCTATTCTGTTTTTTTTCTACTTTTATAATATATCATAAAAATAAAAATTTTTCTTATAGGCCCATGTTAATAAAAAATAGGGAATATATATATACGAATATATTTAGAAAAAAATCTGTGGATAATAAATATTTCTTGAAATCAAATTAATGAATTCACTATTTAACAAGAATCCAGTTCGTTTCCTCTTCTCGGTGTTTTTATTTGTAAATTTATTTAAAATACAACAAAATTAATTTCCACAAAGTTGAAATATTGTTATTTTTTAATGTAAGATATTTTGTTAAATAAGAATTATTATTTATTAGTTATTAACGTTATTTGGTCATAGTTATTGTTGAAAGTTCACAGTCATGTGACCATAAGAAACTAAATAAGTAAATAAATATTTATAAAAATACTAGCTGTTCTGATCGCCTCCGGCGATCTTCACACCTAGACGGGTGGTGTTTAGTATTTGGTTGAAAGTAGTGTAGGGCCGAGAGTGATGAGCACCAGAGTGCCCGGTATGCGTTGAGTCGGTGAGTGGGCGAGTCGGTGAGCCATTGTTTCTAAAAATCCTGAACGACTCTTTTCGTTGATCATAATAAGGAGGTGTTGCATAAGGTTGTTGATATCCTAGATAATGGCCATAGTATTGGTGACTAAAACCTGAAAAAAACTCAGATGACACTTGTTTAGAAGAATCGTCCTTTTGTTTGGTTGAGCTTTTAGGTTGTTTCATCTTGATATTTGGATGGTGATTACCTTGCACAAATGGAGGTTGCATATTCTTGGAAGTAATATTATTAGGAGTCATATTAGGTAATAAAGTGGGCCCAGGGATTGGTGATTGGCCCTGTCCATAATTTGATGATGCTAGAGAGGGTCCTAATATCCTTGATGAAATTTGAGTAGGAATCGATGAATGTGAGATGAAGAGGAGATGGACCCATTTGCTGAGAAATTTGAGGGGTAGGAGTTGGGCCCATTAGAGATAAAGTAAGTGGGGAATGACCAATTGCAGATTGGGCCATAATATTTGGATTAAGTGCAGATTGTTGATTTGATCCAATCGGACTCTGAGTAGGCAATGAATTTTGACGTACAGGTACAGCCATAGAGGTAGGAGGGTATTGTTTTGATTTATATTATAATAATTAATCATATTGGTTGATGAAAGAGAATTTGATCCCATTGTAGTTGAATTAGATGAACTCAATGTAGGTGGATCCAATAAAGTGGGAGGTCCAAGTGAACTGTGAGAAACCAATGGCAAAGTAAAATTCATAGAAGTCACTTAAGTTGAAAGTCCTTGGGTATTTGCCAAGTTTTGTGAATTCAAGGATATGACGAACCCGTTGAATTTGAATGGCTAGATTGTACTGGTGCCATTGAAGTTGGAGCATTGTCTTGAGAATGTTGTGACAAAGATGTTTGGTTGGATAACATACTTGCAGCTCCCAATTAAGTCGAATGCATCATTGATTGATTTGTTCCCATTTGAGTGGGCTGACCTTGGGTAGTTTTTTTTGAATCATGCTCAGAAATTACTGTGATAGGTGGAGGTTGTGATCGATTGTTATCTGATGAAGGCGGTACTGAAGAAGATTGAATGGATGTGAGTAATGAACCCTCAGGTGGTACCATTTCTTGGTTGGAGGATTTAGAGGATCATATGCCGATAAACTACCCTGAGATTCCATCTTCATTCCCCCTATACTAGTATGCCTTGGTGGTGAGATTCAGGATATGCAGAAGCAGACGAAGACATGCTTCTTTTTCGCACTCTTTTAATCACGTGATCTATATATTTAATGTTTTTTTATTCATTATAATAAAATATAAACAAATAAAAATTTTCACTTTGTTGATTTATATAAATTTCAATTTAAAGTGATTGTGAGTCATACGCTTTGCCAAGACTTTGAATAATTTGTGTACAGAAATATTGAATATCCTTAGCGAGATTTGATATAATATTGTCCGATTTGTCCTTGATCTGAATTAGAAGAAAATTAAAAATGCCTCCTCTTCCAGCCCAATTCATTTACCCATCTATGTTGCATAAGACATCTTAATTTCTTAACAATCTGTTTTTTTTTTAATTTAAAATAGAGGGAGAGAAAGAGTTTCTAATTATATTCGAATAGTCTATATATTCTATATATCAGTATTTTTTTTCCTGAATTTAATACCAAGTTGATTTTCAAAATTTTCTATTCTTTATGCATATGATTGATTACATGTGTTAAAATTTAAACAAATTCAAATATTCTAATTTTTAAATTTATATACAATTTAATATTATTTTTTATTAATATCATATCAAATTATTTTTTATTATTATCATATCAAAAAAGAGAATTTATTAAAAATTAAAAATAAAAAACAAATTATTAATAAACAATTATAATAGAATACCAGGGCCGCGGCGTGCACGTGTGCAAGGTGGGCGATGCCCACGGGCGCCTGGTGTAGGGGGCGCCAAACTGACCATTCTTTTTTATTTTATGTATTCTGACTATATTTTTAAATTTATTAAATTATTTAGAAATATTCAAACTGTGAATTAGAGCATTGTGCGTAAAAGTGTAAATTAGTGCCAATAGCAATTAAGTGGTAAGCTTTTATTCTACTATTGATAAAGGGGGCGCTTTTTAAAAATTTGTACACGGGCGCTTTGCACCCACGTCGCGGCCCTGTAGAATACAATAATTTTGATATAAAACAAATTTTAAAAAAATACTCAATTTAAAAAAGACAAAAATTTTAAACATCTCGTTTAAATCATTTGTTTAAAAAATCATATTTTAATTTTTATATAACCAAGAAATCATTTTTGTACTCTGTGTTGAAAATGAAAACGATATCAAAAAGATGCGCGAAAAAAAGAAATTGAAAAAAAATAAATGAAAAAATTGCAAATATTTTAAAGAAACATAAATAAATGAAGTGTCTTAAAAACTTTCGAATTATATACATAATAATACATACCTTATATTTTATTTTTAATTTTATTTAGAAATTAATTTAAAAATATTATAAAAAGGCTGTCTAACATATCTATATATTTAATACGACAGTGTCCGTCTGTACGCAAAAAACTCCAGAGCCTAAAATACAAGGAGTAAGGTAACCGAATTTTTCTGAGGTGAAGGGTACCTCAAATGATGAAAAATAAAAAAGAAATTAGAATCTTAGGTAACTCCTAAAGAATTTAAATCGACGATGTAATTGAGTAACGCTTGTTATTATGCAGTAAAGGGGCTTATCTCATCAAAGAGGATCAAAATTAAAATATATAAAACAATTATTTTTCATCGATGACTAGGGTGACCATATTTCGAAAACACCAAACCGGGACAAACGGTATACCTTTTTTTTACAACTAAATTGAAAAAATTTTGAAAAAAAAATTACGAAATGTCCTAAATATTAAAAAAACGGGACAGTAGGGGGTCCCGAAGACATTTTTGGGACAGAGCACCTAAAGACGGGACGTTTGGTCACCCTATCGATGACTCTGGGAGACTAGAGTAGATTTAGAGTATTTGTGAGATTAATATTGTTCGCAGCAGGGGACGTGGTTGGAATTGGAGAAACTAGAAATTGGGAGAAACCGATTGGGAAACATCCGGTGGAAGACCAAGGACCAAGGTGGGTGGACAATGAAGGAAGGGACATGGGAGAGATGGGACAGGGTAGGATTTGGTTGTAGCTCAGGATAGGGACGCTTAGAGAAATGTGGATGCTGCGGCTAAGAACTTTCGAAAACTGTAGAGACACATAACATATACAATATATACAATAATAATATATAATTAATTTACTGATTTAATTAAAATATATTTTACAAGAAAACAAATACATGTCTTATCTACTTTTACTGATTGAAACAAAATGGATGAAAACCTTTTACATACAGACTTTCAACCAAATACTATGTATCACTCGGGGGTACAGGGGGCGGAGCCCCGGTCTAGGTGTGAAGAGCGCCGAAGGCGCTCGGAGCAGCTAGTAAATTCTTTATAATAAAAAAAAATATTATTTTGATTAATTTATAATTAATATTTAAGTAATTATTAATCTACTATAGCCTACGTGTAACATTAATATCTAAGCTATATTATTGTAAAGTTTCAATAAAATCTATTTAGTATATTTTACGTGAAACGCGTTGGATAGCCATCCATCCATTCATCCATCTTCACAAACATAGCCAATTATAAATATAATTTGAAATATCTCGATAATATTTAAAAAACAGATTAAAAATTATAATTATTTTATTTATTTATGGTTTTGTATACATCTACATTTCAATTTAAAAATTAAAGTCTATCAAAAATAATTTTCAATCGCATCAAAAAAAAAAAGAAAAAAAAAAAAGAAATTGTTTAGAATGGGGAATAAGGAATATTATCAGGAGCCGACCTGTTCATGGGTGATCAGCTTCAAATTAATATATAATCAATCTCTCACTCAATATTCATTGGAGCTTTAATGGTGATTAATATTCATACCATAACTGGGTGTGACAATGTCTTCAGAAATTTTCAAACCAGAACGAGAATATAAAAGCATTTTTTTATACGTTCCTCTCACTTTATTTATCTCCATTAAATGAGATCGATTTCTATTCTTAAGTCTCTTGTTTAGGTTTCTTTATTTTTATATTTTTTTTTTCAATTAAATTTATTTTAAATTGAATCAAGTACAATGATTATCATTAACGTCTACGTTAGCATAATTAAACAATTAACAAATTTCTGAGTCATTTGGGATTTCAGGTTGGACCGCCTTGGAGGAGACCTCCCCGATATTCTCGATTAACTTAACCCGGTAGTCGTTCGTGTTAGCTTGTCTTTGAGGGGTTTATCAGGGAATGGAATCGCCGTGGAGGACATAACGAATCCGGTTAGTCGAAAGCTCAATTGATAATTGTCACAAAGGAAACGAGCTAATTATTCCGGGCGACGCCTTTGATAAACATCCATGATAAAAGATTCCTTTGCTCGATTATTCTTTTTAATACCTACTTCGCCATGTTTGTTAATATACTTGTTCATTTTTGACATTTAGTCATTAAGAAAAATATTGAGCTCTCTGAAATGTATGTAATTCTAATTCATTGAAAACATTTGAAAAAAAAATTAGCTGGAGTGTCTCCACTCGACTATCTCGCAATTTGAATTGGATTAAATAACATAATATATTATATTTAAATTAAATTTAATTAATTATAAATAATAAATATTAAACCAGCGCATGTTTGGCTTTTTGTTGATGGCACCACGTCACGTGTTGGCGCGTGAGATTTGCAGTGTTAAAAAATTAATTCTGGTAATTTCAGCGAATCAATCAAGCTGAAATTCTATATATAGCAGTTTTATACAATTATTAATCATGTGAAAAATTATCAAACATATATCTTTATTTTTACCGTCACTTTAGAGGAAAAAAAATCAAAACATTGTAAGTAATGACCTTCTTCCGGTTGAGCTACATTTCTCAAACACAGACATTTTTCTCAACCTTAGTGAAAATGATTCAGGAACCTTCAAAACGTATAAAAACATCAAAATCTCAACATCGAAAATTTTCGTGATCGCAGTACTATCTCTTACGAGATATTTATAAAGATATTATACAAGACATAATCTTAACTTTCCCAATACAGTGGTACCTCGACATACGAGCTTAATTCGTTCCAAGACCTTGCTCGTATCTCAAATTGTTCGTATCTCAAAGCACTTCGCGCCATTAAAACTAATAGAAAAGCTTTTAATCCGTTCCAGTCACCAAAAATCACCTTAGTTTTGTTTTTTGTATGCTATTTTGAATCAAACAAATGTCTTTACGAGAAGGAACATTTATTTAAAAACAACAAAAATAATGGGAACATTTAAATAAATAAAAATAAGAAGAATTTAAAAAAAAACTTAAATATCATCGCTTGTCTTTGCTTTTTTCGCCTCCCTTGCTCATCTTGTTCTGCAAAGCGTTTTACAAAATTGTCTAAGGAAGTTTGTTTTTTCCTCCCCTTCAGGGTATTGCGAAAATGATTGAGACAGGTTTCGTTAAATAATTCCGAAGCCCGACCAGTTGCAACCTTTACGGGGTGGTTTTTATCTACAAATTCAACAATTTTCTCCCACATTCCTAGGATCTCTTTAATTTCTTTTGAAGAGATAACATTTTCTGTTTCTGGCGCCTCTTCAGAAACTGTGCTTTCTTGGGTCACAACATCATTCTGTGTTTGTAGGTTTTGTAACTCTTCAGTTGTAAGCTCCTCAAAATGTTGCTCGACGAGTTCGTTTACATCATTTTCATCTACTTCTAGACCCAAAGATTTTCCCAAAGAAACAATCTCTTCTATTTCTGACACTTGAGATTCAGATTCTGCAATGATCCTTTCAGTTAGAGCGTCAGGTCATAGCTTTTTCCATGCAGAAATTAATGTTCTTTTTGTGACACCCAGCCAGGCCTGATCAATAATTCTTAGACATGTCACTATGTTAAAATGGTCTTTCCAAAACTCTCGAAGGGTCAGGTTTGTACTATCCGTCACTTCACGTCATTTGCGGAACATGTGCTTTGTGTACAGCTTCTTAAAATTAGAAATGCGGGGGCAAATTGGTGCCGTGTGCATCGTCACGGGGTGCTCGTATCTCAAATCTTGCTCGTATCTCAAAGCAAAATATCGGTCGGTTGGCGGCTCGTATCTCAAAACACTCGTATGTTGGGGCACTCGTATGTCGAGGTACCACTGTATCTTAAAAATTATATATATATATATATATATATTATTTATTATTATTATTTATATATATATAGAGAGAGAAAGACAGAGATTGATGACAAAATAATATTTGACTAAAAAATGGACTATAAATTTAAATAAAATTTATAAAGATATTACCCGGATTTAAAAATAGTTTGAGAAAAATAAATAAATAAATGATTGAAAAATATATATTTTTGAATTGATTTGTATAAAAATATTTTTACAAAGCATAAAAGAGTAAAAATTAAATAATTATTTAATATTATATGGCTAATAGGCCGAATAGTAAATAATCATGTATTTAACCATACATTTATGTAGAGATGATTTTTAAAATAAATAAAAAATGAAAGGAAATATGTAATCTATAACAAGCAATCTCTCTATAGAGATAGCGTTATATCTGTGCGTTTATTTGATTCGTTTTTAAATGAAATCTGATTCTCCAATACAATGAATAAAATTAAAATGGAAAAGCAAGAGGCCGTGATCACATATATATATATATTTGTCTGTTGAAGTTTGTGGGGAATGAAACAGTGAGGGGTTTGGGAATTGAATGAATGGAATGAGAGGCGAAAGTCAAACCACCACACCATTTAAACATTTCATGTTCATCATCATGGATTAACAAAAATAAAATAAAATAAAAATAAATACATTTATATCCTGCTATCTATCTATAGATGTATATACATTCACATATATATCTATAATGAATTTCACAATTATTAAACAAAAATAAAAAAAGAAAAGAAAAAAAAAATAAATCCATCTAAATATTGAAAATTGCAAATGATCAAAATTAACATGAAAAGCTAATTAAACATTTTATAATCTAAATATTTTATTTATATACTACGAAAAATCTATAAAAAATTATTATATATAATTATATATATTTATATATAAATCACAAAAAGACCCCTGAATAAATTAATTTGTTCAAAGATTAAAGTAAACATTTTAATTCTATATAATGCTTTTTATTATTTATAATTTATTATATACATATATTTATTTAAAAAAAATATGTGTATGTATAAAAGTGTCTGTATTTAATTAAATATTATAATATTTTCAAATACATCATTGCATTTGATTGGAACTTAAACGGAGCTAATATATAATGTGGTTGATTAGCACAGGCATATTATTGGATATTATTTTTAAAACTATATAAAAAAATAATTAATAAATTTAAGTAAAAAGATTTCTTTTTACTTAAATTTATTTTATACTTTTTAGTCGTATTCAGCGCCTCTAGAACTGCTATCGTCATCTATGATTGAAATAGTGAACTATTCCATATTCCGCATATGAAAGTTTAGTTAATTAATTACCACTAATAGATAAATAATTCAGTGGATTTTTCAATTGATTCGTGTATTATTAGCAGGAGCAAGCGCGTATGCAAAATTTCAAGTTGATTGAATGACGGGAAGTTGTTGAAATATCGATTATAAAATGCCGCGGACAACCCGCGTACAAACGGACAACCCGCGTACAACCGGACAGAGTGAGTTAAGTAAAAGTGTATAAAAAATAAAGAATTTAATTGTTCAAAATTTATTGAAATATTAACAATGAGTAGATGTATAATAGATAATGGAAGATATGGACAATTAAGGTACATATTATTAAGATGAGGTGGTTATATAAGCAGTTGAGAATTACTACAATACATGGTCGTTTATGAAAATAAGAGAAACAATGCTATTTGCTATTGAAGATTGGGGGAGAGAGATTGGATCTACATGTTCTTTTAAGTTAGCTTTTCAATCATTTATATATGCAGAAAAATACATCTTTTCTTAATATTGAAAATTTATAATCTAGAAATTCTTTTCGAGTTGTTATTTAAAATAAAATGTTGGATAAGATAATCATAAGTGTCCAATTTCAGTCACATTTTTATAAAATAAGGGATGTCATTATTTATTGTTAATAATAATATTTGAGAAATTATATTATTTAATTAATAAATTTAACTACAAAAATTTGAAGAAGGTGGGGTAAATAAATGTAGATTAAATTTAGCTTAATCCCCATGTCTCTAAAGCTACTGCGCAGAATATAGGTCTAAATATATATCAAGAATAATATAAACTAAGATATAAGTAACATCGCTTTCTTGAATTGGAATATAAACATAATCATAAGTAAATATTAAATTATTGTCAATCTGAATAAAGAGTGGAGTACCTAAATGATGAATTTTTTGAAAAAAAAAAACATTTATAAATAAAAGAACCACTATTTAAGCAAAAGTAATTTTATTTTGAAATAATTTCTCATAATAAATATAATACTACACCTATTCTATAAGAAACAACTTTTTTCTATGTTGCATATGACATATAATTTTGTCATGTATATATATGTAAATTAGAATATATTATATTTCTAATTTATATACGAGGGTGGCCTGAAAAGTTTCCGACCTGACCAAGAAAAACGATGTTTTTCAATTTTTTATTTGTTTTATTTTTCAAAATTCAAGATAGCTGAGACCTGTACGATGTCAGCTGAACGTGTGCGAAATATTTTGCAAAACCATTTGAATATGGAAAGCTGTGTGCAGCGTGGGTGCCGCATTTCCTAACATTAGACCAAAAATTGCTTCGAAAAACCATTTCTAACGACAATTTGGCACTGTAGGCGTAATCCAAACGAATTTTTGCGTCGATTCATAACTGTTGATGAGACTTAAATTAAATTAAATCAAATTTAATTAATTAATTAAATAATTTATTAATTAATTAAATTAATTAGAACACCGTTATGAGAAATGTATCAGTGTTGATGGAGATTATGTTGAAAAATATAGCAAAAAAAAAAAATTTAAAAACATCGATTTTCTTGGCCAGGTCGGAAACTTTTCAGACTACCCTCGTATAGTGCTCTTAATATAATATCCAGAGCTAAGTTGGTAGTGCTAGAGACTTTGAAAGATAACCGACTTTATATATAATAAATACATGTTTTCAAGTAACTATATTAATATATTAATTATATCATATATCACATTTGTTAATCTTTAAATACCAAAGAAAGGTCTTATAATCTTTTCTTTTCAGTTATGATTATATTATCGTATATTGTATATTCTGTATATAACACTATTATTAATTTTGTTATATTATGTATATAATTTATGTTTTAATAAATCTTTTCAGAAAATCGAAATTATTATAGCCTAATTATTTAAAGATTACATATATATATATATATATTATTATTATTATTAAGTTGATAAGGGAGAATGAGAAGGAGAGAGAAAGGGCTGTTGTTTTGCAATCCACTTGCGTCGACCCTATTTATTTATCCAATTAAGTCCAAGTGCAAAATCAGAACAGAGCGTTCAAACATTTAACGCATTATCAATAGCCAGATAGCATTCAATTTGAAGCACCCATGCATATCGCAGCTTACCTAAATAAGTCCTTCAAATATTAATTACTACAAATGCAATGCTTTTCAAATGGACCTCTATTAATTAATTGTAAGCGCTTATAGATATATAAATATTCTATATAATAATAGCACAATAAGTAAATGGGTAGAATTATTGACACGAAATAATTCAATATAATATTATATAATACTGGCCAATCAATGCGAAATTATACACTCTCCTCCCCTCCTTTTCTATTCTCTCAATTATAAGGAATAAACTTAATAAATTATTGATAATAGCATAGAAATAGAAGAGAATCAAATTGCTATTCATGAATAATTATAATACGAATATAAACCCTTTAGTTGAGATTTTTATTTAATTATTATTAATAAATTAAACACATGTTTGTGTATATAAGAGGAATATTCTTTGAAATAAATTTTATTAATTTAGAACAAATAAATTAAACTAATAAATTTCTATCAAAACTGTTTGTTCTTTATTGATGATGGTGAAACACATTTTGGAAATGCATATTATACATATTTGAGTAATGGAAAACGATAAGAACTAATTCAAAAATTGAATTAAAACTTAAAGACTTACATTAGAGATGGTCTGTAACTTACATTATAACAAGAGGGGGAATCATTTAAAAATTGAATGATACTTTTTGTTTTATGAATCGTTGTTTTATTTAAAAAAAAAATTACTATTACAATAATTATATTTCATTAGGTTGTTTTACCCCTTAACAATGACGAATATTCTAATTATGATATAAAATTTCTTCAAAATAAAGGGTCGAGTTAATATTTATTATATATATATTTTTATATCAGTTAATACCCCAGACGTACCGTTTTGAGCGAGTTTTTATGGTATGGACCCAGTGTCCCAAATAGTTTGCCAATTTCTCCCGGTCAATTGACGTAGATTGAGGAATGTACCTATATAGTATAAACAAAGAACTTCATAAATAAATAGCGTCCAACACTGACCGTTTTTAAAAATAACAAAGAATTTGTAAAAAGAGTTCATTAGAGTGATAAATATTTAAATCAATTAATAATAAAAATAAATATTAATAAATTATTTATCAATAAACCCACACTTAAATTTAGTGGCCTAATATCAAGAATGACTTTAAAGATTTTTGTCTTAATATATAATAGCTGATTATCAGTTCTCATTTGAAGCAATCTCTATTTAAGGAGCATTTCCAAATTTGTCTTATTTTAAGATAACACAATTATACTAAGTCTATAAGTTTTTAGAACAATAGAAAAATTGAATGTCTACAATTTATTTTTAACAAAATTTCAAATTCGAAAAAAATGTCATGGTATTAATATAATATATATATATATATAATTATAATTGGTATAGTGACAAAAAAGAGAACGCCAGGCTAGCTAGCGCAGCGCCTTTCTAAGATGAATCTAAATTAAAGATAATTAATTTTTAATACCAGTATAATTTTGATAGTTTTATGTTTATATGCAATTAAAAATTAATTTCATTAATTTTGATTCACATATTAATGTTATTGAGAATAGAGCTGTACTGACGTTTTCTTTTTTCCGTCATTATTTCTTAATCTAACCTAAATTAGCATAACTCATTTTTAATTAATAATAAAAAAACGATTATCCAAATTATTATTTTATTGAATTTATAGTTTTTATATATTCATATATATTTATTTAGTTAGGTAATATTCTTCCCACAGACGCAATAGTATGATAATTGTTTGTTTTATTTATAAAATTAAACGGAAAATTTCTATAATTTTATTAAAACGCGTGAAAGTTAAATTTTTTGTTAAAAGAATAACTTAAATGTATAATAATTATTCTATATTAATATATCTATATCAGATTTTAAATTATTAAAGCTTTGGTGGTTGTTTTTATTTATAACGGAATTTTGTAAATTAAACCACATATTGATATTTGTTATTGTAAATTTATTCAAAAAATACAAGTCACTGGACGCTCGAACACTGCAGTCGCTTGATAACGATTGCAGAAGTAGCAATCGAAACGTTGTGTATATGTTTGTATTTTTTGAATAAATTTACAATAACAAATATCAATATGTGGCTTAATTTACAAAATTCCGTTATATATCAGATTTGTTTAATTGTATTTGTTGAAAATTGTTTATTACAGGTAAAAAAAAACACAATTATTCAGAAAAATAGAATAATTTTCTTTCTAAAGACATTTATTCCTTGCGTCAATCAATGTTTATAATCAAAATAATTATAATTTAAATAGGGATTAGGATTATTTAGTCATATATATATCAGAAGGAAAGTACAAATATTTTAAGGAAATATATATACAAATTTTTATTAAAAAAAAAAAAATAAAAAAATAAATTTTCTAAGAAAAAAGATAATCAAAATCTGCTAAATATAGGTATTTGGGGTTATTACTTGTTTAAGCAAGATTGAAACTCCCGAAAATTCGCTATTTTAATATTTTGAAAAGTTCTAGTGGCTGAGTAGGCAAACACACATGGCTAAGAAATTCAAATATGTTTGTAGCATCTTGAGTTTTCTAGGCCTTTGGTGACATGTTATCATGTGATCTCATCTATTTGTGCTGAGCTTTTGTGGGGTAAGGTCATATTGGAAGACCTCTCTAATTGTATTTCTTATTCGAACAAAAACTATTTAGGTTTTTAAAATTCTCCCTTATTTAATTCTCGCTGCTCAGGTGTATTGAAATTGATATGTTAATTAATTTGATTAATGTTTAATTAAATCTTATTTTGTAATTTGAGTTATTTGCGTATCAGAGGTCCAGTGGAGAATTCTTGATACCATTGTGCGATCTCGATTTATTTTATAATTTAGTTGTTTATTAATTTGTTTAGTTTAGATTAAGATTGTTTTATATATTTTCATCTTAAGCTTAATTGAATACTGCTTTATATCTTTTTACCTTTTTTTTACAAATTGCATCATTTATAAATATATCAGAAAACGAAATTGAATTTGTTTTATTTATTAATTATTTCTTTATACCTTAAGGAGATTTAGGTGGGTTAAATTGATTGTGGTTTGGAGAGCTTCCAGTGTTTTATTTCTTATTTTATTTAAATAAGAATTAGAAGGCACGTGTCTGCAGTTTTCGGATTACCCAGGGACGATTTATGTATTTCTTATAATTTAGGAGTTATTTAAGTCTTACTGGTCTGCTTGGTAAGTATTACTTGAATTAAAAGGTTTCGCTAATCTTCCTTTTTAAAAAAAATAATAGCTGGCGACCTTGACAAACAGTTTTTAAATTAAATAAAAACTTGTTAACGTAAATAGGGTTATTGATTTATGCACTGAAGCATATTTTGGCAACTTCTTTGCGTTAACATTACTGTTGATTGATAATTTAAAAATCTCTGATCTTAGAGCCTTCTTCCACCTGTCATTACACTGAATTTTAACTTTTCTGTGAAATCTTTATGATTAAAACCAGTGAAGTGTATTTGGCTAGTTTTGTGGTTGTTTGTGATTCACCTCGAAACCTTTCCTCCCACCTCCGGGAAAGTTTATGTTTAAGTGTCCTTCACGAGAGGATGTATGTTTAGGACATGAGTTGTGCCGGCCATCGCCAACCACTGAATTAAATTAGCGAGGGCTCTTTGTAAACATCCACAATATATCGCTACCCCCTTGCACTCCTGCCTGAAGAGAGATAGAAAGATCGCCACATCCCTTCCACTTCTCCCCTCACACCCACCGATGCCCGTTGTGTTGTCCAAAGTTGATGACTTTGTTCGAGTTCCGCACGACTGGCGGTCATTCGTGCGCATCTCTTGAATCCTTACAGACAGACAATTAATGCCAACCTAATCGATGATTTGCTTCCATTTGAACGACATTTCGTTTTTCGATTAGCTAGTTTTTTAATTTATTTATTTATTTATTTTTTTTAAACACATTTGCTTCTTTCTTTAATTAGCCGACTGTTTGTTTCTTTTTGCTAAATTCCGATGTTTTCCAATATAGCAAAAACATCTATTTGAATTGTTTTTAATCTTAATTTTTTTTTTTGTCTTTTATAAAGAAATCGATATTAAGAGTTTCCGGCAGATAAAGAAATGTTTTTTTTTTTTAATTAATCTCAAAAAAGATTGGTTTGTTAAGCAAAAATTTTTTAAATAACATGTAATTTTATGTTGGAGAGATTTGAATTCAACCAAGGTTAATGAACTTGTGTGAATTTATTGTTTTATTTTATTAAATTCAATGAAAAGTTTTATTTCAAATTTTTTTTTAATACATATTTAATTTAAATTTTCTTAACTTCAAATAAGTTGACCTGTGGCCAGGTCCGAACCGACCGACGGTTTGAAGTAAATTAATTTCCAGCTACAGAAACAATTTCAAATAATTTTAATATATCTATTAATGTAATAAAAAACAGATATGGATAGAACATAAATATTTTTAATTTTATTTTATTTATAATATATATGTAAGACCAGGATGTGACGTCATGAATGGCTGGATGACGTCATATAATTTTAAATTAAGAAAAAACTAATAAAGATTATTTTTCTCGAGGATAAAACCAATTCGTGGTTATATGTAAAAAATCTCCTCATGTGAAATTTGGTGTGAAAATAACCCTTCCCTACCTATTGTCGATCGCTAACTACCACTTCCGGTTTCCGGATTTGCACGAAAAGTTGATCAATTCATCATACTGATGCATTAAGTAAATATATCAAATTTCATCAAAATCCGTTGAGCCGTTCACATCTATACGGACGGACGGACAGACATCATGCTAAAAATACTTTTTTCTGTTAAGAATATGCATGATTCATGGAAATATGTAAAAATCTCCACATGTGGTGTGGAAACAATACCTCCCTTACTATCGTCGGTTGGTAAAAATAAAATAAATAGTTTATTTTATTTATTGGAAAACAACTTAGAAGTTCCATTTTATTATAATCCTTTATAATAACTTATAATCCCTAATTAAGAAAAAAAATGTTTTATTGTCAAACATCTGAATTAATTAATAAAACTAAAGAAAAGGGAATCTGTTCAACTTCTATCTTGAGATCTATATGAAATATTAATTTAAGGGGTGTTTACGTTTAAATCACTGGCTATGATGAATGTGTTAATAGCAGTAGTAGCAACAGGGACTACAACCAGTCTGTTAAGTGGAATGACGCGATAAGACGCGAAACATTGAGTTAGGGAGGGGAGGGGGGGAATTCTCTCATTTCCCCCTCCCTTCCCTAAAACTCTACTGCCTCGGTAGCACAAAATGAGCTCTTGAGTTAGGAAGTGTGGAGAGAGAGGAGGTTGAGTAAGGGGGCTGCTCTATTGTGCGACCGCAGACAGGCTTAAAGCGATCCGGAGATATTTTGATATGAATATCATCGTTGAGCCTGTCCAGGATTTAGAAAAGAATTCAATGTATACATCCAATCTCTATCTCTATTCCCTCGCATATGCCTACTCTATTAGAATGAAAAACAGAAGAGGTGGATGGATAAAAGGTTACTAAAGAAGAACCGAGAAAAATTTCAAATAAAAAAAGTCATATAAACATTTTAGATACTTGCGATATAACTAAAAATTATATTATATATTATACGCATACGAATAGGATGGAACTGGATACATGAGATTTATTCACGTTAATTCTATTTAACCAATTGCCCATACTTTATGTATTATTTCATTATAAGTATTTGGCTTTTCAAACTTATTATAATTCCTTATGCTTATTATTCATAATATACATCTATCTATCTATGTATCTCTGTGACCCTACGAAACTCGAAAGTTTTTGGCCACAGCAACCACATTTCTCCAAATGTCCCTATCCTGGGCCTCATCAATCCTACCCCTACACTCTTCCTTCTCTCTCACGTCCCTTCCTACATAGTCCACCCACCGCGTCCTTGGTCTTCCAAGCGGACGTTTCCCAATCGGTTTCCTCATCAACATATTTTTCGCCATTCTTTCCTCTCCCATTCTAGCCAGGTATCCTGCTCTTCTAATATACATATGTGTAATAATTATATTTATTCGAACAAAAACGAAATAAACGTTATTTCGATCACCAATCCACATTCATATATTCATATCCTATCTGAAAAAATCCGTCTAAAAACAATATTTCATTTTTGTTTATTTAATTATTATATAAATCAGTAATTTATTTATTTATTTTTAAAAAATAATTGTATGATAATTTAACCATTTAACGTATACATTTTTTTGGAAATAATGGTCAAAAAAATGATCCTATTTTTTTACAGCTGGAATTAAGTCTTGATTTTACCTGGGGTTGGAGCATTAATGAATTATATTTTTGTAAATATACAATATTATTTGAATATTCATATATACACTAATTATAAATATAATTTATATATATATATTTATATTATATATTTATAGATATAAGGTTTTACTAAAATAACTTATAAAAAAAAAATAATAATTCAATAAAGGATATTACAACGCAAGTAATTCAATGAAAAAAAAATATTTATATATATTTGTGTTTGAGTGTGTAAATAATATATTATGTAATTTATAAATAAAAAAAATTATATTATAATTTATAAATAAAAAAAAATACTTACTAAATAATTATAATAAATATAAGTCACAAATTACAACAGAGTAAAGAAAGCTAATATTCGTATACGTTATAGACGCTACTATTTCTATTTGAAATATCCGTTAAAATCTGATACGTTACGACATCTATTCAATAATAGAAAAAAATATATTTCGTCGAAAGTGTGGATTTAGAGACACCTCACCTGTAATAGAATAATTATATATGAACAGTATAAGAAATAAGTAAGTAAATCGAGCATAGAAAATTTAGAAAATATATTTAAGAGTCGCTAGAGACATATACGAGCGACATATAAGAGGTGCTCGTATATGTCACGAGCACGTACGTTAAGTGGTTCATCGGCAGACTATTCATTCCTCTTAGGATTTTTTACCGACCGACGATAGTAAGGGAGGTATTGTTTTCACACCAAATTTCACATGTGGAAATTTTTACATATCTCCACGAATCATGCATTTTCTAAACAGAAAAAAGTATTTTTAGCATGATGTCTGTCCGTCCGTCTGTCCGTCTGTCCGTCCGTATAGATGTGTACAGCCTGAACGGCTCAACCGATTTTGATGAAATTTGGTATATTTACTTAATGCATCAGTGGGATGAATTGATCAACTTTTGGTGCAAATCTGGAAACCGGAAGTGGTAGTATTAGCGATCGACGATAGGAAGGGAAGGGTTATTTTCACACCAAATTTCACATGAGGAGATTTTTTTATATATCACCACGAATCATGCACTTTGTATTGGTTTTATCCTCGGGAAAATCATATTTATTAGTTTTTTCTTGATTTAAAATTATATGACGTCATCCAGCCATTCATGACGTCACAGCCTGGTCTTACATATAAATATATACATATATTATAAATAAAATAAAATTAAAAATATTTATGTTATATGCCTATATGTTTTTTATTACATTAATAGATATATGAAAATTATTTGAAATTGTTTCTGTAGCTGGAAATTAATTTACTTCAAACCGTCGGTCGGTTCGGACCTGGCCACAGGTCAACTTATTTTTAAAGGGATCTCATGTATATATTTTTACATATATATTTTAAGACCGTACTAAAGTTTCTCTTGATTGTTATCAAGGTTGTTGTTGTTGTTCAATGCGTTTCTACCCCGAAATGAGCAGAGCACAGTTAAATACAAATGCCATTTCATTTACTTATCAAAATCATTGAAGAACGTATTTAATTAATAATCGTGAAAGGAAATCTCTCTAAAAGTGATTACTACTAAGAGAGATAGAACGAGAGGAGTTGGAGTGAAAGAGATAGAGTGGGATGCATTATTTTCATCTTCATGCATTTATTTATAGAGGGCGAGCGCCAAACTCTTAATTGATTCCCTTGCAACGGTTCGATGCCGTCAAAACAATAAACACAGGCACAGAACCCTCTTCAAATCCCCTCTCACTTTCTTAAATACATTCATCTATTATCTACAATCAAACATTAGTCATTAAATGATACTATTAATCATGGAGAATTAAACAATACAAATGAGTTTTTCTTCGATTTTTGTTTTTGCAATTTCAATAAGAGAATTACCATAATATGGAATTCATTTTAATTTTCATGTACAAACTTATATCAATAATAGCTATGAATGAAGAAAAGGTGAATTATGAATTATTTCGAAAAGTATTTATTTATTCAACAATATCCATTTTGTCTCCTTCAAAGTAATTCCCCAGAGATATAATGTACTTCTTCCAATAGTCGAAGCACTTCTGAAATGCGCTTTTCGGTGTGGCCATCAGCTCGTTCTTCGATTCCGACTTTATCTCATCAATTGCGGCAAATCGCTTTCCTTTCATTGGTCTCTTCAGTTTTGGGAATAGGAAAAAGTCTCAATGAGCCAAATCTGGTGAATACGGTGGTTGAGGGATGATTACGGTGTTGTTTTTCACCAAAAAATCACGAACAAGCAATGATGTGAGCTGGTGCATTATCGTGATGCAGAATCCATGATTTGTTTTTCCACAATTCCGATCGTTTGAGCTCATGCAAACGTTGCATAACTTCCTTGTAGTATTCCATATTAACGGTACGTCCTATTGGAAAGGACTCATGATGCACCACGTCATTATAATCGAAGAAAACAGTGAGCAAATCCTTCACATTTAATAGAAATTTTAAACATTTTTTTGAGACAAAGTAGACTCGCCGAATGCCACGGTCAACATTTTGGAGCACGTTGGAGCATTTTATTCCATTTTTAACCCAAAATTTAATACAGATTCTTTGATCTATTTTTTTAAAGTAAAAAATTGAAGAACACACAAAACATGACAAAACATGACTTTTGTCAAACTACTAATCCAAATGGCTGATAATGCCAACAAAAGAGAAATATAAGTGTACTAAAATAACAAAAAAAAATGTCGATAATCGAATGGACACAGCCCTCGAAAATTCAAAATTCATCTTTTTGAACAGATCTCGTATATAATCGATCTAAAATTTATAACTCGAGATTTCAACGAAAATAGTAAACATGTATGACGGTCAATGAATACAAAATATAGTTGATTTCTTTTAGCAAATTGTCTGTGTACTTATATGTGAATAGTCTAGAACAGGGTTTCTTAAACATTTTGTTGAGAGGAAAATTTTGTGGGAAGAAAGAGTTTCACTTCACATCTAGTCGATACTTTTATATACTTTACTACATATATAAAATTACTTCAAATCTCCAAGTTTCTTAGGAATCACTCAAATAAAATAATTAGTTAAAGATGTATCAAAATTGCTAAACGTTTTAGAGACCACTGCTCATGATGTAACTTCTTGAAACTCTGCTCTGGCGCAAAAAATATAAAATCTTACTTTGTTGTTTTATTTAAAACATATATGCTGATATTACAGTAAAGTTTTTTTTTGAGATTTTTATATGAAATATTTACAATATATTTGTAAATAACTGAGTATATCTAATATTATTGTATAAGTTCACATTTGTTCAAATATTTGTTTATTTTGTTTAAAAGTCATAAGTTATCTATTATAAAAAAATTTATTTTACATCTTGATTATAATTCTACGTTTCAAAAATCTAAGTACTATGAGTTTAATTTGTATTGAAATGTTACTTAAAGTAACCAAACCATTCAAGTTTTTTCATATATCCCAAGAGGAGAAAAAAATAATCAACCAGATAATGATTAATTAATAATTTTCTAAAAGTTTTTAATGGTTGTTTGTTTAAAATTTGATTCGTATATCTTGTAGTCTCATCATAAGCCTAGCATTCATTTATGAACCCAAGGATATTAAAAGAGAGGTTTGCATGTTAATGATGTATGATTAGAAAGTCGCATGACACTTCAACCTGTCATATATTCATTCATTTCGCCACTTCGTTAACCCTTTTACAATCTCCCCAACATTGCTTTTCATTCCCTTTCATAAACCCATTCATTTGCACCCTCGTTAATAATATTCATGAAAATTCATTTCTCAATGTGGATCTATATCTTCAAATAAAGATTTCTCATAATAATTTAATATGAAAATGCTAAAATTGCTCTTACCACTTCTTATTAGTTCTTTATTTTTTTATTGAATATATGAGCGAAACATTTTTCTACTTATCACGTATCAAATTAGATGATAAAATAAATATAATAATCATTGTTATATAATTCTTATAATTTTAATAAAAAGTATCCTGTTTTTTAGTTCGGGTTTTTGGGACGATTTTAAAGAACCTAAAAAAATGTATCTCACTCACACATAAATAAATACATAGTAAATTTAGCTTATGAATATATTTGTATACCTAAATAAGTGTAAAATAAACTATTTAGTAACTATTAATAAATTATTAATAATTAATATATAATTAAATTTCTTCATTAAAAACTATAATTTTTATATACCACCTTTTATATATGGCTTTTTGAGTGTTTCGAGTGGTAATATTGAATTTAATTAAAATTTGTTTTATATATATTATTTATTTTGTGTTTGAAATAAAAAAAAATGGAAAATAATGAATTTCTACATAAGAAATTTGAAAAGTCACTGGTAAATATTTTTACATAGCATACTTAAACAATCCTAAATACCCTTCAAATCAGTATTTGTGAATTTTTTTGAAAATATTTTAAGTAACCAAAAAAAAAAAAAAAAAAAATTCTTAAATAAAATAAAAATAACGCGAAAGCAGAATTTATAATCATCAATAAACTAAAACTAATTTAATTTATCGTTGTTTTGATAATTGACTAGATATACATTACTTTTGTTGAATTTTATTTTTGTATATTTTTAATATTCATGTGAATCGATGGTTGTTATTTGATGTTCCGGAAGTGAACGGTTGATAATAAAAGCCATGCATGCATGTGTGTGTTAAGTGATTTGATTTATCTATTCAGTTGATGCCCTCGGTCCAGGTAGAAGATGGGGGTCACCCGTTAGACAATGCGATAATTAATTCGCCGGCCTGCTAATTGACTTATCAATAGATCTGGTTTCTAAACATAGACCCTGTACCATTATCATGCAATCGGCCCCTCTTCCACCACCTCATATTCCTAAAGAGAGAGATAGAGAGAGAGAGAGTTGCTTCCTTTCATCCCCCTTTTGGTTTGGGTCTCTAGGTGGAGAGTTGCGGTAGCTACCGTCGAGGCTTCCAGCTAGAAATTCCCTCAGCCAAGTTGATTGCATTGCCACTCACTCACTCTTGTTTGATGCATATTGATTGCACACGACACCATCGCCCAGCTGTCTGTCTTTACACTTGAATGATTTCTGATAATTAAACACATCCATCAATATTTATTAATCCTATCAATAATAACAATAAATATTTATTATCCATCTTGGATTCAATGTACAAATGAAATTGTTTGACTTTTTATTTATATTTTTTTTTTTTTTTTTGGTTTTTTATTTTTTATTTTTTGTATTTTTCACTCTTACATATTAATATAGTTAAAGTTTTTTTTAGCGGTTTGTTTGTTTTGGGTAAATTGCTTGCCAACAAGAAAAATAAGTTGACCTGTGGCCAGGTCCGAACCGACCGACGGTTTGAAATAAATTAATTTCCAGCTACAGAAACAATTTCAAATAATTTTAATATATCTATTAATGTAATAAAAAACAGATATGGATAGAACATAAATATTTTTAATTTTATTTTATTTATAATATATAGCTGAAGTAGCCGGCGTTACCCGAGGCTGCGACGTCATGAAGGGCTGGGTGACGTCATATAATTTTAAATTAAGAAAAACATAATGAAGATGATTTTTCCCGAGGATAAAACCAATACATTCGTGGTGATATGTAAAAAAATCCCCACATGTGAAATTTGGTGTGAAAACAATACCTCCCTTACTATCGTCGGTCGGTAAAAAATATTTAAAATTTTAAAAAATTAATCCAACCAACTCATTCAAATAAAGTTTATCAGAAAAATATATTATAATAATAACTTATCAAAATATAAATTAAAATTCTCCAAAATTGTTAGTTGAATGATTATTCATAATTTAATCTCAATATTTATATCCATACACCGTCAATAAAACATAGTACCTGGAACACCGAGCTATCGTTCGATCTTTTAAAAAATTCTTTGATTATTTATTACAATTATTCAATGTTACATCATTGCATCAATCTGATTAAAATAAATGGAACTTGGGGTCCTCAATAATATTAATAAATATTAAATAATATTTTAGTGAAAAAATATTAAAAATTTTAAAACTCTATAAAAATTAATTAATAAAAGAACAATGAATAAATAAATATAAATTACTAATTTAGTAAAAAAATAAACACGAAAATAGATAAAAGAATAACATAAAATTAATAATTAAACATCAAAACATTAAAAAATTTCAAATATTTTAGAGAAAAATAATAACAATATATACAATGTTTACAAGACCAATTACCAAGCCGTATTTGTTTTTATTTTTTTGAGAGATTAATAAATATATTTTATTAAAATAAATATTTTTAAATTTAATTCAAAATTAAATAATAAATTTTAAAATGTTTTAAATATAAAAAAATGTTAATGCAATATCAATTAAAAATAAGTTGACCTGTGGCCAGGCCCGAACCGACCGATGGTTTGAAGTAAATTAATTTCCAGCTACAGAAACAATTTCAAATTTAATTTTAATTTTAATATATCTATTAATGTAATAAAAAACAGATATGGATATAACATAAATATTTTTAATTTTATTTTATTTATAACATATATGTAAGACCAGGCTGTGACGTCATGAATGGCTGGATGACGTCATATAATTTTAAATTAAGAAAAAACTTAAAGATGATTTTTCTCGAGGATAAAACCAATACAAAGTGCATGATTCGTGGTGATATGTAAAAAATCTCCTCATGTGAAATTTGGTGTGAAAATAACCCTTCCCTTCCTATCGTCGATCGCTAATACTACCACTTCCGGTTTCCGGATTAGCACCAAAAGTTGATCAATTCATCATACTGATGCATTAAGTAAATATACCAAATTTCATCAAAATCCGTTGAGCCGTTCACATCTATACGGACGGACGGACGGACGGACAGACATCATGCTAAAAATACTTTTTTCTGTTAAGAAAATGCATGATTCGTGGAGATATGTAAAAATCACCACATGTGAAATTTGGTGTGAAAACAATAACTCCCTTACTATCGTCGGTCGGTAAAAATTGGCAAGAGGCAAATTTCAATATGGATGATGTCATTCGTGACGTCATATAAATTTAAATTAAGAATAATCTAATGAAGATGATTTTTCTCCAGGGTAAAACCAATACAGATCAATTTGTTTTTATAAATATTATCTATGGTGTGAATTTCAAAAAAATCCTTCGAGCGGTTAATTAATAAATTAATCAAAAATATACAAATATATATACGAATATATATTCAAATATATATACAAATATATATATATATATATATATATATATATATATATATATTTATTTATATTTACAATTTTTGCTAGTTAAATAAGATAAGATATTATTATGTGAGAACTTTATTTCTAAATTAGTTTTTTATTTCATTTTATTAAATTTATAAAATATATCAATTAATTTTGTGATGTTTAAATTATATAATATATTTCTTGTTCAGTATATTAATTGTCTATTAAAAGATATTTAACGGATGAAATAATAGTATTATAATAATTATATTCCTGTCATTATTCGCTATTATTTTATATAATTATGCCATCGCATCTGTGACAGAGGGAGTAAGGGGATGAAATGTCGCCAAAACGGGTAACATCTTGTGTGTTACATAATTATCCATTTGGCTAATGTTAATTTAATAAGCTGCCGAGGTGGGTGGCCTTTGCTGTTCCCTGTCCCCTTCCCTTTCATTGTTGTTTCAGTATACTGCCTTTGACATCAGACAGATGACATTAAAAACAGATTCTGTGGCCAAAGCAAACTCCTGGGCACTTAGCACCATCACCATCAGGTCAATTTTAGACATTCAAACCTGAAACGGATCGAACACCTAGCAAGACATACCCACTTTTCAGAAATAACTCTGGCTGGAAAGAAATCATAAATCATAAAGACACACAGACACACACACACGATAACAAAATAATATTAGAGCCAATCTATTGAATAATTAGAATTTGCAATTGAATGTTCTACTAAATTATAGAATTGATATGAGGCCTTCAGCGCCAGAACGGCCTAACCCACATATTTACTTTTATGCGGTTTGGCGTTTTAGATTTCTATTAGATCATGAAATCCAGTGTAGTACATGTGCTGAAATCTAGCGATAAAAACGAGAAGGTTGCTTAGGCTACTACGGCTTTTTATACACTTATACTTAACTCACTCTGTCCGGATGTTTGTCCGCGGCATTTTATAATCGATATTTCAACAACTTCCCGTCATTCAATCAACTTGAAATTTTGCATACGCGCTTGCTCCTGCTAATAATATACGAATCAATTGAAAAATCCACTGAATTATTTATCTATTAGTGGTAATTAATTAACTAAACTTTCATATGCGGAATATGGAATAGTTCACTATTTCAATCATAGATGGCGATGGCAGTTCTAGAAGCGCTTAATACGACTAAAAAGTATAAAATAAATTTAAGTAAAAAGAAATCTTTTTAAAAAATACACTTTACTTAAAATTGCACTAAAAAGTAAAAAATAAAATCACTTTAAAGTGTGTGCGCTCAAATTATAATAACACCAAATGGAAGCAGATGTTTTACGGCTCAAATTATAATAACACCAAATGGAAGCAGATGTTTTACGGTGTTATTATAATTTGAGCGCACACACTTTAAAGTGATTTTATTTTTTACTTTTTAGTGCAATTTTAAGTAAAGTGTATTTTTTAAAAAGATTTCTTTTTACTTAAATTTATTAAAATATAAGTTACGACATAAAAGCAAAAAAGTGAAAAATGTGGGTTAGGCCGTTCTGGCACTGAAGGTCTTATATATGAACTAAAGGTTTTTGAAATTGTAGTTTGTTTCTAATTATCACTATAAGATTAACAAAACTCTCAACTACTCTTCATTTGGCTATATTTGTTAATAATTTATCTCTTTATCTATTTTCATGGCACTATGAAAAGCGTAAGGGCTTGCCTGTAGCAATGAAATTCCTCCAACTCTCTGAGCCACAAATCTCTACCAACTTTTTCACATGCCCTTTTAAATTGTCCGCCTACTTTCGAGATAAATCTGAATTATACCAAATAATTGTTTTCTCTCAATTTCGATTGAAATTAAAATTTAAAGAAGTTTTTACAATCTATTGAGTCTCTTATTTTTTGATAAATTCTCCGAATAATTAATTTATAGAAATGGTGAATTCACGTTTTTTTTTCTAAAATCTGTCTTAGCGACAATATTAAATCCACATATGGTTGTCATTCAAATAAAATAAATAATAATAATAATAAATTATGATATAATAATAATAAATTAAATTATAATTTTCTCACAATATTTTGCTTTAGAAAGACAGGTTAAATAATATTCAAGTAACTGGAATACCGACCTCTCGCTCGACCCTTTAACAAATTTATACAATTTATTATTATAAACTTTAAAAATTTTACAATTTTTTAATTATTTATTACAATTGTTAAATGGGGCTTCTAAAAATGATCCATCAAAAATTTGTTTTCTAAAATGGTACAAATTAATTAAAATAACTTGATTTTCATTTCAAGATGAAAAATACAGGGTGCTTCAAAAAATGTATACACACTTTGAACTTCCATAGAAAATTTATTTACCGTTCTACAAAGTTAAATTTCAGGAAAATAGAAAGCTGAAAGTCCAATGTAAATTAAACATAAATAACAAATGTTAATACTGTTCAAATTGGTGACCTGCAGCATCAATACAATTCTGAGTACGAGTCACCACTGATTCTGTACATCGTATCAAAACGTCCAATGAGATTTCTCTACACACTGCTTGAATCTCATTCCAAAGAATGTCTAGGTTACGTGGTTTACGTTTGTACACCTCATCTTTTTCTATGCCCCACAAGAAGAAATCCAGTGGTGTAAGGTCTGGAGAGCGTGCTGGAAACTCGATTGGCCGCCTGCGTCCTATCCACTGGCCCGACAAATTTTGATCCAGGTAAGCTCGTACGTCCCTGTGATAGTGCGGCGGGGCACCATCTTGTTGAAAATAAATATAACATTAGCCTTGTAGAGCGGGAAAACTACAATAGTTTAAAGTGTGTATACATTTTTTTGAAGCACCCTGTATATTCAAATTTACTTGATAAAATATTTGATCCTTTATTATATATATATATATATATATATAATATATGTTATTATAATTAGATGGCTTTAGTTTTAAATTTTTCAAAGTAGCAATAGCTTATAGACTCTTTCGACTAAGGATTACTACTAATAATAATACAAATTCTGAAATTTTATTGACACCTGAACTTGTCTATATTTTAATTAAGAAAGGAAGATTAAGAAAGGAGGTTATATTTTCTATTATTTATAATAATCAAATATCATTTATGTTATTTATAATTTATTCTAAAAAACATTTTAATTAATATAATATAATTTATTTAATATTATTAGATCAAATTTATTCAACAATTTATTTGAAATTTCTTGCTTTATAATAGTTCATATGTATCATATGATGCTAACTTCATGACTTTGTTTTTGGGTGGGTGAATGATAAATATATTTCGTAATTTTAATCTAAAATATTATTAAAATAAATATTTTTAATTTTATTTCGAAATTAAATAAAAAATTTTAAAATATTTTAAATATAAAAAAAAACTTAATACAATATCAATTAAAAAAGAATGCGGGAGGCAAAATTCAATTTGGATGACGTAATTTGTGACGTCATATAAATTTACTATTTTAAATTAAGAAAATACTAATAAAGTTGATTTTTCTTTATAAATATTATCTATGGTGTGAATTTCAAAAAAATCCTTAAAGTGGTTTAATATCTCAAAAATATACAAATATATATAATTTTTACTAGTATAATAAGATAAGATAAAATTCAATTTTTAAGAATTACTCAAGCTTCAAAGTAGTTAATACATGTATTTAAATAACTAACCAAACTATTAAAATATTAAAGTCATTTGTTAAATTTGTTTTAATTTTATATAAAAAAAATTGTATTTCTTTTGTTTAATTTAATAAAAATCATCCATAATATAAATTTATAAATACCGACTAGAAAATTGTAAGTTATTTTTTAAAAGATTTTTCTAAAGACCCCACACTTGATATATAAATTAAAGTTTTATTAGAATTAGAAATGTCATTAAAATTTTCAATCTTGAATCTAATCCCTAAAAAGTGAGTGTGTGCGTTTAAGGATGGCGAAGACGAAGGTCGATAGGAGGCAATCCTTGAGTGCTGAGCTGAGCTAATCTCGGCCTCAGTCGCCATAAGTCAACTCGACGCCTGCCTGCCTGCCACTCGACACTTTAATCTGCGCCGCAGATAAATGAACTGCCCACACACAGACACACACAGAGACATGAAAAAGTATCTATCACAGCCTGCCTTCCTTGTACATAGAAAAAGAACATACTCTCTTTATATATATATTGAAACAACTTAATAGCAACGAAAGAATTGAAGAAGTGGCTGAGTTGAACTTTTTTTTTTATCTCAGCATCAATTGGTTTCCTAAAGAAAAAAAAGTACACTCACACACAAGATTGTTAATTTGCTACTTTTCTAAAAAGATGAATCTATATTAAATAATTTATAGTTACATTTAAACATTCTAAGATTTTCGTCTTTCCCATTTCAATCATTATATAAATACATATATTAAGACCATCATCATATTTCAGCAATTTTTGAAATACAAATATTTTACTAAAGTCAAGAATATTCTAATATTTATATATTACAAAATTTAAGTTGCTAATATATCATTGTAATTAGTAAAAAATTTGTCAAAAATTATTGAAAAAAACTTAAAAAGATTTTTTTTTGTTTTAAAATATTACATAATTATAATATGATAATCCCATAAATTTAAACAAAATTAATGATGTTTATTTTTGAATGAAACCATTTTCCAATCAAACCATCTTCTTTTATTAATTCTGTATATTTTTTTTAAAAAATTAAAAAAAAAATTCATCATTTGTATGTTAAAAGTAAATGTAGAACGAAAGTCGTTAATGAACTTTATTGCCAAACCAGTGGCGTACCTAGAACTTTTGCCGCCCTTTCTATTATAAGTCAATCAAATAGTGGATTTTATAAATTAATTACACATAAATAAATTATTAAGTTATTTAATCAATATTAATTAATATACAGAGTAAATTTTTTTACACATATTTGTATGCACTCGTAAACATATTTATATAATATTTACTCTTCTAGCTTTCATACTAGAAAAATCGTGTATAATGCTCTCAAAATTAATATTATTTGTAATTTCTTGTTCTATTGACAATATTGCAAGATTTTGTATTCTTAATTGACTCATTGTAGAACGAAGATAATTTTGCCGAACAAAATCTTAAAGATGCGTTTACGAATTCAACGAATTTTAATGAATTCAATAAAATAAAATTATTATCCTGTTCTTGGAATTAGAATTCAAAATTTACACTAAAATGCATTTATATACCCGAGGAATAATATTCGAAATCATATAGTTGATCATAATTTATATAAATAAAATAGTAAACTTATAATAATCATAATAATCATTTATTATTCAAGAAAGAAAAAAAATAAATATGAAATGAATAAGTTGCTTTTTACAACTATAACTAAATATAAAAAATGCCGCCCCAAGATAAGTGCCGCCCGGTGCGGACCGCACCCACCGCCCCCCCCCTTAGGTACGCCACTGTGCCAAACATGTTAATTATATGTATAGTAATACATCTCGCCGGGATAGTATAGCGATTACGAAAATGTCGAGATTTTGATGTTTTTATACGTTTTGAAGGCCCCTGAATCATTTTCACTAAGGATGAGAAAAATGTGTGTGTGTGTGTGTGTAGACAAGATTACAGATTATATAGGGTAAAGTATACAGTCGTTGGCCCCGAGGCAGTCATTGGCCCCCTATCACTAAAACACAAATAATAAGAGATTTTTATTTTAAAAATTGCGCTATTAACTATGGTTCTGTAATTGTTTGTTGTATGGTTGTATAAGCACTATAAAATGCCTAGGCCAACTGTATTTCTAGAATTTTTGCGTGATTATTAAAAATGATTTTTTGATTCATCAAAATGCTCATAGTATCTGTGTTCTTCAAACCTAATTTGACACAGATTGTTCCGCAATTTGCCCAGATATGCATTAAAGACTACTAGGAATTGCTTAAGGGGGCCAACGACTGTATGCTTTACCCTAATTATAAATACAATTCCAAAGATATCATATGAATTATAGAATAAAATTAAAATCACATCACCTGTGCCACCATAACAGCACCTTTTATGTCTGAATTGAAAATTCAAATATTCAGACAGGTACCCAATCAATGCAGGTGTCCCCATGGGGCCTTTTTATCAAATATTCTCTTTATAGTCTATTTAAAGAGTGAAATATTTTAAATTTTGGCAAAGCATGTAAAAAGCAAAGAAGAAAAAGGTTGAAATTGAATTGAACACCATGTTTTTAAAAATATGTATATGGATTGAAAACTGGCAAGTATCACACAACGACATTATTCAAAATTCGTAGTTTTCTATCAACTTTTGAGGAATTTAGCTCATTCAGAAGAGGACCATTACCTACCACGTTTTCATTTTTTTTCCTCAAACTGACCGTAAAAATAAAGACAAATGTTTGATAGTTTTTCACATGATTAAAAATTGTTTAAAACTGCTATATATAGAATTTCAATTTGATTGTAAGTATCGGAATTAATTTTTTAAATTTTTTAAAATGTTGACTGTCAATCATGCGCAACCACGTGACGAGGTGTCATCAACAAAAAACCAAACACGCGCTGAGTTAAATTTTGACTTAAAAATAAAGGTAAAGGTTTTAAATTTAAATTTATTATATGTTAATTAATTAATTTAATTGAATAACAATACTATACTGTATTTTTTTTTATTTTAACTCATTCACATTATAACAACTTAAATAAATCGAATTATAAATTTTTCAATCAGATAATTTAACATTCATAAAATTGTCTATTCTTATTATTATTAAGTAAATATTTAATAATCTGATGATCAATACAAAATACAAAAATAAATATTAAAATAACGCCTTTAATAATAGATAATGTTTCGTATATATTTAAATGGATTAACATTACCGTTTCTATTCTTTTTCTTCTTGAAATTGAGGTAGGCGTATTACTTTTTCAAAAGTTTTTGGTTAGTTAATTGAATAGAGGAGGAGGTGAAGGATGAATCATAAATATTACTACAAAAGAACTTCTTTCTTATTCTTTCACTTTCCTGACAAATTTTCTTTTTCAAAGCTTTTGTTTCATATTTATTTTTTTTTTTGATCTATTGTTTTAAATAATTTTTTAGCTTATAGTAAATTTAAAATAATAATGAAGTCATAATTCTTAAATTAAATTAAACAATAATCGTATTTGATGTTTTTTTAACTGGAGGTGGAGTTATTTCTACTAAATTTCACTATCTCGTAAGAGATAGTATTGCGATCACGAAAATTTTCGATGTCGAGATTTTGATGTTTTTATACGTTTTGAAGGTTCCTGAATCATTTTCACTAAGATTGAGAAAAATGTCTGTTGCTGTGTATGTGTGTGTGTGTCTGTATGTAACCAAGATTACGCAAAAACGGTTGAGCTAGAATGATGAAATTTGGTACATGAGCATTATTCAAAATTCGTAGTTTTCTATCAACTTTTGAGAAATGTAGCTCAACCGGAAGAGGGTCATTGCCTACAACGTTTTGATTTATTTTCCTCTAAAGTGACCGTAAAAATAAAGATATATGTTTGATAATTTTTCACATGATTAATAATTGTATAAAACTGCTATATATAGAATTTCAGCTTGATTGATTCGCTGAAATTACCAGAATTAATTTTTTAACACTGCAAATCTCACGCGCCAACACGTGACGTGGTGCCATCAACAAAAAGCCAAACATGCGCTGGTTTAATATTTATTATTTATAATTTATAATTAATTAAATTTAATTTAAATATAATATATTATGTTATTTAATCCAATTCAAATTGCGAGATAGTCGAGTGGAGACACTCCAGCTAATTTTTTTCTTTTCTAATGATGATTAAACAAAATAATTTTTCCAGAAAGGTACAAAAATAAAATCACTCGTGTCGCGTAAAATCAAATTTGGCCTCCGCAGTTATACAAATGATCAGTTTAATAGTCTGGAATTGTGAATAGTGCAGACCTTTTTATTTAATATTTATATATTAATATATATATTATGAATGAGACATGGGAAATAGCTTAAATAAAATTTAAATTCAAATGTTTCATTCTAATTTCAACTCTGTAATCCATCTTTCTTTTACCAATCTCATAACATTAATATGATAAATTAATAATATTTCAATTTCATGAAATTGAACACATAAAACTTGTTTTATCTTATATTATCTTTTAATATACAATTATAAAACGTATTGTCATAATCCGATTTTAAAGCCATTTTATATTATTCCTAAGAGGGTCATAGAAAAACTTGTTGTTGCTGTTTTCTTCTTTCTTGCTTGCAATACAAAGTGACAGGTTGATTCACTTAAGGGAATCATTCGTAATAAAATTTTACAGAAATGGATTTAAAGGTTGTTTCATTATTTAGAATAAATTAAAATTTCAAGAAAAAAAAATTAATGAAGAAGAAAAAGAAGAAAATAGAACAGAAAATTCTGTTGACTTGTGCTAACTTGTTATTGCTTTTGTTCAATTCTTAATCGAGTTTCTGTCCTTTCAAGTTTATGACTCCGTTTCATTGAGCAAATGTCAAAAATTAATGCCAATGAATAAACGGTGAACTTACTAGTCGAAAAAGATAAAAAAATTTTCTTAAAGCACCTAGTTTGGAATTCCACTGAACCCGATTTGAATGAATTATATTGTTTGAAAGTTATTGTCATATGGATTTGTAAAAAAATTCCATAACCCTCAATTTTAGGGCCCTTACCAATGAATTCCCAGATTAAGAATACTACGAACATTCAATTGTTGTGATAAGACTTTGTGTTTCGAGGGCAAGTCAATATGTCCATGACTTTTTGAATGAAACACAGGTTTTTGAATAAAAAATTATTTTATTTTCAACGTTCTCCACTCTGCAATTCTCCAATTTTTTATCCTTTTCAAAAAATAAGATTTCTCCAGTACATCAAAATAAATTTTTTTGTGATATGATTTCTTCGTTGGAGTCAAATCTCTTTCCGCCGAGCCATTTCTTCAGGTTAGGAAACAAGAAATAGTCACTAAGAGCTAAATCCGGAGAATAGGACGGATGAGGGACCAATTCGTATCCCAATTCATGGATTTCCATGGAAATTCCCTTTATTCTATTTTCTTCTCAAATCACCAGATAGCGTGGTATTAATGGATGTCAAACAAAAATTAAAAAACCCAGCTGGTTAAAATTTCGACACTGGTCAGCTGATAGTTGCCTTCTGACAAGAGCAGTGTTGCCATTTCATTTAAGAGAAGAGAAATTAATAAAGTCACGGACTTATTGACCTACCCTCTTACTTAGTCGTAATGTTTTTTTTAAATTGAAACGTATAAAATTAGAAATCTGAACGCAGGCACCAATCATAAGTATTATTGTTACTGAATTGCCGTGCCTCTGGCGTCAGTTGGCCCCCACCACATACGCTTTGTTTTATGTAAAAGTGTGTATGCGCTCCAATGTATGTTACAGAACAGGCATCAAACAATGTTTGAGTCACTCACTTATTAAATATTTATATAAATGCTCTCAATATAATTTTTATGAAAAGTTAAAAATATCTAAGTATCCCAATTTTTTGATATTTCAATTAAAAATCACAATTTTTCTTTTCTTAATTATTAATACAGAATATGAAACAACAAATATATTACATAAATAAAAGTATTTCTAGACGATAAAAATTTGGAAATAATGAAAATATATATTTAGTTATATTAAATAAAAGATTATACTTATAATGATAAAATATAATAATGCTTCACTTTTTAGAAAAACATTTTAAGCTTTTTCTGCAGAATATTGTCTTTAAAAATATCTTTATACAATAAGAACCCTTAGATTCGATTCAGCCCTTTGAAAAAGAAGTTGCTGAGATTTCTTTTTTATAAATCTGCTTCTTTTTTTGTTTTTTTTTTAACCTCTTTAGCTTTTATTTGCTTCTCTTTTGAATCAGAGACGTTTAAACGTCCTATCATCATTTATCTTATCTTTATGTGAATGACTGTAGTTATCTTCTAATATTAAAATAATAATTTTATAAGAAAAAAATTATTAAATAAATAAAACAAAAATAAATTTTAAAAAAATATCTGAGTGTAGTGTGTGTGTATTCCAATTTATTTAATCTAATTTTGAGTCGAATTTTTCCCAAGTTAAATTTAAAAACTAAATTAACAAATTTACAAGTATGAATTTAACAAAATTAATCTTTTATTTTTTAAAATTGGTCTAGAAAAATGTTTGATAAAAATGCATCCTGGGGAATAAGTTTAATCAATTTGTTGATGGGATAATTAATAATGACTGATAAATAGAAGAAACAAAAACTGTTGTCTTCCTTTAATATTTATTTTTAAAATCAATCAACCGAAGAAACACACATTATAATTAATATTTTTTCTTTTATTTATTTAACAACAAGAACAAGAAAAGGGAAAAAACAAGAGAAGGAAAAAAAACAACAAATGAAAAATATTGACCTCGGGAACTAACCCATTTGGTCATTACATTACATGATGCTTAAATACTTAAATACATAACAATATTAAAATATTAAATAAAATATAACAGATTCCTTGATAAAATTGTTTGCCGCTGAGGCTGAATGAAATTCGATTTGAATTTTGAATTATTAATTTTTTTAATGCCTAATATTTGTTTGTTATAATCATTCATTTTTATAAAAATGAATTTACCAAATAGCATTGGATTAATATTTTTTTTTTTTTGATATTGTTGGTTTCGATGTCATTTTTATTATGAGTAGTTTCGTCTATTAATATTTCAACACCCTTATCGACATAAACGTAGTTGGATTTGACGTGTTGTTCGAAAAATACGAAGTATGGACCACTGTCCTCCATTCGATATTCATTCTTAATTGGAATAGAATATGCCCCTGAGGGGGGGGGGGGGAACTGCATTATGTAGGCGAATTATATCCAGTAAAGATTTATAAAATTACCTTTTTAAGATAAAAATAAAAGATAATATAAAAAATAATAAAAGAAAATAATAGCTTATGTACTTTTAGTTGGAAAGATGGTCCGTCCTGATTATATAGACCAACTCAAAATAAATGAATTCTATGTAATTTTATAATATATATATATATATATTTTTAATTATTTCTAAAAACATATAGCAATTATACACTTTTTAAAATAACTTCGACTCTGAACTCGGAGATATCCCATACGATGTGAACTGTATGAATGTTCAAGTTAAACTGCTATAATTAATATTAATTAATCGAATTGAAAATTAATAAATAATAATTAAAAATAAATAAATTAATATATTGGTATCTTAAATGAATCTAAGCTTCATTATGACATAATTATTATTCATAAAAGTTTTTAATAATTTGGCAAACATATCATTGAAATTCCAAAAATTTTAAACAAAAGATTTAATTAATTTAAAAAATAAATTAAAAATTAAGAAGACAAAAATAAATAAATAAATAAATATTTTTAATTAATAATAGTATCTTTTGCTGAAAATAGAATTATAAATAGATTAATTGTAACAATAGTTTGGGGTATCTTTAAAAATATTTTTTATTTTAATCATTAATTTTAAGTAGATTAACTTATTTAAACTCATAAAATATGTATATTAAATATTTCAAAGTTTATACGTAATTATGAATAAAATAATATTTCTTATTTATAATTTATTATAAATAAATAAAATAAAATATATTTACAATAATATATTAAATTTATAAATTTATCAATATGATTATGTTAAAATTAATTATTTTATAAAATTCAATAAATAAAAAGGATTTTGTTTGTTAATTTATTGACTTTTCTAACATAAGATAATCTTTGATAATTGCAGTTGGCAAAATGTAATTAATTGGAGCTGGCTTGGCATAAATGTAACTTTAGCTATTATTCACAGGTGAATGATGGAATGGTGTGTAGAAGTGGGAGGACAAAATCGGTGATGGTTGACTGGAATGAAATCCTATCTTAGTAGAGTACAATATTGTTTGCTTAAATAGGAGGAGGCCCTTGTTAACTCTAACCATTTCTATTGTCCATCAGGGGTAAGAGGGTAAGCTACACACCCCTATATAGCTAATAATCATCCCTTGAAATCGTATTCAACATCCCTCGTCTCTTTCTCTATCTACATATATTATAGAGGAATCTGTTGGCGGCGTGGAGCAGAAATTTCAATTAACGCTCTCACACGCCCCTATTCCCAACTCTCCTCCCACCTTATCATCTCTCTCTCTCTCTCTCTCTTCATAACCACCACCACTTTCGTGTCCGCCCTTTACACTTCCATCTATTCCATCTACTATTACGAATATCTAAGCCAAATTTGTCGAGATCGAGCGGTGACGATAATAATCCTTTAACGTGAATCATAATAGAAATTGAGTTTATGACACTTGAAGGGAAAGAAATAATTTTGCAATTTGAAAATTCGTTTTCATTATTTACAAAGATATATATATATATATATATATAATCACTAAAACTTAATTAAATTTGATTTAATATAATTATTAATATAAATGATTATATATATAAAGGGTGTTTCATAAAGTACGCAGTTTTTTAATTGCGAGGGATTTTTGTGTTTGAAGATTGTCAGCACTGTTCCTATCATTTTCGTTATCTATTATCACTACGATTAGAAGACCATTTGTCGTTTTTCCATTTTGTACCCATTAAGCGGTTCAGTATCGAGTAACGCATTCTTATTGTGAAAACTCATTACAAAAACGGGGAATGCTACGCAGAGACTGTCCGTAAACTTCGCGCGATCTTTGGAAGTGACAATGCCCCGACTGCAACAACAGTTTCGAGGTTGGTACAGAAATTCGAAGAATCTGGGTCAGTTGCAACCAGAAAATCGCCCGGTCGAAACCGTAATGTTCGAACGCAACAAAACATTGCGGTAGTGCAAGACAGTGTGAAAGTGATCCCCGTGAAGTCGCTTCGCCGTCGTTCACAACAGCTGGGTACTGACTTTACTTGTCAACATCTTCGGTGCATCGAATACTGAAAAAAGATCTTCATATGCACCTCTACAAGATTCAGTTGACACAAGAGCTGAAACCAGCAGATCATGCAAAACGGCGAAGATTCGGCGATTGGATTTTGACTAGTCACAAGTTTACCTAAACAAACCTCAAACGATTACCGAACTGAAGATGAAAATTCAACGGATAATCGGCGAAATCGACAGGGACGTTTGCGAAAGAGTTATCGTTAATTTCAACGATCGGATGACTGCCTACAGAGAAAGTGGAGGTGGACAAATGCTAGATATCAATTTTCATTATTAAAACGAAGTATATGTTGAATGAAATTAAATAAAAATTTTGAATTTTGCTTCGATTTTGGCTGATTTATTTTAAAAACTGCGTACTTTATGAAACACCCTTTATATATATATATATTGAGAATAAATATTAATTATTTTTTTTAAATATTTTAAAAACGATTCAATACTAATTGAATTGTTTTGAATATATAAATTGATAAAAAAAAGAGTTATGAAGTAACAGATCAAAACTAGTAATTGAATAAAAATTTTAAATATAATAATTTTATACATTATAAAAAAATTTATAATTCGATGAAATACAAGTCATTAGACTATATCAACTCAACCCTAATAAAATAATTAATCCTCTTTTCCTATTGAATATTATATTTATTATATATGTAATATATGCTATTATTTGTTTGAACATAAATCTAAATATAATTAATTTTCCCGAAATACAATATTAACTTTCTATTAGATATATATATAAATATAATATTCGAGAGAGAGATATCATGTCACATTTTATTTCTAACTATAATTTTACTATATTACTCAATTATACACATTCCATACAATAGACATGACTTTAATTTAACAGATTATTTAGTTATATAGGCGATCTATTATAATTATGTTTTTGTTAAGGATGTTGAGAATTGATTATGTCATTTGATTTAAAATTAATTAAATTAACTGTTGATGTTATATTATTTTTATGTTATTCATTTATTATGTTTATTATCTCGCCAGAGATAGTATTGCGATCACGAAAATTTTCGATGTTGAGATTTTGATGTTTTTATACGTTTTGAAGGTTCCTGAATCATTTTCACTAAGGTTGAGAAAAATGTCTGTGTGTGTATGTGTGTGTGTGTATGTTTGTAGACAAGATTGCGCAAAAACGGTTTGAGCTAGAATGATGAAATTTGGTACATGGACATTATTCAAAATTCATAGTTTTCTATCAACTTTTGAGAAATATAGCTCATCCGGAAGAGGGTCATTACCTACAACGTTTTGATTTTTTTTCCTCTAAAGTGACCGTAAAAATAAAGATAAAAATAAAGATAAATAAATACTGTTATAGGAATATTTATTGTTTATGGTAAATATTATTTAATAATTGCTAAGAAAATAAATTTATGTTATATTTAATTAGTACTATCCAATCATAATATAATTTCCTTAATTTAGGGAATTTTTCGAAAATTTCGAAGTATGCATTTATACCTTTTATTAAATATCTCAGTATCTGCATTATTGATCATAAATAGAAACTTTACCTCTGAATAAGGATTTTTGTCAACCTGTAATCTAACAATGGACATGTTAAAACTGTCTAAAGAGTTTGATAAAAAAAAACAACATTGTTTTCTTTACAAATTGTTTTACTTTCCCAGTGAAAATCGTTTCTCATAAAGAGTAAGTAGAAAAGTTTGTAATGTTAAGGTTAATAAACAATTTTATTAAAATCTTGTTAAAACGAGGGGAAATTCAGGGGCATACCTAATCCCTATATAATCAACCTTATTGTAACAAATTATTTGAATATTTTCTAAAACACTTCAGCTTTGTTGTATCTTGTTTCACTATCATTGAAAATACAATATCATAAAAGAAGAAAAGAAAGATTCGTTATTTTTAATGAGAATGATCCAATTTTTCATATATTTTAAAATTATTTTTTAACAATTAATATATGTATAAGTATATAAGTGTTTAAATTATTTAATATTATTTTTTTAAAATTTATGATAATGGTTTAATACACAGTTTCTCAACTTTTCAGTATCTACAGCCCAGTTTTCACTCATAATTTTCAACGCGTCCTCTCTTACAATAAAAATGTAAACAATTAGAATTTATATTGAGTATTTTGGATTGTGTTTTTAATTTTTATTTAAATAACTGACCAAACAAGAAGAGTTTTTGTATAGGTATGTGTGCTTTCCTTTCCTAGAGTTGATTAATTTTTTACTATCTCGCCAGAGATAGTATTGCGATCACGAAAATTTTCGATGTTGAGATTTTGATGTTTTTATACGTTTTGAAGGTTCTTGAATCATTTTCACTAAGGTTGAGAAAAATGTCTGTGTGTGTGTGTGTATGTGTGTGTGTGTGTGTGTGTATGTATGTAGACAAGATTACGCAAAAACGGTTTGAGCTAGAATGATGCAATTTGGTACATGAGCATTATTCAAAATTCATAGTTTTCTCTCAACTTTTGAGAAATGTAACTCAACCAGAAGTGGGTCATTACCTACAACGTTTTTTTTCCTCTAAAGTGGCCGTAAAAATAAAGATATATGTTTGATAATTTTTCACATGATTAATAATTGTATAAAACTGCTATATATAGAATTTCAGCTTGATTGAATCGCTGAAAGTACCAGAATTAATTTTTTAACACTGCAAATCTCACGCACCAACAGGTGCCATGGTGCCATCAATAAAAAACCAAACATGCGCTGGTTTAATATTTATTATTTATAATTTATAATTAATTAAATTTAATTTAAATATAATATATTATGTTATTTAATCCAATTCAAATTGCGAGATAGTCGAGTGGAGACACTCCAGCTTATTTTATATAATATTTTTACTTGGATATTCCTGCTCCCTCCAACTAGTGTGCTCGCGTCCCCCCTAATGGGGAGCACATGAGGTAGAGAATTGCTAGATTAATAAAAATTATTATTAGTCATTTTTTAAACTAAAAAAATACAATTTATGTACATATTTAGAAACATAATGTTAAATCATTCCCATATAAAAATATTTTTTTTTTACATTTTTTTATTGAAATTTATTGTATTAATTTATTTATATTTTAAAATTGAACACAAGACCTCTTATACTCAAATTCAAATTCATTCCAGAGGCGGTAGTGTCAAACCAAAATTTAATCAATTCAAATAATCAATTCAAAAAAGTTATTGTTTTTTTTTTTTAATTTTAAATAAACAAAATAATTTTTAGAAGGTATTATTAGGTATAAAAAAAATATTTCAATATGGATATATGAAAGATCCATCAAAAAATAAATAAATTTATAACGAATAAGAAATTTATGACTTATTTTATTTGATCCAATAAAGAGCATTGAAAAGTGATTTAAGAAATAATTTATTACCTAGAGAGGGTAATAACAGTAAACTCTCATGATAAAACAAACTCTTTTTGATGGGTAGTGTTTAAAAAAAATCACGATTGAGTTAAAATTAAGAAATTATTTTGGTTTAATAGCACGGTGAGGGGAGAAGATGGCGAAACCCCGATGGGAGATTAGAAGACAAATTAAATCCGATTCTGGGCGTCGGTTAAACGAGTAGCAATTTCGCTCTTTATTAAATAGACGACCAAGGGCTTGTAAGGGCCTCTGGAACCCACCGCAAGGGCCTCCGGATAAGAACCTATTATTATTAACGGAGGCTCCGATAAAGCAGGCCATAACGGCAAGTTTTACAGCGTGGCTCGTGTTTATAGCCCCACAGGCTGTGTCTTCGTGAGTACCTACCCTGCCTCACCTCCCACCACCCACTTAGAGGGTGAATGTATATATAACTTCCAAACACAACGGACCCTTAACCCTCAACGCCTTCATTCTCTCATTGAGATTGGACAGATAACGAACGAAAGAATTGAAATTAATTTACTAAGAAATAGAAATTCCTCATCCTCCTTTAAGGATTATTATTATTATTATTATTATCATTCTTCATCTCAAAAGAAGCGATTAAAAATTGTTCCTTTCCTATTTATGATGAAAGACTATTAATAAATTATCTTCTTTATAGCTATGCTCTTAAATAATAAAAGGACAGGGGATTATATTTTTTTGAGAAAAAACAAGTCAAAATGAGCGATAAAATGAGATTTTAGTTCATTAGATGACTTAATTACATTTTTTAATATATTAATAATAATATTTCTCTGAGAAAATGACTTACTTATGTTTTTTATTGCTTTTTTTGAAAAAATAAACAAACAGCATTTTTAAAAAATATGACAATTTTTTGGGTTTTACTACTTTTTTAAAAATATCTAATCATAAATAGACTTTTGACCATCTCTTAAAATTTGAAATTGATAAATAAATATTTTTGGTAAACATTTATGTCTGTTAAACATTTATATCATAGGGGAAATTAATAATATACATATATCACTCTCATGTTAATTAATTTATATATTTAAAATAAAATTGCAAATTAAAATAACAATTGTTTTCTTAAATTTTCATGATATCCTTTTCAAAACATTACCTTTAAATTGTGAAACACACACACACACACACATTTAATAAATAAGCTGGAGTGTCTCCACTCGACTATCTCGCAATTTGAATTGGATTAAATAACATAATATATTATATTTAAATTAAATTTAATTAATTATAAATTATAAATAATAAATATTAAACCAGCGCATGTTTGGCTTTTTATTGATGGCACCATGGCACGTGTTGGCGCGTGAGATTTGCAGTGTTAAAAAATTAATTCTGGTACTTTCAGCGATTCAATCAAGCTGAAATTCTATATATAGCAGTTTTATACAATTATTAATCATGTGAAAAATTATCAAACATATATCTTTATTTTTACGGTCACTTTAGAGGAAAAAAAATCAAAACGTTGTAATGACCCTCTTCCGGTTGAGCTACATTTCTCAAAAGTTGATAGAAAATTATGAATTTTGAATAATGTCCATGTACCAAATTTCATCAATCTAGCTCAAACCGTTTTTGCGTAATCTTGACTACTTACATACACACACACACACATACACACATACAGACATTTTTCTCAACCTTAGTGAAAATGATTCAGGATCCTTCAAAACGTATAAAAACATCAAAATCTCAACATCGAAATTTTTCGTGATCGCAATACTATCTTACGAGATAGTAAAAATATTATTTAAACTAACAATTTCATAATATATTTCACACAAATAATAAAATCTATAATTAAATTAACTTTGTTATGGAAAAATATGTTCAGGAATAATAAAACCCTGACAAAATGTTTTCCTAATATATAATTAACTTTTATTGGGCAACAAACAAGTTACTTAAAAGGGAAGAGATATGATAATTAGTAATTTTAAGTTGGTGACCTGTTTATTTTCGATCCACATTAAATATTGAATCCTCTCCACTCCTGCCTACCTGATCCTGTTTGTAAAGTTTCATTGCTCTTACTTAAATAATGACAATAATAATAACAATAATATTAATACTAATAATTACGAGGGAGACAGACAAATAGATAGACAGACAAACGGATAGACAGACCTGCTCGTTAATACGGTTTTCCAACAAAACCATAACCCTTTTGAAATTGCCTCTATAAATTCTCTAATAGGATTTAGACACATGCAAGTATTAAATAGAGAACGGGAGAGAGAGATAGAGAAAGAGAAAGAGATGATCAAGGGAATCAACGCCAATCAGCTAGAGGCGCCGACTAAAATTATTATTAATTAGGAACAATCTTTTTGATGTCATTCATTCATATAAAAGATGATCCATTTGATTAGTAATAACAATTTCTTCTATTCTATACACGATTAAATTCAATTGAATTCTTGATTTGATCGTCAATACAAACTCAAAGATTAAAGAGAAATTTTGTATACAAAGCATTTATTATATATATATATATCATTGAGGCGAATTATAAATGAATTAATTAATCATATGGAAATAAAAAATACAAAAGGGAAACTAGATATTCATACACCAAGAATTATAAATATAATTTAATATTATTTTTTATATAAAATATTTTAAATTTAGATTCTTTCATTTAAGATTTAAATAAGTTGACCTGTGGCCAGGTCCGAAACGACCGACGGTTTGAAATAAATTAATTTCCAGCTACAGAAAATAATTTTAATATATCTATTAATATAATAAAAAACAGATAGGCATACATAAATAATAAATATAAACATTTTTAATTTTATTTTATTTATAATATATATGCAAGACCAGGCTGTGACGTCATGAATAGCTGGATGACGTCATATAATTTTAAATCAAGAAAAAACTAATAAATATGATTTTCCCGAGGATAAAACCAATACAAAGTGCATGATTCGTGGTGATATATAAAAAAATCTCCTCATGTGAAATTTTGTGTGAAAATAGCCCTTCCCTTCCTATCGTCGATCGCTAATACTACCACTTCCGGTTTCCAGATTTGCACCAAAAGTTGATCAATTCATCCCACTGATGCATTAAGTAAATATACCAAATTTCATCAAAATCCGTTGAGCCGTTCAGGCTGTACACATCTATACGGACAGACGGACGGACGGACGGACAGACATCATGCTAAAAATACTTTTTTCTGTTAAGAAAATGCATGATTCGTGGAGATATGTAAAAATCTCCACATGTGAAATTTAGTGTGAAAATAAACAATACCTCCCTTATTATCGTCGGTCGGTAAAAATATCAATGTTTTTATTATTAATTTTTAAATAAATATTTATCTAATTATTTATAAAATTAAAATTAAAAATAACATTTATTCAACTATTTTATTTTATAAGACTCTTGAGATCTATAACTATTAATCCCATTGATACAGACTCCTTCATATATATACTTGATATTAATAAATTTTATTAATAAATATATAAATATAAAGAACCCTCGATTTCATGCACTATTCAACAGAGTTTCGATTGCATTATTTAAACATCTATTTAAATGAAATTATTTTAATTAAATTAAATTATAATGATCAATTTAAATTAAATTATATATTTAATATATGTTAAATTATTTTATAGATTTTGAGATGTTCAAAGAAAGATGTTCAAAAAAAAAGAGCTGCTTATTAGATAACCAAGAAGATAAGTTATGTTCAAATGACAATTGGCTACTCTACATTTTGGTTGTCGTATCCTATCGGTCTACTGCGAAGGGCTCTGACAAGACATTCATTTATTATTATTTTTTTCAAGAAATGCAATATTATTATATTGTTTATACATAAAGCATATATATGAATTAGCATTTAATAAAAAGAATTAAAAAAATAAGTATAATAATCTTTTTTTTTCTTATAGTATGATATTAAATAAAATAAGCTTGTTATAATATTAATTATATAAAGCAAGAAATAGTTATATGAATTAAACGACTAAATAATATAATAGGATGTATTATATAAATTATTTAGTATTGTATTAATTATAATTTCAACAAGAAATTATCTTTCTCTCTCTATTTTATTTGAGTATGTATTATATATATATATATATATATATATTCTAACTGTATCAATTCAAACTATAAATAATAAACATATTTGTCTCTATTTATATTAAATCTATTTATTTGGCTCAATTTAATAAATAGATTGGATTACTTCAAATTGTAATTGTAAATGGAATCAATTTTCATTTTATATTATGATTATTATTATATTAAACATAAATGTATTTGATTAAAATTTTTTGAATTAATTTACTTGAAATAGAGGAATGGGAAAGAGAATGAAACGCATAATTTTATTTATTACATGTTATGCTTGTCATTTTATTATTGATAAAAAATGTAATAATACTTCTTTCCAAACCTATTTCTATCTCTCTTCCACTCTCTACCATGTGATATTTTCCATTCATTTATTGGAACCCCTTGCAGTTAGGCTATGTGCTAACGAACTTAATTTGTTCAGTTGCATATGTAGGCTGGGGCTTTTTTAGGGGGAAGTCAATGATCTTATTAAAACAATTGTCTAACAATTGTCTCATTTCGAATTATTTGTAATTTTAAAAAAGGTTTAAAATTTTATAAATTATTTTAGCTTCCTTCAGAGAGTTTGAAGGATTTAAATAGTTTTTTCCTTTTTAAAAAGTCAAAAATCAATAGTTTTTTGTTTTTTAGAATAAAAATCTCTAAAAGTCTACAAAACTGGATAAAAAGTTTCTTAATTAAATTGTGTTGTTAAATGTAATGAATTGTATAAAATAGTATATTGTAATTCAATGACGACGTAGGCAAATAATATAAAAAGTGCGAATGTGGAAAAAAAGGAATTAGATGGAGTTGGTTCAGGATAAGAATAAAACAAGGATTATGGTTTCTGAGGTCAAGAACAATGAAGTTCAGTAGTGCCACATAGATAGATAAATATTATTATTGGAATAGCAGATAATTTATTATGTTCAATTAAGTTTTTTAAGTTTCTTTTATAATTTTATTCTTCACTTTTAACTCACTTTTTAATTAGTTTCAAATGGTGGGAAGAGGAGAATTTCTATTAAGCAATTATTATATTATTTTTTTTTTAAATTGAAAGTATTTAGAATCCCGAGGATTATAAGTTTAAATAAAATGAAATTGTAACCTATGAACCTTTATGGAAATAAATTATATTTAAAATGGAGTGTTTATTTTTCTAATTTGTTGCTCATTTTTTTTTTTTTTTTTGATTTAAAAATAATTTTCCTTTTTTAATACTTATAAAAAAATAATATTTTATCGTTCTTTGTGTTATATTTATTCATCCCTTAATAGAACTGATTAAACATCAACCCTCGGTTCTCGTTAACTGTTCTTTTCCATAATTAAAAAAATCATAAACCTGAAAACTCACTCTCAAATTTTATTAAACATTTTAATGATGTTTATCTGCAATTGAAGGGGTTTTTATGCAAATGTTAACTGGCTAAGTGAGAGTGAGATGGGAGTTTGAGGGTAGTATTGTGTTGGCGGTCGGAATTCGAGGCATAAATTTTCCTCCACGTTGAGAATGAGGTAGTTTATTTGTAAGAGATCGAAGGGAGATGGAATTGAAAGGAAGGAATAGGGCAACGACGGACGATGGAGGCCCCCTCAGAGAGCAATAATTCCACATCGCTAACATTTTGTGTCCTAAATTGTAATTAACGTCGAAACTCGCACGTGCCACGCCACAAACCTCCAACATGATTCCATCTATTGTGTAGAAATTTAATTCTCGTTAAGAAAAAAGTGAAGTTCAAAGAATAATAATAGCAAATTAGTGTTAGCAACTTTAGAAATTCAATTATGTGTTTTAGATGAAAAATTAATAAAACAATATTTTACAAAAAAAGTTTGTAATATTTAAAAAATGTAGGATCTAGAGGTTTTGTTAATAAAAGATAAATTGTATTTTAAATATAAGAATATTTATTATATATGATAATATATACAGATGAACATATAGGTGAGAGAGTATTCTGCTTGCGTGTTAATCGCTCAGCATTGAGATATAAAAGTGTGTGTCGTTTGACCTTGATCAGCTGTTCAAAGCTAGTGGAGTGCTTTGAAGTAATGACACCAGGGGGGTTTCTTCATATTAATATATGAGACTAATTTTAAAAATACAACACGCCCCCTTAAAATTAGTCGATATTGAATTTAATACAAAACGTTCAGACCAAGTCCTTTCGAACAAAATTCATGCTTCGTTGAAGGAAGTCCTTTCGTTAATACATCAGCGAACATTTCTTCTGTTGGCTTATACTTTACTTCAATATCGCCGTCATTATTCTTTTAATTTAGATAAATCTGAGAGTTTATATTTTTTTTAAATTTTCAATAATTTTCATATTATTTTATGCTAAGATCAGATCGTCCACGTACAAGGCTAAAATTGTAACGGTTTTTATTTTTATTTTTTAAATATAAACATTTATTTTTATTTTAAGAAAAAACTTTCATTCAGGATTAATTTTCTCCTTAGAAATTTTATTATTAAATATTTATTTTTATTTTAAAAACTTTCCTTCAGGATTAAAAACTCTCCTTGGAAATTTTATTATTAAATATTTATTAATATTTTTCAGGAATTTCTATATATATTTCTTCCTTTATTTCTCAATTTAGATAAGCATTTATAAAAATCTATTTTCAATCGATGACGTTTTTTTATTTAACCTTTGGTCGATCAATCAACTCCCATGTGTGATTTTTGTTCATTTCATTAATTTCTGTTTTAATTTGCCTTTTTTCCATTTATACTTGTTGGGGCCTTCTAATGCATCTTGAAGTATTAAATTTGATATATCTGGACTGTCAAGGCTTTCCTCGTCTTGAGTATTTTTATTCTTGGGATTTTTTGTTTTTATATAATTATGTACCTTTTTTGGTCTCCCTTTCATATTTGATTTAATAAATTTCGGCCTTCCTGGACCTTTTTTCATAATTATTTCATCATCTGAATTTTCTTCATTTTCATTTTCACCTTTTTCAAGTTTTTCATCATCTTCAAGATTTTCATTTTCGTTTTCATCTTGAATTTCATTTTTATTTTCATTGTTCAGCTTATAGAGATTTACAGAATTTTCTTCAAGTTTTTCTTCATTTTTAGCAGTGGATTCAGATATAGGATTTATCATGTATAAACCATCTTTCTTGAATGTAGTAATAATGGTTTCTCCTTTTTCATTCTTTATAACTGCTTTTGAATGAATAAAAAATATTTTCTTTCTTTTAGATGTAGCTTTTGAAATAGATATAAGATTTCTTTTTAAATTCGGTACATATAAAACATTTTCTAACTCTATTTCAGTTATTTTATTATTATTTTTTAATTTAAAATAAACGTTTCCGATTCCTTTTACTTCTGTGCAATCATTATTTGCTAATCTTACCTTTTGATCAGATTTCTTGAAATTTTTAAATTTTTTTCTATCATTACACATATGTGATGTCGCTCCACTGTCGAGGCACCATGAATCATTCGAATCGTTGTTCTCAATGTAGTTTGCAGCAAACATTGACTCTTTGCTTTTTATAATATGTCGTTGATCTTTTTGTTCATTATTTTTCTTATTAAAACATTGAGATGCTTTATGCCCGACTCGATGACAATAATTACATTTAAATCTGAAAAAATATTTATTTTCATTATTTTTATATTTAAAATCTGGTTTGCCTTTTATTGAATTGTTAACTGTGTAATTTTTCATATTAAATGCATCCTGAACTTCAGGCGTATTATTTCGTTTCTTGGAATTTGCTTCTTCCAATAATTTTATTTTTAGGTTCTCTGGGTCAGGTAATATATCACGTGTTTCTATTGCGCATCTAAAATTTTCGTAACTTGTTGGAATGCTATAAAGTAAAATAATCGTTAATAAATCATTTTGTATTTCAATATCCATTTCTTTGAGCTTATCTATAATATTAAAAAATTCATTTAAATGCTCAGACATGCAATCATCTTCGTTCATCTTTTTAAAAATTAATTGTTTTAACAAGGTTGCCTTTTTAGCTGGACCTTTAGACAAATAAATATCTTGTAGTTTTTTCCATACCTGATTTGCAGTCTTGCATCGTTTAACATGAATCAGCTCCGGTGGGCTTATAGCTAATATCAGCTCAGCTTTCGCTTTTTGATCGTTAATTAAAATTTCCTCACTTGCACCTTCAGTCTTTACAGTTCCTGATACATATTTCCAGAGATTATTCTTCACGAGAATTGCTTCCATGTGAATTCTCCATGTATCATAATTATCCTTCGATAATTTTTCAATGTAAACTTGACTTACTGCCATCTTGAGAATTTTATCTCTTCTTCAAATATTTAACTCTTTTTATTAACAATTTCAATAGATCACTTAATAAGCGCAGTGTAAGCGTCCTGGGCCCATAACCTTTGTAGGATCTAGAGGTTTTGTTAATAAAAGATAAATTGTATTTTAAATATAAGAATATTTATTATATATGATAATATATACAGATGAACATATAGGTGAGAGAGTATTCTGCTTGCGTGTTAATCGCTCAGCATTGAGATATAAAAGTGTGTGTCGTTTGACCTTGATCAGCTGTTCAAAGCTAGTGGAGTGCTTTGAAGTAATGACACCAGGGGGGTTTCTTCATATTAATATATGAGACTAATTTTAAAAATACAACAAAAAAAAAACTGTGATACGAAATAATTCATTAAAAAGTAATCAGCTATAAAATCTAGAACTAATGTATAGTATGTGTGAAAAAATCGTGAATTCGATTGAAAAAAATTTAAATTTATCGTTTGGTGAAGTTTTTTTTTTTAATCAATGAAAAATGAGAGAATTATTGATGCAGATAGTATTCCATTTAATTGAATAGAAAAAAATATTAATTATCTTTATAAAAATGAATTGAGCTATTTTTTTGTGTTATTATATACTATTTTCAATAATATATATTTAAAAAAAATATTTCACATTAATTTTTTTTATCAAATATATTTATATTTACTATCTACCTATCACTGTGACTCTACGGAACTCGAAAGTTCTTGGCCGCAGCAACCACACCCCTCCAAGTATTCCTATTATGAGCCACAACCTTCCAGTCCCTATCCTCTCCCATTTCTCTTACATCCTTTCCCCCATTATCAACTTGTCCTTGGTCTTCCAACTCGGTCTCCCTACCAATATATTTTTTGCCATTCTATCTTCTCCCATTCTAGCTACGTGTTCTGCCCACCGTAGCCTTCTCGATTTTATGATTCTAACTATATCTGGAGATGCATAGAGATCATGCAATTCCTCGTTATGCAATCTTCGCCATTCACCCGTGACCTCAACTTTCTTCGGCCTATAAATGCTTCGCAGAATCCTATTCTCAAATACTCTAAATCTACTCTCGTCACCTAAGTTCATAGACCATGCCTCACATCCATATAATACAACCGGTAAAATAATTGTTTTATATATTTTAGCTTTTATCCCATTTGATAATAATTTTGATGCGATAAGCCCCTTTATTGCATGATAACAGGCGCTTCCCGATTGTAACCTCGTTTTTAACTCATCTCGAATATTATTATCTTTCGTTATCACAGAACCTAAGTATTTAAATTTTTCTACATTTTCAAATTCTATATTTTGTATGTTAAGACTTTGTGTGTTAATACTATTCCTCTCTGTTACTAAATACTTTGTCTTAGCATTATTAATTTCTAGTCTCACCTCTTTTCCTGTTTCAATTAATTTTTCTACACTATCTATAATATTTATTGTAATATATAAGTATGAAAATGCCTTTTTTTTATGCTTATATATTGGAAATATTTGGATATAGAATTTTGGAAAGTTATTTGTGTGAACACATGGCAACGTGTATAAAGGATAGCTTTCTGAAATTTATTGTTTTAAAGGGACACCCTGGGAAAGGCCCAGAGATCCTTTTAGTTACCCCAAGATGGAGAGAGGGGTGGACAATTTTGCCAAGTGGCATAGGAGGGGAGAATGACCATTTACAGGTTTAGACATTTTTTGGTCATTCTTGGATGGACTGTAAGGGAAGCGACTTCATCTGAATAAGTGAGAAGAAAATACAAGGATCATCGCGAGTGGAGCTGCCTGCCCAGATAAGACGACATGATACCTTGAAGAAAAGATCCAAGAATCATCTTACTTGAAGTCACAGTGTTCCCCGAACTCATAATTAATTTGCATAACACAGCTAAGTAGTCGACTATTATCTATATAAATAATTGCAATTATTCGATGAACTCAATTCTATTAAATTTATACTCCTATTAATATTTACGGTACTATTAAAGTTGTTTAATTTCTAATTAATTTCTTATTATCAATTGTATCAAATAATATAGTCTATTCTTAGTAAATAAATAATTTTAGTTGTAATATAAATAAGTATTTTTAATTGAACCTATTCAATCTTATAATTTCCCATATCAACCTACGCGGATTCAATAACCCTTTTAATTATGCAAAATTCATCCAGAGTGCTACCAATTAATTAAACTAATTTTATAATCCATTTTTTCTTATAAAATACCAACCCCCTTATATTTTATATACGACATTATATTTACTATTTATATCAATTAATTAATTCAATTTATATAAAAATATTAATCTGGAAAATTGTAATTTTTTTTTTTGTATTATTTAATCTTTGATTAGTTAATTAGGTATTATTAGGAAAAACCTTTAATAGAAATATAATATTTCATAAATTAATTTTAAAGGGAAGCAAAGAGATATAAATAATTATAAAAAGTATGAACTTTCTCACTAGATTGGAATGAATACGCAGCTAAATTGCTAATTAGTTCGTGTTATGAAATTCAAACGCAAACCGACTTTGATATATATATATATATATATATATATATATGCTAGTAACTTGAATGGGTGCGAAAGAGAAGGAATCAACAGTTTGGCGGTGTCGGAGGGTGAAAGGAAGGGAGATGGAAATCCACACGTTGCCTGCCTGCCGTGATAAATTCTCGAAATTACATTTTGAGCCGGATCTTTGATATGCAGCCAAATGAGAGTTAATTTCCCCGGGCCGATTGAGTTATGGGGCGTAAGCTGTGCGGCTGGTAAATAGCTCCAACTAAGGGGATGAGGGTGTCACATTGGCGCCAAGGTACTACCAAACCTCCCTCTTACTCTTACACTTTTCCACTTGCCCACCCTCACTTCATCCACTCTGTACAGATAGAGAAGCTATAAATCTATCTAGTTCAACTTGTGGAGATTTCTATTTTCGTCTTTTTACATCTAACTCTTCTTTTATCACTCTTAATTAAATTATTTATTTTTAACAAATACAATAAAAATATTAATATTTTGTCATATTATTCTGAATCGAGCCCATATTTGATGGTAAATTAATTTTTATAATATTTATCCAATGTTGTGTTTGTAAACTTACAATTTTTCATATAATTAATAATAAAATTTATAATAACATAGAAATATACATATTTTGCCAATATTAAATTGTTAAATGACATTAAACTCATGATCTATTTATTTATTTATTTATTTATTATTGGTTTTAGTATAATTTAGTATGACCTATTTGCAACCTCATTGTCCATATATGCTATCATATATTTGTTATGTTTATTTATTAAAATAATTAATAAATTTAATTAGGTAATTGGATATAGCAGATATGAGATTGACAATTTCAAAATGTTAAATTATTAACAATATTTATATGATTGACAAGATTAGCGGCATCAATCAGTGTTCAAAGACTTTGCTCGTAAGTGCAAAAAACTTGCTGTCGATGGTTCATATTTAATTAATTTATTTATTTTTTTCAACTAGTTAAGTGTTAGTTTAATAAATGTTCTTAAATAAGTTTTTATTTATTGTTTATTTATTGGTTGAATTTATGTTGCGTTAATGGCTTATTACTAATATAATCATATAATATTAATTATTAACATATTTAATAATAATAATAATTAGAATATAATTATGTGTATTTAAAATGAAGAGATTTAATCAATATCTATAATTAATTTAATCAATATCAATATCTATAATTACCACATATTAAATGTATATATATATATATATATATATTGCACATATAAAAGAAAATAATATGCTAAACCACCTTTTAAAAATACATATTAAATAAAAAACATAAATTGTGTGTATTGCCCAAATGCTAATTTTGTCGCAAGTTGAGTTAAATAATGAAATATCAACTTTGAATTCTCCAATCGTCTTATCTCACTCTTTCTCTCTCTCTCTCTCTCTCTCTCTCTATCTATTTATAACTTTCTTTAGCTCTTGTAATGTTAATTCCTAAAACGATCTACATAGTTGGTTAATCAATAGGGGTTGGTTATTAATATATTAGAAGAGCTGTGCTCCGGAGGTTCACTTTAACAATTGCAAATGAAGCAACATCTGCCGCTAATGAGAGGAAGGGTTGAACTATTTTAGGGCCGGAGGGGCTGCCCGGCGCCGGCCACCCAGGCAGTGTTTCATCCCTCCCTCTCCTCCTCCTCTGTCGAAACCCTTCTAGCATTTGCCATTGAAATTGGCTATACTATCGAAACTCTGTTTTCAACATATAGGGTTGACAACACGCGAATTATCCCTCCCACCCTCCCATTAAAGTCGAAGGAACTCATTAGAGGATTTGCCTCCTTCTCCTCTCCATTAAAGGACCTGAATAAGCTATATAGGTCAAAAACAAATAATCAAGATTGGATATAGTTTAATTATTTTAAAAAATGATTAGATGCGAATTGGTAAAATAAAATGTTCATAAAACCAAAATTATTGAATATTATTGAATATATAACAATTACAATGGAATGATATAAATAACAAGTAATTCATTGAGTTCCTCAATATATAATAACTTATATAATAATTAGATAAATATATCGAGTATTTATTAATATAAAATTTTCTCGCCTTCAATAAAAATTAGACTTTCAATCTCCCAAAATAATTAAATAATTAACAACAAATATTAAAAATTGAAAATTATTTAAAAAAATAAATATCGTAAAATATCATATAATTAATAAAAAAAAACCTCTAACTTTTGTACGTCCTACGCAAGGACGCCTATCATGTCGGTTATATCAATGAGGTGTCCTATGATCAGTAGAACGGGTCCTCTCAACCTTTACCTTGATTTTCTTGATCGGAGGCGCTACTTTTTATCTAGTAGCTATTCCCCAATGTTGATCCCGGAGGCTGAGTTGACTCCGTCTATAGACCCCATCTAGAGATATTCCCTTGCCAGGCCCGGGTCCATGTGATTGTGAGACAGCGAGGCTAGCCTATCACCCAATGGCGTCTGCATATAATTAATATAATTTATTTATTATTATTATTAAATTTAAATTAAGAAAAGTTGACTAACTAAAAAAGAAATTCATGAGTTTGTTGTTTATTAAAATTTTATTAAAGATTACTCGTTCTTAGAATCCATTTTTACCGACCGACGATAGTAAGGGATGTATTGTTTTCACACCAAATTTCACATGTGCAGATTTTTACATATCTCCACACATCATGCACTTTGTATTGGTTTTATTCTCGGAAAAATCATCTTCATTAGTTTTTTCTTAATTTAAAATTATATGACGTCACCCAGCCCTTTATGACGTCACTGCCAGCTCTTACTTATATATTATAAATAAAATAAAATTAAAAATATTTGTCATATCCATATCTGTTTTTTATTGCATTAATAGATACATTTAAATTATTTGAAATTGTTTCTGTAGCTCGAAATTAATTTATTTCAAACCGTCGATCGGTTCTGCGCCTGGCCACAGGTCAACTTATTGTGTTCTATAATTGCTCCATATATGAACTTCACAATATTATTCTTTGGTCAAATATTAAAGGTTCAGATGACCTTAATGGTTTAATAATTAATCTTGCGTTACTAGAAGATCTTAATCCTGCCCAACATCGACACACAATAACAAAAACAACTTAAATAAAATCCCCTTATTAAATAAAAGCTCCTGTATTCTTTAATAATTAACTTTAACATTAACTTAATATACTTTGTCGAAGAAGATACTTGAAGGATTCATCTGTAAATTTCCAACAACAAACTATTTGTGACTAAGAGATATCTCCCTCACTACCTAAGCTACAAATTCTAAATACCTTTCTTGACTTCTAGCTACTCTGAAGGATACTATAGTCTTCTCCATTCTTCTTTGAAACTTGAAGAGTGGAATCTGTAAATTCCTAATTTGACTTCGATCGATAATTATCATACAAACTGAATTATTTAACTTAAATAAAAATTACAAAATAAATTTATATGAATTTAAAAAGATCTCAAAGAAATTAAAATAAATTATGTATCGAGTTAGGCTTATATTTACAAAAACAAAATTAAAATAAAATCTCCTGATTATGTGTGTATCCATAAATAATTGTTAAAATCTGATGTTTACTACTTAAAATTTCTAGAGTCAATAAAAAAAATTGTAAAAATATCAAGTAGTGAAAATAGTACATGAAAATTAAGAAAGTACAATCTTAAAATAAAATGAAAATTGTAATTTTTAATCCTAAATACTATCTCGTTATTTTGAAAAAGCAAAGATATTGAAGCCATCCTAGTCTCGTTTCAATTACGATCGTGTTTTGCAGATTCGGTAATTCTTATAGTTTTAGATATATAAAATTGAATTTTACATAATAATTTATATAATCATTTAAATTTCTATTTCATTTAGAAAACAAATGATATAATGTAGAATGTTTAAATTTTATTGTAGATTTAATTTATTAAATTATTATTTAAAAGTAGAATAAAAAATGAATTACAAAATTTTATGTTCAGAATATAAAAACAAACTGAATCAATAAAAAAAACTTTTTCATCACCACTAAAAAGTCCATAATATTTAATTTGTAATTATTCACCATCTTACATGATACGTAATAATAATCATTATCTAATAAAGGATGATAAAAGAGGGCAGTTTGTACAAACACCCTTGAGCCATGAAGATTGATAAAAAGCTTAATAAAAAAAATGAGTTTATTAATTTCTTAAAAAATTATTATGCTACCTCCCTTCCATCCCTTGTATTTTCTGTTTTTCTTTGTTTTTTTCTTTGTTTTTTTGTAAATATAAAAAAAAATAACAGAAAAATATATAATTTTGAAAAAAATATTCATAGATTATATCTGATAAAAAAATGCTATTTATAACTTATAGTATATCATTTATCGGTCTAATATTTTCTTAATTAGTCTCTGTTTAATATTAATATCAACATAAATATATTTTAAGATTAATTTATTACTTTAATTTAAAAAAAAACATTCTCTGTTGTCGGAATTCATTAATTATGTATTAATTCCACTAAAAAATACAAGGGTAAATAAAATTCAATTTATATTATATGAGTTAGTCTTAAAAAAATATTAAATAAAAATCGTTTAAGATAAAAGCGCACATAATAGGCAGATGGAAAATTAAGTTGTTAATATTGATTTATCAAAAGAAGAGGGTGGCGGAAAGTGAGAGAGAGAGACCACCTAAGAAGATCGACGAACCAGCTGGCCTTTATTAGGGCCGATAATTGCTAAATAAATATATCTCTCCTAAAAGGGCGCAACGCTTTAGGGGTCTATTAAATTCCACCTTAATTACTATGTAGTCTGCAACTTTTAAACTTTTCTAAATCTCGAATGCGAAGATAATAATTATTAATAAATTGGAGAAAAAAAAATTTTAAAGATAAAAAACGAAGACAAGAAGATAAACATATTGAAACATTATCTATTTTTTATTGATTATTTATCAAATCTCTTTTAAAATCGCGGACAAAAAAAAAACGAACCACCTATATTTTTTTGTTTCAAATTCACTTATCAAGGCATCCGATTGGATTAAAATTGGTGTCATATTTAGGTATTTTATTGCAATTTAATAATAAAAATAAACTTTCATTTTGTTTTAAAACTTTTTGATTTATTGAAAAATAATACGAATATAAGAAAACTTTGTTATTTGAAATTATGAATAATTTCATTATTTCTTAAGAATAAAAAATTTTGTCTTGAAAAATGTAACTTCAATATCTTGTATTGCCCCCTCGTGCCTTAATAACTACCTGAATTTTTTATTTCATTGAAGCAATTAAACGTCCTGTGGGATAATTTTCCCATTCCTCTTCCAATGCAAATTTTAGCTCAGCAATCGTTTCTATAGAGGTATTTCTGGCTCGAACTCTTCTTTTTAACTCGTCCCAAAGATGTTCTATAGGATTCAGGCCTGGGCTGCGTGCTGGCCACTCCATTGCCGACCTCTTGAAGATAACACTTTACGAATTTGGCACTGTGAGATTTTGCATTATCATGCAAAAATAACATGTTTTCGCCGATAAAGCCAGGATAGGGCATCACATGATTTTCAAGAATTTCCTGAATATACCTAATAGCCGTTAGTCCTGTCCGATTATTTGGATTGGGTTCCCCATCAATAAAAACAAGATATGTTTTAGCTTCTAACGATATTCCACCCCATACCATTATGGAACCATCTCCGAAACCACCGTCCCGGTTATGCAACAAGAAGAAAATCGCTCTCCTGGGCGTCGGTACACTTTTTGTCGTTTGTCATTGTCGTGGAGACATATTCTTGAGAACTCTGGTCCATTGTTCCAGAGTCCAATCAACGTGTTTCAGAGCGAATATTAGTCTGGCTTTGCGATAGTCTGTGGTCAATTTTGGACTTGTTGCAGCTTTATGAGATCTAAGCTTTTGTTCATGCAACCTTCGACTCACAGTACGTGAACTTACAGCCAACCCCCGGGCGTCTTGTAGTCTCTGTCTAATTTGAATTGCATTAAACCGTCGATCGCACAGTGCAGTTAGTGTTATAAAGCGATCGTCTATGTGAGTTATAACACGATTTCTTCCAGACCCGGGGTGACAATGATGAGATCCAGTCTCATTATATCGTTGGTAAATTCTTTGAACCGATGAACGAGTTAAATTTAATTCTTGCGGCACAATACGCTGTGATAGTCCGCTTTGAATTAACACAACAACTTGTGCGGGAACCACGGGTGGTGTACCCATGTTAAGTTGGAAAAAGAGTGTGCTTTATGCTCTTTCTAAATTTCTGATATTAACTTAAATTGATTTGTTTCAAGATTAAAAATAAAAATAAAGATTAATTTTTAAAAATAATGAAATTATTCTTAATCTCAAATTTCAAAGTTTTCTTATGTTCGTATTATTTTTCAAATACAAAAAGTTTTAAAACAAAATGAAACAGTTTATTTTTATTATTAAATTGCAATAAAATACCTAAAATATAATTTAATCCAATCGGATGTCTTGAATATGAGAAATGTGAAGTTGAAACAAAAAAATATAGGTGGGTCGATTTTTTTGTCCGCGAGTGTATTATGAATCTATTTTCAATTAGTATTTTTTTTAAGATTTGATTCATCTAAAAAATAAAAAAAAATAACAAATCATTTCATCGTTTCTAAATAAAAAATAATTAATGAGTCCTAAGAAAATTAATGCTTTCATGAAAATGTCTAGAAACTTATTAAAAAAAAAATTAAACGAGGATCGCCCCTATCATTCTATAATTGTATCAACGAGTTTATTGTGCAAACAACAAAAGTAGTCGTTTACTATTCTATGTCAAGATTTCACGTAATATAAATAGGAAGGGCATAGGTCTGGTAAAATATTGTTCTTAATATAAATTTCAGAGTTATTATGAATATTATAGTAATAATATAATAATATAGTAGTGTAATAATATACGAATATTTGTTTTATTCCGAAATAGTTAATGTTTTAGAAATTACAAACTGTATGTAAAAACTTTTTCTAAGATAGGCAACTAAAAATCTTCCATACAAATAGAAAAGGCTTAAAAATATCTTAACCCAAAGACTTTCTTCTATAAAAAAAATACTTAATGCATTTATTTAATGTAGATCTTTTTTTTGCAAATTTATCAGAAAAATACGTTAAATGTGTTTAATTATTATATAATAAGATAATAAGGATCTTTATAGTATATTTTATATTTCAAAAAAAAATATATTCAAGTTTGCAATTTTTATAAGAAAAACAAATAAATAAACTTTCTAAAATTTTATCAACAACGCCTCTCGTGTTTCTCTTTTCTCAAATTAACTTTTAAGAAGCTTAGTATTTAGTTATTATGTCATTACATCTTGCGTTTAGTCCTTCAATTGATACTCCGTAATTTGAATAAAATGATATAAATAATTTCAGTTACCTTTAGAATAACGGTTCTCGAACTGAGATACATGTACAACAGGTGATACCTTACAACCTGACTCACACAGTTACACTTACAGTTACTTTTAATAACGAAATCATTTTAATAGTAGCTGAACTTTTTGATAGAATTTTCAGTGGTATTAACTTCAAAGAGTTTGAGAACCGCTGATATGGAAGATTATTTGATTGGTCCTAAGCCTATATTGGTCAATTTACACAATTCATTACACATTTCATTATCTATCACAAGGAATTTTTGAATGTCTGTGCCACAAAGTCATAAAAAGTCATTATGAAATAACAATAAAATCGTTCTTTCATGCATGGTGCACAGTTGTTTTTGGTGTTCTCACTACCCTATGGATGTTCTCTCGTTTCAAACCCTGTATTGACATATCAATCTTATATTGGTCAATTGTAAATAAATTCATTTTCCTTTAGATTTTTATAATTTAGATTAATAGTAGGTGGATTTTGTGCTTTTGTTGAGATCCGGCCTCCTATATATATTTAATAATTTATCGGTCTGATTGAGGAATGATTTTGGCTTTCCCAAAATTGGCCCTCCCCAAGTTCTTAAAATATAGTTTTTATTTGGGTTACCCAGTTGTATGTGGGATCGGTGTTATCACACAAACTAAGGAGCCTACAGTAACAAATGCGAGGGAGTCTAATTATTGGCATAGTTAGAATCTTACATAACTATCTTAGAGCTCTCCTGAAAAGAAGTATTGCAATGGGTATTAACCTGAGTTCATTCTTTATTATGTACCCAGGGGTTGACCTCTCGAGACAAAGCAATGATTTAAAAAACCCTACTTGAACTCTCTCGAAGAGTTCCTCATAACGCAGTCTCTACAGAGTAAAGCAATGTACTCAGTATACAGGCGTTGTTTAGTGAATTCACCAGTTCCATAAAATTTGACAAATACAAGGAAAACAACAGAGGGCTCATTGAATCACCTTGTAGAACCCCTCTCTTTATTCTTAATGGGTTAGACATTATCCCCCCTTTTCAAACACCAATTGACTCTTATCATAGTGGGTCTTTAAAATATTTATGATCCTTATTGAGAAACCCATTTTGTAGAGCTTTTCCCACACAGAATAGCATAATCAATTGTATCGAAGACAGATTTAAAATCGATGAAGACACAATATAGTTTATGCCCTCTAATTCTCAGATGCTTGTTTATCACGATATATAGAATGAAGAGACTGTCTCTACATCTTCAACACCTCCTGAAGCCTGACATTCAGGTATCAATCAAAATGCATCAGCCCAAGTAGAAACTCTGCCATATAATATCTGTGTAAATGCCTTTGTAATACGTAGAGTTAATTAGAGCGATGCTTCTGTAGTTGCTTGGATGTGTGGGGTCACACTTTTTAAATATTATTTTTATCTGTACCATAGACCACGATGTTGAAGTTTTTTCATCTGTAAATTAAATAGTCTCAATATGAGTCTTTTCACGAAGGGTGGCATTCCCCCATAAAACTCATAAGGAACTTGATCCAATTCTGGGGACTTTTTACATTTTATGTGTTGCACGACTCCAAAAAATTTTGAACATCATGCACAAAAACGTTTAAAAAATACTGATATACAAAATTTAGGTTTATATCTTAATAATAAATTGTAGTAACAATAGTCAAAATGTACGACTTGCTGGTTTTGGTTAACCTACTTTAAAAAGAGATAATCAGTTCTACAAATTTATATAATAAGTTATAAATTAAGTGTGGATTATTAATTTTTTTAACTTAATTTATTTATATTCAAAAAAATAAATTTTATTAAATTATTAATAAAATAGTTTTGTCTTTGTGCGATCAAATTTTTCAAACGTAAGTCCGTCATCTCTGATCTATTAAATTATAAATTAAATAATTTAATATTAATAATAATTAATAATATTTTTGTGTGCTTGATGAGATTTAAACCTTCCTCTTCAAGTTCAGAAGTTCAGAACTAGAACGTATTTTACTCTAGTGCATTATATTTTATTTTATATTTAATAAATATTTATTATAGTGTTTTCATAGTAGAAAATTATTAGATAATTGGTCCAATTTTAATAAAGATTCACAATTTTTTTGTAGCAAAGTAAATAAATATTTTTAAATGACCAAAATTCATTTTATATATTAATAAGAAGAAAGTGATAAATAGTTGGAAAATTTAATGGCCCTTTATAAAATTAATTTAAATAGAATTCTGATATCTAATATGTACTCATTTTTATAGTAGTGGTATCAGGGAGTATAGTAGTCGATTATTTTGAAAGGAATATCAACGATACGTATAGTCTGCAATTGACCTGTGTATGTATATACAATTTTTATCTTTTAATTTCCGGAATAAATGCACAGGCATAAAATTGTGCGGTCATCCATCACACATATGTATACTTAGTAATATGTGTGATTATATAATAATGTATTTTGCGCATGCGTATTTGACACATAAGCACGCGTGCGCTAAAGCGCGTAATCGATTCTGATTAACCCCTCACAAACAAAAATTTATATATATATATATATAACAACTCAGCAACAAATTAACCAATTAGATCCTCGGTAGGAGAAGAGAGCGGCGAGAAAAAAGAAAGGGAATATAGGGGACTCTTATATTTAAATGGGACACGTTATTTAGTGACTTAAAATGCAATAAAAACAATAAGAAACTTATTGCACGATTTTCTCTTTTTAGTATTATTAATAACCCTTTCATCCGATATATATATATATATATATATATTCTTAAATTTAATTTAATTTATGATTCTTATGGAAACGCTTCCTATTTATTTCATTTTATATCTGAAGTAAAAACTCAGGATAATAATGTATTATAGACATAAGGAATAAAAGATTTTAATAATAAACAACACATTTATATAGATATAAAATTAGTACTGAAAAGAGGGTATCAATTGGCTCGTAGGGATGGGTTTAAATGCAAACAATTTGTGCCTTAATATGCAAATGATAGAGAATTTTCTCTATAGAATTAAAATATAGAACAATTAATTTTATTGTAAATTTTAACAATTAAATAATTTATTTTTTTTTTAGTCCAGCAAAACAAATATTTCAAAATAATTCTTGTTTTCCACTAAATTAATAATAAATGTATTTTAGCATAATTTCGAAAACATTATTATTTATTCATCTGTTCATTTTTGTAAGGTTACCTTTCGATATTATTTTTATTATTAATTCTTCTTCTTCTCTATCTATATTTAAATGTCATTTTGAAATTGTATTTTATCTTTTTTACTATCTCGCCAGAGATAGTATTGCGATCACGAAAATTTTCGATGTTGAGATTTTGATGTTTTTATACGTTTTGAAGGTTCCTGAATCATTTTCACTAAGGTTGAGAAAAATGTCTCTGTGTGTGTGTGTGTATGTGTGTATGTGTGTGTGTATGTATGTAGGCAAGATTACGCAAACACGGTTTGAGCTAGAATGATGAAATTTGGTACATGGACATTATTCAAAATTCATAGTTTTCTATCAACTTTTGAGAAATGTAGCTCAACCGGAAGAGGGTCATTACCTACAACGTTTTGATTTTTTTTCCTCTAAAGTGACCGTAAAAATAAAGATATATGTTTGATAATTTTTCACATGATTAATAATTGTATAAAACTGCTATATATAGAATTTCAGCTTGATTGATTCGCTGAAATTACCAGAATTAATTTTTTAACACTGCAAATCTCACGCGCCAACACGTGACGTGGTGCCATCAACAAAAAGCCAAACATGCGCTGGTTTAATATTTATTATTTATTATTTATAATTTAAATTAATTAAATTTAATTTAAATATAATATATTATGTTATTTAATCCAATTCTCAAATTGCGAGATAGTCGAGTGGAGACACTCCAGCTAATTTTTTTTTGTTTCATATGTTCAAGCTCATTTTTTCATATTCAATAAACATATAATATATTACCAATCCATTTACATCAAATAAAAATACAATTCTAAATATTCTATTCTATTTTTTTTTTAATCATTATAATTATATTTTTTATTTAACTATCTTCATATCCACAATTCAATTTATCCTCCTGAAATTATAAAAATATATATACTCGTATATATATTATATGTATATATACGATATATATATTTATTTATTTATTTAAATGATAAAATCAGATAAAATAATTAATGATTTTTATCAAAAAAATAAATTTTAAAATATTCTACAATTCAGATACATATAGAAACAAGTGAGAGGGATTCGTTTGACTTTTGTTATTGGCAGGCGTATAATTAAATTTTCGAAAAAATAAAATATTTTTCTACTATGATAAATATAACAATAAAATTATTAATTTATCAAAAATAATGTTAGGATAGTATATACGTATAAATGTATGTAAAGTATTTGTATTGAAATTGAAAAGAAATACTCAATTTAATTTTTCTATAAAATTAATTAAATATTAAAAAAAAAAAAAAAAAAAAATATAAAAATTTATTATTATAACATTTTGAAAATACTTCCAATTTTCTAACTATCATCTACTTAAAACTTGATTCCTATACAAATACACATATATATATATAAATATATTTACCTACATTTTGTTTAATTAACTACTTTGCAGTTCCATATTAATCATTTGAAATATTAGTATTATACTTGATATCAATTTCACATAATCGTCATTTTAATATTTATTGTTAATTATATTCTCTCTCTCTAATACTAGAACGTATTTGAAATATTACCCCAATCATTATAGATGTATATTTATTTTTTTCATTCTCTTATTAGATTCAATTAATTAAATTTCTCTCAAATTTTATTAATATAGTCGATGATGTTTTCATCCCTTGAATATAAATATATATCATTCATATAGAGAGAGTGGATAATTTATAGATTTTTTTTTGTTTATTTTATTTTTTTTTTGTGAGGTTATCGGGGATGAGCGGGTTGAATGTTAAATCGTGAGTATATTCATTTACTGTCAATTGCGTACAGATTGATTTACAATCTATCAATAATTTCGAATGATGTAATGCCAAATATACACGTTGCCGAGTTTCAAATTAAACCACTCACTGATGGATGCCTGTCTGTCTGTCAGGTGCTGTATCTGTACTGGCAGGTTTTCGAATTGAAATAAAGACACGTTTAACAACTTTTTTGACAATTTATAACGAAAAATACCACCAGGCGACTTTCAATTGTAATCAAGTTTGATTTGCTATCGATTGAACACAAATAGAATTGTATTTAAACGATTCAATATGAATTGTAGCCGGTGACTTCCACTGAGCTCATTTCTCTTGGATCTGAAATCTGGAAAATGTCATTAGGTTTCTAGATTATTAGTTTGACCTCCTATCGGACTGCTCAATATTCCATTAATATTAATATAATACATAAACTTCAAAATAGACATAGAAGTAAGTGACTGAAATTTCACTTTAGTCTTTTTAATTAAAGATAAGGGAATATATAGTATTCTTTTTTTGATAAATAGTGCCAATTTGAGAATTACGCAGATTTTATATTTCAACTAAAATATTTAATAATTTATGATCTAATAATATAATTAAATTAATTAAAGTTTTTAGAATAAATTATATAATTCAAATATTTGATTATTCAAAATTAAATTAAATATTTATAAATTTTAATAATTTTATAAATTGTTTGAGTTAATAATATTTTTTATTCATGGTCAGGTTCTCTAAACCGGTATAAGTATCGAAAGATTTATATCTTTTAATGACAATATGTCTTATTTAATTTATATGGTCAAAATAGGATGAGATCATTAAAAAATATAAATAACTAATATATAAATTAGCTGGAGTGTCTCCACTCGACTATCTCGGAATTTGAATTGGATTAAATAACATAATATATTATATTTAAATTAAATTTAATTAATTATAAATTATAAATAATAAATATTAAACCAGCGCATGTTTGGCTTTTTATTGATGGCACCATGGCACGTGTTGGCGCGTGAGATTTGCAGTGTTAAAAAATTAATTCTGGTACTTTCAGCAATTCAATCAAGCTGAAATTCTATATATAGCAGTTTTATACAATTATTAATCATGTGAAAAATTATCAAACATATATTTTTATTTTTACGGTCACTTTAGAGGAAAAAAAATCAAAACGTTTTAGGTAATGACCCTCTTCCGGTTGAGCTACACTTCTCAAAAGTTGATAGAAAACTATGAATTTTGAATAATGTCCATGTACCAAATTTCATCATTCTAGCTCAAACCGTTTTTGCGTAATCTTGTCTACATACATACACACACACATACACACACATAGACATTTTTCTCAACCTTAGTGAAAATGATTCAGGAACCTTCAAAACGTATAAAAACATCAAAATCTCAACATCGAAAATTTTCATGATCGCAATACTATCTCTGGCGAGATAGTAAAAATATTAATGATAATAAATGGCTATTCAAGTCAAAAATCAAACGAAATGACCCAAAAACTATTGTGATATTTATTTGACTATAAATAGTGTATATAGTTAACATCAATGCGAATTAATAATTATTAGTTTTATAATGTGTGTAATGTTATAAATTATAATATCTATAATATTATAATATCTAAAGCCAGTAACTGCAAAAATATTATTGTAAAATATATTGCATTTAATATTGCTAATGAGATATAAGAATATCATTTTTTTAATTAAAAATTATAAAATGTTTATTAATATTAAAAAAAATAAGTCTCCATGTAGTCTGGAAACAATACACTTAACTTTCAACATCTAGGACTTTGGTTTAAATCTCTTTACTGGCAAGATAATTTTTCTTTAGCTTGGATATATGGGAACGAGGTTCGCCCTGCCTGCGTAATCAAAGTTGGGAAGAGGTAAAATATAATAAAATTTAAATTATTAATTTTTGATGATTTTCGGATTGGGGTGCATTAATAAGTACGTTTAAGGGCTGGTATGTTTTATGATTATTTTTCTTTAATTTATGTTCTTTTAAATTATTTGAAATTGTTTTTTTAAATTATTTGAAATTGTTTCATATATTTTGTCGTTTATATATTTTAAATAATAATCTTAATCTTAAATATTCATAGTTCATAAGGAATAATTTTTTTTAAAGTACCAAGCGGCGGCTCGGTGAACCAGGTAGAGAATATTATAACTAAAAATATCAAGAAGTTAAATCAGAATTTAAAGAACTTAATGTTTAAGATTAAGTTATCAAAATTTTGCATTCGTTATTCTTCAATATAATAGGATTAATTAAAATTTGAAAAAGTTTCAAAACATCAGACTCAATAAATTATATTTAAAGTAATCCTAATTAGATTTTAAATACAATCTATTTGAACACATCTATCTCTTTTTGTATCTATTAAGGTTTTCTTAAATAAAATAAATTTTACATTTATAAGAACATGATTTTTAAATTTAAAAATATCTGGCTAAGGAAACTTTCCTAAAATTATTTAAATTCCAGTCAGAACGAAGGCATTTCTTTAGAAGTATAATAAATCAGCAAGTTTTAATTTTATAAATATATCTATTAATTGGAAAAATATGAACCATTAAAATATGATTTGGTAATTTGTATTCTTATAAAAAATATTTATCAATTTCAATTTAGAATAAAAACAAATAGTTAATTTCCAATTACAATTATTCACTCTTAATTAATTATAAATAAACAATACGGAAAAAAATTTGTTTATTTCAATAAAAGAAAAAAATAATAATAAATCTCTAATTTGAAATTAAATTAGTTTGATTCAACATTCAATATATAATATGGCTCGTTATGTTTCACATTTAAATATGTATTATTTTTAATGTAAAGGTCATAAAAATGTTATGAAACAATTGGAATAATGTAAAAAAAAACTGCATATAGTATTATAATATTGGCGTTAATAAAGCGATCGCCTAACCTAAAAGAGATTTGTGTTGAGGGAGGGAGGGTGAGTGAATGTGTTGATGATGATGATGATGATGATGATGTTCATTTGCAAATCGTCTCATTCGAATTCAAACACGATGGCCCAATAAAACAGCGGCTACACGATAAACTGTCAAATGCATAGCTAGCTCTGTTTGTTTTATTTGTTATACTCACCCCAAACTCCAGCCTTTCTGTAATTATTATTATCTTCTAAGGAAGAAAATTACCCTCCCAATCCTCTCAAATAGTAAATATTGTAAAAATATATAAATTAAAAAAAAACATAAAATAATATTAATAATACTTTAAATTAGAGAAAATTATATATGATTCCAATTATCGATGTATTCATAATCAATGTAAGCGTAATGCCTTGTAAAAACAGCAATACCATTCTTGTTCAAGCACCATTCTTCCGAGAGAGGCGTTGGTCCACATCTCCCCATTTAAACTGTTACCAGGGCCGTCCTAAGATTTTCGGCGCCCGTGGGCTCCTAAAATTTTGCGCCCCTTTTCATAAGAAATTACACAGAATGGTTAGTAGGAGCGAGATGGGTATACAAAAGTGTCCGAACTAGAAATTGTAACTTTATTATAATTAGACCAATACAATAAACTAAAACATAAAAGGAATTAAATCAAGAAACATAAGTATTATTAATTATGAATTCTGAAAATCTATATTATTCTTTAAAACTTAAAATTTATGCAAAATTAAAAATCGGGAGTGTCCTCCCCTAGACTTTCCCGCATATAAATAGGTAATTAGGTTATTATTATTATGATTTAACAACAATAAAAATAAACAAACTAATTAATTTAAATTATAAATAAGTAAAATAAGTAAAATGGTTTAACACTATTATATATATTTATAATTTACACCTAACGCTACTTGTATAGGTAAAATGTCACTTCCGGTTGTCAGATCATGATGAAATTTGGTATCTGAATTTTTTTCATATTTTTAAATCTATATACAAAATATGAAGCAAATATCTCGAAGCAAACTGGTACTTTACTTGAAAGGTAAACGCAACCAGTGTAGGTAAAGTACCACTTCCGGTTAACCGATTTTGACGAACTTTTGATAGAAATCTACAAACTGTGAATAATATCGGTGTACCAAATTTCGAAGTCCTGGCTTGATTAGTTTTTGAGTAAATTTGCTCACAGACATTACATACATACATACATACACACACACAGACATAATTCGAAAAATGGCATTTTCCGACTCAGGGAGGTCTAAAACGTCAAGATCTATCGAAATCTCGAAGTCGAAATTTTTGACGATTCCAATACTTCCCTTATACGAAGTATGCGGGAAAGTAAAAAACAACCTATATGAACAAAAACAAGCTATATAGTATAAAAAAAGAAAGTTAATATATATTTATTTTCATAGCTTTTTCTTTTACAAATTGATAAATAATATCACCCGTATTTAAGTTATTAAATAAATCACTCTCTATGGACAAAATACTCCATTCATTTAATTTGTTTTGTCCAAAGAAGATCGCAGATAATTTTTGATCCTTTTCAGTGCCGAAAAAGATCTTTCACCGCTGCAATTTGTAGTGGCAATACTTAGAAAAATGCACAGTGCTGTGGCCACATTAGGAAAAGTACACTCAATTTTTGAGTCAATATTGTATTTAGACTAAGTTCTACATTAGATATATTTTCTTTATTTTCTAATAAATTCATGTGTTTATCATCAATAAAATTTTAAACAGTGTCATTTGTGTTAAAAACGTTATATGTCAAAATTTCGCCCGCACAACATTCTCAAACTGCACAATTATCGCTGCTGTTAGGATTCTTATTAGAATTATTTATTCAATGCTTATATGGATATAATGAATAAGAAAAACAGAAATGCATAATTAAAATCTTTGAAGTGATGTCACTCCGGGTTGGAAGCGACTATAAAACTACTACTACTTAACAATAAGAAAAAATATATAAACCAATAAAAAATGTCGCCCCCAGATGGCTTGCGCCCTAAGGCTATAGCCCAATTAGCCCTGTGGTTAGGGTGGGCCTGACTGTTACAATATTAATATTTTTTGAATCATGCTAAGTATATTTATTGAAAAATATATAAATCTTAATTTTAACTAGATTAGGAAAACTATTAGAAAATGACCAATGAATGAGCCAGGGGAGATTATATAAATTCATATTTAAAATGAATTTGATGGTACATGATAGTTGTGATAGGAGAAATGGGAATGTTGTAGCTTCTTAAGTTTAGATTTTTAAATGAAATTCGTGTGATATATAATTAATCCAAATAATGTTTTTTTTTTGATGATAATTTAAAAAGTTTTTTTATTATTCTTTAAAACAATTAACATAATAATATTAATAAGAATAATATTTAGTAATTTATCTGATAACTTTTAACATTTTTAAGTTGTTAAATGATAAAAGTAAAAAAAAAATCAAATAGAAATTATAATAGCAACAATTTATTATATTGACCTTAATTAAAATAAAACTGCCTGAACAAAATGAATTATTGTCAAAATGACTTTTCTAATGAAACCAACATAAATGAGTTAATTATCCAAATGTAAAAAAAATAACGCCCTTTTTCGTGATTGTATGTGTTTGTAAATTTATCAACTCAATTAGACGGGTATCTTTTGCTCCGACTGGTTTTCTAGACGAAATATGATGAAATAAATTGGCTCGTCGACTTGAATATGAATTGGAAAGCATAGACTCCGGGGGGAATATCTTTCTCTCTTTCAAGCATGCGCGTGCGCTCTATGTGTAGTGATTGCCTGTAGTATATAAGTGAAACGTACTACGGGATTTCGATCAAAAGTCTCGACGAATGTAATTAACACGACTTAAAAGATCGTGAGGTGCACGGGGTGGGAGTGGCAAGTGCAAGAAGCACGTTTGCTAATCCACTCACCATTCTAAACTGATCCCTTAACTGCAAGGGACTGTTAAATTACTAGCTTCTCGTTTGTATGCGTGCTGGAGATTCATCCACTCACACACATTCTTGTGAACCCCATCTTGTCACACACACACCCTACCAAGGCACCAGCATCCTCCCTTTGACATCCGAGTGCAAAGACCACTGCCAACTCATTAACAAACGAAAATGTTTCACTCAATTCATTCAGTTTAATTTAAGATTTAATATTACGTATATATACTTGCATATACATGGGAACGTTTGGTCTTTTAAAGTGATAATTTCCATACTCGTTATTAAATCGATAAGTTTAAGGAAAATGTAGGAGATAGAGAGATAAATTTAATAATTTCTTGCCAGAGAAATCTTGATCATTATATATGTTACCAACAAAATTTGAAATCCGTTATTCTAGAGAAGTGGTCTTCAAACTGGGTTCCGTGAACCAAGTAAGCATAAGGGTTCCGTGACTATGGTTATTTTTTATGTTTTCTACACATATGTAATTTTTTTTTAACATTATCGTTTTTTGGTATAATAATAAAAGTAAAATACCGTATAGCTCGAATATAACGAATTTTTTTAAGTATTAATTTAATATTAATATTAATTCTATGGGGTTCCGTTGAAAAATATATTACCGTATAGGGTTCCAGAAAGTTTGAAGACCACTGTTCTAGAGAATGCCTATGCAATGTATTATATAATACCTAAAACAAGCAGGTACTGTATGAAAAACGGTTTATATTTCATACATTTCATAGACATTCTACAGAATGTCAAATGAGAAACTGACAAATTATACAATTACCCAATTAACAAAAATTTTTTTTTACTGTGCTACATGTAATACTTCTCATATTTCAAATCTTGTCTAAAAATGTCAGGAAATATACTAGCTTGTTTAATAAGTTCGCGGAGAGATAAGATATGGTATTGGAAGACCGTCGATTGACAGAAAGAGATTTAACAGAGGCTTTAGGCATTTTATTGGGCACAGTGAGCAATATTTTGAGTGTTAATTTGGGTTTCAAAAAACTATTTGCAAAATGGGTTGCTTCCTTCATTTTATTTCATTTCAATTCCGCGAACTTATCGAACAACGTATTATACACAATACCGGCATTTCATACTTTACAGGTAACATATACATAAATACAGTTGTCTACTTTTATATAAACTATACTTAAAAAATATGTTTTAGATTTTTTTGTATTTCCATAACTTACAGAAACATTTAAAAAATAATATAAATATAAAAAAAAATTTATAAAATAACGTTTTTCTCATGGACTAAAAAGAATAAAATAATTTTTATTTAAGCCTGACAAAGTATATGGATGAATTGGTTCATATACAACGAAAAACGTTTGGCGCATTTAGTTTTAAATTTAGTTAGAAATATCTATAACAATTTTCAAAAGTCTATTTCAATTTAAAGTTGATGAAAAATTCAATTCGTCATAAGAGCGAACAGACAGACTTAAGAGATGATAAATATGTTATATAATAATAAATTTAAAATTAATATAAATAAAATTCTAATTTCTAGAAATATTGAATTGTATTGTAATTTCTATGAATAAGAGAGAGATTTATATTATAATATAATAATAATAATAATGTAATTTGTTTTAATAAATTTATATAAAATAATCCTTTAACAATGTTAACATTTAAAAAACAATATTTCATTACCTTTATGAAATGCTAATGTTTTAAATTACATTTTTAGATTAAAAATATATATTGAATACCCACTTTAGTCAAATAAAAGTATAAAATGTGAAATTTAATAATTTCTGATTAATTACATATGCATAATTATAAATGAAAGGCGGCTTTTTCCATTTGATTCATTCTCTTTTATAAAATAGAGCCTAAATACTCTTTTTAGTCCTCTCTAACTCATCTCTCTTTCTCTTTCTACTCTATTAATTGTTCATAATCCGTATTACTGAGAATTAGTGGCAAAATTAGGAAAACATGTTGTTATTAAATCGGTGTGTAATAAAGTGTCTTGTTTGTTTAAAATCGTTTTAATTTTGTTTAGATATAATCAGAGCTTACAAAATGTTCCCATAATTGGTTGATTTATATGCATTCAATTATTATCCTATATAGGCAACTAGAGCCAACCCGACAAAGAGAGAAACAGATAGAGAGAGAGAGAGAGAGGGAGTGCTATTTCATTTGGAAGCGTAATATCTGATGATGATGATAATGTAGAACAATGGATGGACAAATTAAATGATTAAAAATCGTTATAATTGTGCATTTATAAAGCAATCTCTCGATTTACTCCTATAATTTTGATTAACTAGTACATATTGTTTAATTAAATTATTTAATATGTATGTATATTAGTACAGTTACATACACTTTTACACCTAAACCATAAACCTCCCATAAATTGTATTATTGTGATAATATTGAAAAAATATATTGATTTTGATATTTGATTGAATATTTATTCAGTTTAAATTAATTTTCCAATTGTTTCATTATATAGAGATATAAATCAAAGAGAGTTTTTTTTTTATTCTCTTGTTACTTTCACATATCTATAGGATCTGGATTTATGGAGTAAACAGCAGCCATTAGGAAAATTGTTAACTGAAATGTACGTTTTAAGGTTCCATGATATCATAAAACATCAATCACAAACAAAAATGTGTTAAAAAATTAAACTCCGTATTTATGGAATGTTATATAATATAGCTGGGTTCTTTCAACAACTATTTCGACTAACCGGGATTGTCGTTTTGCATCATTTTTTTGAAATTTGCTAGAATGGTATTTATTAAATCGTTATTCTTAGTTTATCCAGTCCAAGTTCTTTAATGTGCTTAAATGGCGAATTTACTTTAAAACCTAATGCTCTTCATTGGAAAGGTTTTTGTCTGCATATTGCTCAGAATTTAAAATTGTTTGCACATCTTCACGTTTCATGACTCGAGAATCCAAAAGTGACTTTAGAATTTTTCATGTCTGTCTGTTCGGAAAATTGAGTCGTTATAGACTCAAAATTGGCTGAACCGATTTCTATGAAATTAAATTACAATACAGGGGGCAGATGCCCTGTCTAAGTTCGTAAAGCGCCAAAGGCGGTTTAAGCAGATAATATATACATAAAAGCAACAAATTTAATCATTAATAGAAATCATATAATAAATTATTTAAAAAAATACAATAAACAATATGTGTGATTTTATTTTGAGTTTATTTTGATTTTATTATAGATAAATTAACGTTATTATTCGAAATATAAAAATTTTATGAGGAAATCAAATTTGCAGACTTCAAGAAAGTAATGAGAAAAGAAAATATGTAAGTATAATTTATTATTTTTGTATTATTTTATTAATTGAAATTCTAGATAAAGTTCTCTTTTTTGCAAGATTTTTAGAATCTTGAAAATTTCAATTAAAACATAAACATCAACCTGGGAATGAAAATAAAATTCAACGCCTCCGTTCGGTACTAATAATCTAAATAAATTGCGAGTCATATCCTGAGGGAGATAAATATAATATCGATTGGTGTGTTGGAACGACAGGGAGGGTGGAGCCCGAGACAAACAACACAATTGGATTCTCGGTGGAAATTAATAAAGATATTGGCGTTGCGAGCAACCAACATTTTGACAGGGTAATTAAACGGGACTACAAACGGGATTTTATCAGAAATCAGAAATGAATATTGAGGGAGTTTAACATATATATATTCAAGGCTAGAGGGCAAAAAGGTGTTAAAATCTTGCCAATTATTTATTATTAAAACAAAACACAAAACAAAAAATGTAATAAAATGGGAAAACAAAAATCTATATTGAGACTAAGGAGGGGCGAATGAATAGGGAAAGAGGGAGGTGGTGGATTCAATTAATCATCCAAGTTTCACGAGTCGCGTTTGCAATAAGCCCAGGCCTGTCATCCAGGACCTGCAGAAAACATGCATCGGACCAACCGTGCACTTCCATTTAAATCGCATAAAGCTTATCTGACAAATGCAGGTGCCATCCAGATCGAATTTCCAATCATACTACTGCTCATGCTGTTAATTGTTTTTCAGGACCCCCCACTGGTGGTTCAGCCCCTCCCAACAGGCAAGCCAACAAGTCCTCCCTTATTTGACAATTGACCCGTAGGGAGAGGAATGAAAACGCTATACAATACAAACGAAAAAGAAGGGCCGATTGGTTGGCCTCTTGTTAAATACTGATCTGTCACCAAATCCAATCGACTTTACTAATTAAAATCGTTTAATTTGTTCACAGACGTTTTTTTTTATATAAATGTTTATTTGATATTACATAAAGAGAAATAAAATTGACATTCGATTTATTTTAGAAATATATTATATTGTATATTTGAAAATTAATATGCAACTTTTTTTCTGTTTAGACATGAAAATATCTGTAAATTTTATTGGAATCCTTTAAAAGTTAAAAATTTGAATTTAATATCATATAAATTCTCACTTTTTTAATCAAAAAAAAATATTTAATTAGATCTTGTAAACAAAAATATCATTAGTACATATATTAAAAACATGTCAGAAAATATTTTATTTCATTTCATAAATATAATAAAAAAAATTAATTTATTACAAATACTTTATTGCCTACTTAAAATTTGAACTTAAAACTATAATATTTTCAAAAGTGAATACAAATAATCACTTTATTTGCTGTATCATTCATATTATATTTGTATCATTCATTCACTATTAAAAATCAGTTGAAAGGTGATTAGATGATTATGAATGTGTCTTTAGATAGTTTGGTGATTTAGACCGATATTTTAAGCCATTAAGATACCAACGATTTATCCTTTTGTTCCTGGAATAGAGTTGAACAAATAGTAGTTTTTGTCAGGTTTGCGTGCCTCTTGATCATTAACCCAATGGATGTTAGTCATTCTTAAAGTAAGACCATCAAAATTTGGACAATCTAATGGACACATCCAATCTCACTTAATAACTATTAGAAGGGACGATTTTATCTCAACAAGGGACACTGGTTGTTCGTAGTTTGCATTTCTAAACATGATACAGTGGTCAAACAAAGAAAAAGCGATTGGAATTCGTCAGAAGATAAAAATCGTATGAAGTTATATTTGAATTGAAAAGGAGTTACTTAAGTAGAAAAAATATGATTGTTGACAAGAAATAAATAAATAAATATTAAATGTCCTGGGGAGTGAGAGAGTTTAGATAAAAATATAACTTTTTATTAGGTTTTTGTTTGTTAAACTATTAATAAAAGAAAAAAAAGAGAAAAAAAAATTAGAATAAATTATTAAATGATTTAAACTTTTTATAATAAAAAAGAAATTGTAGAACAGGTGTATATTATGGTAGGGGGGTTACTAACCAACTCAAAATTTGTCCCAACAGGGACCAAACTTAGGCCATTTTCCATGTATTATATTATTATTATTATTGTTAAATATTATTTTATAATAATATTTGATATTATATAATATTCATTAATTCAGTCATGGTAGTTAAATTTTCAAAAAATAATTTTTTATATGTATGTTTTGAAACAGAAACATGACCTATTCTTATCCAATATTAGTAATATTTAATAAAATTAATATCTATTAATACCTCAAAACATGGATTAATATTATACGCAAATTTTTGATCATTAAAAGTTTGAAGGTAATGATAATTAGGAAAATTAAGTGTTTTATCAACTTCGCTTCATGTCTGTCTGTCTGTTCACTATTTTGATAAATTGTTTCATTTGCTTTCTAATATATTTCTATGCAATTAAATTCCTTTATAGAGCTACAATTTATATATATACTTACATACCACACTAAAACACTTTATTAACAAGTAACACTATTTCTTCTAGTATAATCAACTGTTTTTGATATGATTGAAAATATGTAAATTTAAGAAAATAATTATTCTTTTAAAATTTGTTACATATTTTTATATAAGTATATTACAGTGAAAAATAATAAAAGATTAATTTCTTAGCTTTTAATCTATCAATTTTTTATTGCATAATAAAAAAAAAATTGTCAGTTTATGTGTTCAAATCAAATTTTTATTATTACAAAAATTTGACTTGATATTTCATATAAATAAATAAAACTAAATGCGCCCAAAGTTTTTAGTTTATGAAGCAATTCATCCATAACTGTGTCAGTCTCATAGAAAAATTATTTTATTTTTTTTTAATCCATGAGAAAAACGTTATTTTATAAAAAAAATGTTCATATTTATATTATGATTTTTATTCTTTACGTTTCTTACAAATACCAAAATATTTTAATTTATTAATTTTACAAAGTTAATACCTATAAAAGTGTCACAATGGGTTGGATTTTGGTTTGGTAGATTCATAGAGCTTTGATATATTTAAAAAACTAATATAGTATGTAGATAATATAGTTTATTATCATGCCTATCATGCATATTAGCATAAATTATAACTATAATACATGACTATTCTCAATTAAAACTATTTAAACAAAAAATTGTAGATATTATCTATACAACACGTAATAGAAAGCACGCTTCTATAATGATTTTAAAATATAGCAAAATTATTATTATTATTATTATTATTTACGAATAGACCCTGAGGATCCCGCAGAGCTTTAAAGAGAAATGATTAATTATTGAATTTGACTCTTCAATGTGGTAATCTATCGTGCTAACCACTAAACCACTGAATAGTTAATAAAACATTTTTATTTATTTAATTTATTTATTTTGTTAGCAATTTAATAATTTTATTATTAAGGTATTAAGCTATACGACCTAGAATTTGTAGGCAGTAGTTTCAATTGAAGTGTTTTGTTTCGTCAATGTAATATCGAGGAGGTCTTTTGAGAGAAGAAGATAATGGGCTAAAATAGAGAGGGAGAGAGGGTTATGTGCAGACTAGTAAGTTAGGGGTGGAGGGAAGGAGGCTGTTCGGGGAATGATTGATCATGCGGTTCTCCCAACCGGGAGGCCATTGTATACGAGCGGCAAATCGCTTGAATAAATGGATAATCGATAGCTTATTGGAAGTGGGTTAACATGGTAAAGGAAACGCAATAAAATAACCGATTGGAGGAGATTTCCGTGTAGAGAGAAAAAGAGAGGGAGAGCTTACTTGATTGCTTTTATACAATCTTCATTCTACCTTTACGATCTGATCAATTCAATATAGCTAGCAATGAAATTAAAATTATTACTCAGAGCAAATAAAACAAATCACAAAGCAATACAAAATATAAAAACATTTACATTAAATTACATTGAAATTTTTTTTTTAGATTATTTACATTGGTTTGATTGATTACAAGATTGTGGATGTTCTCTTTGAGCTTTGGTTTCCAATTCAATTCAATAATATATTATTAATAGAATCTATAAATGTGGAGAGAATATAGTTTTATAAATCCAGGTGATTTCAATTTAAAAATTATAAAGAATTATCATCAAAATTAAAAATTATATAGCTATATAAATTCATTTCAGGATTAAATAAAAATACCAATAAAATCCAATTTATTGAGAATAACGGTTTGGTTTCCCCTCCACTATCTCATATCAATATATAAAATAGGATATTTTATATTATTATAAACTTCATAAATCATTTTAAAATTTTTATTAGTAAATAATTTATAATATAATTTTAAAATAACAAAGAGAGAAGAAGTTTATAAGAAATTAACTACTCACTCGTTCTTCTATTTCATTTGGTTTATTTCAATTATATATCATTATTACTTTGTTTGTTAATTAATTATTTTATTTATTTAGATATAAAAATTATTTATTTAGTATTTATTAATTACTTATATTTAACAAAAAAAAAATGTTTAACGTCTTTAAATGAAGATTATTTTTAAATGTTTTAAATAGCACAGTGACTCTTTTTCCTTTCTTTATTCTTTGTTCCATTTCAAGGCAAAAGTTGCCATCATCCTCGATGTCGACGACGTTGATGTCATCAAATAATTTAAACCGACCAGAATCTTATTTAATTTAAACGTTCTAATTATGAGCGCTGCTTTAGGATCCAGGCTTCAAGTACAAGCGAATTAATTTCCAGCTTGGCAAAGATTTCCTTCTCCTTTAAATGCTTTCTCTTTCTCTCTCTCTCTCTCTCTCGGCATGTTATATCTGAATGTGTGCGTGTGTGTGTGTATTTTCATGCCCGTTTGTAAAATGAACAAAGTAGCAATTTAGAAGGGTGGATCGCACGGTCGCTAGCTCTTGTCATTCTTCTTTGAAAGAGAGACAGTTTTGTTTGTCTCTTTAACATCAGCATTGGAACTTTTTTAACCCTTCTCCTACTCATTCTTATCCTCTCCATCTCTTCATCTATCTCCACTCAAACGTAACGACAATGAAAAGGTTTGAAATAAGATTAAACGAAATCTCCTTTCATAATGAGGATGAAAATGAAACCTTAAGAATTAAATGACTACTCCCGAAAGATTGGAATTATTGGATTTTAAGAGTTAGAACAAATACATTTTAAAATATTTTTATTGATTTAATCATGTTTATTTTATGTAATGTCTAACAAGAATTCTACATTTTAACTTACAAACAGAACATTTTAAAAAGTATTTACAATAAAAGTAGACGTTTAAGAAAGGATAAACTATTGTAGAGTATTAGTATAGTAACATAATTTTGGATTTGGTTGAAAAGTCATCATCAAAGTTAAGAACTTGAAACGAAGCCTAAAAACCTATTAGATTAAATAAACAATTTATTAAAAAAAATGGTAATAAATAATTTAATTGTTGATGATTACAGTTTAATCAAAATCATATTTTTATTTAATCTAATGTAAAATTTTCATACAACACATTAATAGGATTGAGTGAGAACTAAGGACAAATCGTAACTTTTTTTATTATATAGCATAAAATGAATTAGTAGGAACTTCAATTAAAAGACCACTCTTTTGGGAAGCCCTCTTTTCTGAATTTATTTTAGGAAAACCAAATAACCTAAGATTCTACAACAGAAAGTGCTGGATATATTAAAAACACTTGTTCAGGGTTATTTGAAAATAAAAAATGTTCGGTAAAAAATATTTAAAGACTCCCTATTGGATGCAGAATTGGTAAACAAATAATTAATACAGTAGAATTTATTTGATCACCAATTTCGAAAAAAAAAAAAATTATGGATCTGGAGCAACTATTTCCTTGGATATTATAAATAGGTTTTTCAAACATCATGGATCTACCCTACACACTGTGTTCCGATAAAATATTAAATACAATAAACTCTATAAACAAAAATGTTGCTAGTACTGGGTCAAGAAATTGAACAATTATTACAAAAACAGCAAGAAAAATTATTTACCAAGCCAAATATGAATGATGAAATATCGATTGTAATAAAGGATAATCCGGGCCATTTATCAATCATCATTTGAAAGTTATCTTTATATTAGAATGATAGTAATAATAAAGTTAATAATTTTTTTTTAATATAAAAATTCCAGTTATATAAATTATATAATTTTAAAAGTATATATATATACATAGCCTATTTATTCAGAACTTAAATTCCAATTCAACTTTAAATTTCGCTTTGTTGAATTTTTGTGTTTTTCTGTATTATATATTTGAAAAGAAGTTAAGAGATATCATTTTATTATTTGTATATTCATTCAATTATGCATATATCTTTGTCTACTAATGAATGAATAAAGAAATAAAATCAATTTATTTAAAAGTGGATTAAACATAGATTAGTATAGGAATATAAACAGTAAATTAAGTTGTGATTTGATTTTCTTTTATTTTGTTTTATAAATGACAAATATTCAGTCGACTAGTAACTAATATTGGATTGCCAATAAAAGGGTCACTAGATTTATTTGATTTGAGCTGAATCGATTCCAATGACGACGACGCCGTCGTCGAGGACCACCGGCCCCTGATGCGATAGATGTGGTTTAGGTCGACCTGCTATTCGCCAAACAGCCAGGCGATCAATCTCTGCAGCCTTAGCTCCCACTCAATCCCCTCGCCCTTTACAACACGAATAGGGTGGTGGGCTAAAGATCTGTAACTAGTTAACGAGCTTTTGATTGCTCACCACCCCCTTTTCTTCCTTCTCAAGACAGGGGATCATCATCAATGCGTTGTGGTCAGCTGGGGGCCGATGATCGATGAACACCACCAGTCAGTCAACCAACTTCAAGCGATTTTTATGCGAAAATTCAATTGGCTGATCGTTTTAAGAGCCAAGAGCAAAACGGTAAACATTAAGAAGGGAAATGAAAATACGAACATTATATTATTATTATCATTAATATTATACACGTAATAATAGCAAATCAGTGAATTCACTTAATAGACACTTTAGTGATATTCATCAACGTTGAATGAAGAGAGTATTGAGTTTTATGAGAAGAAAGAGGGAATAGATGAGAGGAGAAGAGAACATAAGGAATAACAACGTTTGCTTAGAGCACGAATTTCATTTTCTATCTCTTTATGGTTGAATCAGTTTAAGAGTGATCTTAGAATTTCAATAGCAAAAGGGTGCATAAATATATTCTTTAAAATCTTCCTCCTTCGAAATTGTATGTATAATGCCAAATTGTTTATTTTAAAATACTCAAATCTCTTACTTAAATATTAGTCAGAAATTATATAAAAATAAAAATTATTTTGTAACATTAAAAGTAGAGATATCTTAATATATATAATAGTTTTGATTAAGAAAAAAAAACTAACTACATGAAAAAATTCAATAGTCTGTGTTGACGAAAATATTTTTTAATATTATAAATTTGGGTTTTTAATGTTAAATTTACATATAATAATATAAGAAATAATTGGTGTAGAAGCTGTTTGGTCTTTTTCTTTTTATTCCAATAGTTTAAATGGAACTTGATTTATTTCTTATGCACATATATTATATCTTACTCAGTAGAATCATGGATAGCTAATGTATGTACTTGAGTAAGGATTTGTCCACATCTTCGGGAGGGAATATGAATTATATTTAAATTATATTTAAAAAGGGAACCGACAAATTTATACCATATAAATCTTTCCAAATCTATGCATATTTTACAATAATTTGATAGAATAGAGGGAAAACAGTTTTTAAAATTGAAATTCATATATATCTGGTTTCAACAAGACGGTGCCACATGCCATACAGCCCGTGAAACACTTCAATTACTGCATGAGACAATTCCAGGTCGTGTACTCTCTCGTTTCGGTGATCAGAATTGGCCCCCTAGATCGTGTGATTTAACACCATTAGATTTCTTTTTATGGGGATATCTAAAATCACAGGTCTACGTCAATAAGCCCACAACTACGCGTGCATTAAAGGAGGAGATTCAACGTTGCATCAACGAGATTCAGCCACATTTATGCAGAACGGTCATGGAAAATTTCGACAAACGAGTGCGTATGTGTATGCAAAGCCGCGGAGGCCATTTGCCCGATGTGTTATTCCATAAATAACCCTATCCTATGTACTTTATGAATCATTAAAAAAATTACAATCAAAAGACTAAAAACTGTGTTTTCTATTTAATTCAAATCTTGCGTTAATTTTGGGACACCCTATATATATATATATATTTATTTATTTTTATTTTATTTTTTTTCTCTAATAGCATCTTTTGGACAGTCACCAAGTAGTGTATCCATATTCATCCATAGTCACGAAACGACGCTTAAAGTCTTCTGAATACACCACAACAAATAACCCTGAGACCAAAGAACAGTCCAAACAGTGGTTTGTAAATGATATGAAAATCTCTCGACTCTTTCAATTCAAACAAAAACCAAACACGAAGATATAACCGATCTGGTTGAAACTTGTGTGTTCTTTTAAGAGATGCTACGAATTCATAAAGTTGTTTTTTATTGATTGGAATTATTAGTGATCAGACATAAACATTATATTTAGAACTAAAAGAACTAATAATTAGTCCTTTTTGACTTTGCCTGTTCTTGGTAGATTAAAGATGGACCAAATGTCCTCTGGTTGATTATGTTTACTATCTAGCCAGAGAGATTATTGCGATCACGAAAATTTTCGATGTTGAGATTTTGAAGTTTTTATAAGTTTTGAAGGTTCCTGAATCATTTTCACTAAGGTTGAGAAAAATGTCTCTCTCTCTCTCTCTCTGTGTGTGTGTGTAGACAAGATTACTCAAAAACGGTTTGAGCTAGAATCATGAAATTTGGTACATGGGTATTATTCAAAATTCGTAGTTTTCTATCAACTTTTGAGAAACCGGAAGAGGGTCATTACCTTCAACGTTTTGATTTTTTTTCCTCTAAAGTGACCGAAAATATATGTTTGATATATGTTAGATAATTTTTCACTCGATTAAAAATTGAATAAAACTGCTATATATAGAATTTCAGCTTGATTGAATCACTGAAAGTACCAGAATTAATTTTTTAACACTGCAAATCTCACGCGCCAACACGTGACGTGGTGCCATCAACAAAGAGCCAACAGGCTCTGGTTTAATAAATATTATTTATTAATTTTAATTTATAATTAATTAAGTTTAATTTAAATATAATATATGTGTTAATTAATCCAATCCAAATTGCGAGATAGTCGAGTGGAGACACTCCAGATAATTTTCTTTTCTTACAAATCAATGTATTGCAGGTAAAATTTTGATATAATTTAATATAATTTTATCATAATTAATATATACATTTTTGACAATCCATATATATAAAAGGCAATGTCTGTCTGTGTGTCTCTCTCTCTCGCCTAAACTCAAAAACTACCCGTCCGATTGCGATGAAACGTTCAGGGATTGTAGTGGTCATCCCAGAGAAGGTTTTAGTGTAGTTAAATCCAAAATTAATTTATCCAAAATTAATTTAATTAGTAATATTTATGTAAAAGTCTATTCATGGTTACCATGGTTACATTGGTTACTTATAAGTAGGTATATACATAAAATTACAATACAATATATATATATCTATATATTTAATACGATAGTGTCCGTCTGTACGCAAAAAACTCCAGAGCCTAAACTACAAGGAGTAAGGTAACCAAATTTTTCTGAGGTGAAGGGTACCTCAAATGATGAAAAATAAAAAAGAAATTAGAATCTTAGGTAACTCCTGAGCTGAGCTGCGGGTGTTCCATTTTCCAGAAATATATATAAAGGAGAGTGTATGTATGTATGTTATTTGTTTACTTTTTTGTTGTCATAGAAACAGATATATATATATATAATTAGAACCTCTCTCTCTCCCTCTATTTAAAATTTTAAAAAATGGAGTGTTCTAGCCAAATTAAGAAATTTAAATTCCTTATGCAACATTGATAGGTAAATGAATTGGACTGGAAGAGGAGACATATGATTAGAGAAATTGGGGAAAAATCAACCGAAATGTAATTAAACAAAAAAATTCAAGAATTATGATACGGATACGACTTACATACAATTAACATACAAAATGTAGAATTTGAAAAAGTATAAATATTTAAATACTTAAGATAATGATATTCGAGAAGAATTTAAATCGATGTTGTAATTGAGTAACGCCTGTTATGCAGTAAAGGGGCTTATGTCATCAAAATTAAAATATATAAAACAATTATTTTTCATGTTGATCGATGACTAGGGTGACCATATTTCGAAAACACCAAACCGGGACAAACGGTATACCTTTTTTTTAGAACTAAATTGAAAAAATTTTGAAAAAAAAATTACGAAATGTCCTAAATATTGAAAAAACAGTAGGGTGTCCCGAAGACATTTTTGGGACAGAGCACCTAAAGACGGGACGTTTGGTCACCCTATCGATGACTCTGGGAGACGAGAGTAGATTTAGAGTATTTGAGAGATTAATATTGTTCGCAGCATTTATAGGCCAAAAGAAGATGAGGTCACAGGGGGATGGCGGAGATGGCATAACGAGAAATAATGTCCAGATATAGTTAAGGTTATAAAATCGAGAAGGCTGGGATGGGAAGGGGACGTGGTTGGAATTGGAGAAACTAGAAATTGGGAGAAACCGATTGGGAAACATCCGGTGGAAGACCAAGGACCAAGGTGGGTGGTCAATGAAGGAAGGGACATGGGAGAGATGGGACAGGGTAGGATTTGGTTGTAGCTCAGGATAGGGACGCTTAGAGAAATGTGGATGCTGCGGCTAAGAACTTTCGAAAACTGTAGAGACACAGAGTTAGATAAATATAACATATACAATAATAATATATAATTAATTTACTGATTAAATTAAAATATATTTTATAAGAAAACAAATTATACTGATTGAAACAAAATGCATGAAAACCTTTTACATACAGACTTTCAACCAAATACTATGTATCACTCGGGGGTACAGGGGGCGGAGCCCCCGTCTAGGTGTGAGGAGCGCCGAAGGCGCTCGGAACAGCTAGTATATATATAATATAAGTAAGTATTATGTGTTTGAATTTTCATTTTAAATTCAATAATTTTACAATTTTAATTCTAATTAATAAATGATTCTACCTAAATAGTAAAATATTTAAAATGTAAAACTGATTAAATTATATATTGAATAAAGAAAATAAAAAATTAAAGAAAATAATCACGATATTCAATTATTTTTTTTTTAATTCATAATAAAATAAAAAAATAATTGAATATTTAATAGGGCCTCCTCCTATCCCCATAAATTAGCCCTTCCAAGCCTCTCCTTACGGAATTTGGAAAAAGTAATTAAAAAGAAAGTTCGCCTTAAAAAAAAAATATTAAAAAAATAAGGCGTTTGGTCTGTACGCCTTTTTGAATCAGCTGAGAATGCCTTTGATTTTTTGGATTTCGAAATGAAACCGCCACATTCGGGGCAACCTGAAATAAAACCTGCCTACCTAAGAAGATGCATGGTCTCCACTATTAGGAGTGGATCGCCCATGCTAATCGAATCTATCCTACGCTCAAAAGGTATCCAACAATTTGTTCCTATTCAGGCTATTCCCATTTCGGAACTGTGCTGAATTACCTTCCCGAATGCCCGTTCATTCGATCCACCTCAAATACATTCTCAGCAATACAAAAAGGCACAATTCAGACATGGCGTGCAATTAATACAACCCTTCTCTTATATAATAATATTGGCATGGCACTTGCTTTATCCACCCACACTTTTCTATTTAATAATTCTAAACTAATCTATGGATTAGTAGGATGAGAACCAGCATCCTTCGATGGAAGTAGGAAGCAACCTGAAAATCTCCAACAACAAAATATAAGTATATTCCAATGATTAGCCCCCCCCCCCCCCCCCAGTGTAACGCAATTCTAATTACCTTTCTCTCTTCTGCTTCCTTTATCAATGATACTCATTCTTGAGAGATGTAATCTGAAATCCCCTAATCTCACTAAGTTCTAGAATATATTTCCCTATAATTTTCTAATTAATATTATCAAAATAAAGAAAATCAATCAATCATAAATCAAATATAATTACTGTTATGTATGTTAAATTTTACTTGAAATATTTTATTTAGAAATTGAAATTAATAAAATTTATTCCTATTTGAATTTGTGCCATGATAAATAAATAAATAACGATGATTACTTACATTTGGTGAGCTGTATGAAGGTCATTTCATCATCATCAGAGATGGAGAAGATAATCAAGAATTTGAATCAACATCCAGTAGAAGGAATGAAGATTGAATCATGAAATGGAAGAAAAAAAATAACATATTAGATTATAAAATTTTAAAATAGATAATTATAAATTGAATGAAAATCAAATTAATAATAAATACTGACCTCGAAGTTAATAAAATTTGATATAACTCGCAGATTAAACTCGAAGACTTGTATTGATATTCCATCTGGATAAAAAAGAAATTCAATAAGATTAGTTATGTCATTTAAGAAAAAGAAAAATATAATAGATATAAAAATAAAATAAATAACATTATAATGATTGAAGAGGTGTAAGTTTTAAAAAAATATTATTTTATTTTTCCAGTAATATTTCATTAAAATACTAAAATTCTAGAATTATCCTAGAGCCACTCCATTTTATGAATGGATGAATAAATTCATAAGTGTTTGAGTGGATTTTAATAGAAATACTTACAAGTTATTATACTCAATTAATAGTCATTAAAAAAATATCCTACAAAACACCACAAAACTAAAAATCTCTTCTTTCTTAAATATTAAAAAGATTATGAGATGCCACAATGGAAATTTATCTTATTAATTTCATGAAGATATTCTCTTCTGTATAATTGACATATAATAGAAATACCCTTAATTTACTTTCCAAAAGTGTTATATTATAATAATAATAAATTGACAAAATAATATTCATTTTAAATTTGGATATTTCTATTCTAATTTATTAAATTGCTTTTATTTATTTATTTTAAGAAATTTAATGAGAATTGTTTTTTTTTATTGATGTTATTAAGTATGAATAGCTATATAAATGCCCTTTAAAGTAGTATTGTACATTTTTTTTTGATAATGCTATTCTAATCACCTGTGCCAATCAATGACAATTAATGATAAAGGCTTATTTATACTATTTCACTTTATTTTTATATGATATTAATTTTATTATTATATTGATTACAAATTGAATATCATTTTATATTGAATCATTGAAAGCAATGTTGTTCTTTAATATATTCATAAAATTTAAATTTTGAAAATTGCAATGATATTTCAAATGTTAAAATAAATAAATCGATTTAAATATCTATAATAGATTTAAAATGTTTTATTTTCAAATTAAAAAAAAAATATTTTAATTATTTGAAGCATTTTCATCGAACAAAGTCTGTGATAAAGCCACTGGAATAAATTGAGATTAAATAAAACTGATTTGAGAAATTTTTCATTCAATTTATCCAAAATTTGTTTTCCTTTTTTTAATAGAAACTCCAATAAAATAATAATACGAGAATCGTAGAACAAAATTATTATTAAAAAGGATGAGATGTTGGTAAGTGAAAATATTAACTTGATTAAAATTGAATGGTAATTTACCAAGTGATTGATTGATTGATGTTGCAGTGTTATATTCATGGATTCAACACGAAGAAATTGATTTCCACACTGAAGAGCGATGTATTAATGAGATTAGAAATAATAAATAAAATATTTTAAATTTATTTTTTATATTAATTTTAAAAATAAATAGCGAAAGATTTAATAATTATTACAAATTTTTTAAAGAAAATTTAAAAATAATTCTAACATTTTAAAGATGATTTTAATTTAAAAAAATATTTAATAAATATATTTAAAGAAAATTATATCTTTTAATTGATTTTAAATCTTTTCAAAGAATTTGATTAAAAATTTATAATTATATGTATATATACATATATAATTTTTCAAAAAAATTATTGAAATATTGTTTTTTTTTGAAAGTTTACTAATAAAATCTTGGTTTTAATTAATAAAATAAGTAAAACTTCAATTAATTCTTGATTAGTGAATGATTCAAGAGATGATTTCGGTGAGTAGGACGGCGAGCGTCTTGCACTGCAAGGGGAATGAGTACTGAATGCGTTCGAGGCAGCAGCGCATCGGCCGGCAGGCATGCAGGTGGGGTCAGGCGGAGAAGACAGGAGTGGGGCGGGCGGGGTCGAGCGGAGGTGAACATTTTACAGAAAGCTTTTCTTGCAATTTATTATAAATATTATATTAATTAAAATATTAATTTTTTTATAATTAATGGTGTTTTTATATAGATTTTAAATCGAACCGAAAGAAACAATATTTAAATTTAATTCTTTTAAGATTTTAATGTAAAATTTATAAATATAATTAATATATCAGTAAAAAGTTATATAAAATGCATTTTATAAAATGTAATTTTTAATAAAATATTGTTCTTTTTTTTAAGTTCATTATGGAAATGAATATATTTTTAAATTAGCTGGAGTGTCTCCAGGCAGGGTAGCCGAGAGCGTAGGATACCAACTTTCCACGCAAGAAGTCGGCGTTCGATTCCAACTAAGAACAAAAATTTTCAATTTAATTTAACATCAGCTGCCTCCGGCAAGCCCCACCATGGATGTCACCTTGTCGTGTTGGGGGGCTTCGACTTAACTAAGAACATCCACGTCTCGGAGATGAGACTAGCAATCTACTCAAGAGACGCAAATCACAATTGCTCAAAGAACCACGCACAGCCTCGAAAATTGGAATGATTAACACATTGACGACACGGCAACGAACCTATTACGGCAAATGGGTTAAGATTCGCCGTAAAAATGGAACGAACACGTAGGAAGAGCCAACGCGGAAAGGCTCTTGTGAATATAGCCCGGGATGGAAGGCCAGCAACACAAGAGACCAAGCCACCGAACAAATGGGCTGACTGCTGGGCGTACTCTTCCCATAAAAAAGACCTGAGGATAGTGAAGAAGAACAGGCCTTAGGCCTATAATAGAAGAAGAAGAAGAAGAAGAAGAAGTCTCCACTCGACTATCTCGCAATTTGAATTGGATTAAATAACATAATATATTATATTTAAATTAAATTTAATTAATTATAAATTATAAATAATAAATAATAAATATTAAACCTGCGCATGTTTGGCTTTTTGTTGATGGCACCACGTCACGTGTTGGCGCGTGAGATTTGTACTGTTAAAAAATTAATTCTGGTAATTTCAGCAAATCAATCAAGCCGAAATTCTATATATAGCAGTTTTATAAAATTATTAATCATGTGAAAAATTATCAAACATATATCTTTATTTTTACGGTCACTTTAGAGGAAAAAAAATCAAAACGTAGGTAATGACCCTCTTCCGGTTGAGCTAAATTTCTCAAAAGTTGAGAGAAAACTATGAATTTTGAATAATGTCCATGTACCAAATTTCATCATTCTAGCTCAAACCGTTTTTGCGTAATCTTGCCTACATACATACACACACACATACACACATATACACATACACACATACACACACACACACACAGACAGACATTTTTCTCAACCTTAGTGAAAATGATTCAGGAACCTTCAAAACGTGTAAAAACATCAAAATCTCAACATCGAAAATTTTCGTGATCGCAATACTATCTCTGGCGAGATAGTAAAAAACATGGAGGTGGAGGGTGAGATAGAAATTGTTTAATTTTAAATTATCAATTGATCAACGAGTGTGATATAACATAAATTTAATGAAAATACCTATAATAACAAAAAAAGAGGATAAATGGTGAGAGTTAAATCTTATCTTGGTTGTGTATTTGGGATGTTGCAGGTTGACATTTCATTTGGAAGCAATCGTTAACATTTTGCTGATTTTTGTGTGTTCACTGCGTCTTAACATCAATAATATATATCTATCTATCTATAGTCTTGTGAGACAAACAATAATAATCTCTATAATAAGAGAATATACTTATTCCGAAAACTATTAATTAAAATGTAATATATAATTATTAACAATTAATAAAGTAGAAATAATTTTCCAACAAATAAAAATGTAATAATTATTAATAAAAAAAAATAAAAATGTAATAATAAAAAATAAAATTATTTATTATTATTATTATTATTATTATTATTTGTAATAATTCCAATAAAAATAAATAAAAATAAAAAACAAAAAAAAGTGCAATTAAAACTAAAATTTCAATTATATTCATTTAATACATTATTTTATTTTTATTATTAAGTCTTCAGTTATCACATACTTATATATGTATACAGACACACATGCAAAATCGAAGCTTTGCCGGGTCTGCTAGTTTAATATAAATAAACATAAAATAAATTTTAATTTAAAGAATAATTGTGCAAATAAAAAAATCTATTTAAATTTTTGATGAGTTTTTATGAATTTAATAATTATAATAGAATAGCTTCCCTTTCAGAAGTTTTTTCAGGGAAATAAATTGTAAGGCAACATATCGCGATTGTAAGAAAGATAGACTTACTGCTTCCACCAGAGTTCATCTGCTAGTGTTACTTTCAAAAGAACGCCCTTTATGAGAAAGCTAAGCGAATTAACACCTTCGGTTGTCAAAAATTCTTCCTACCTTCCTTAATACTCCGGTATACGTCGGAGACTCCAATCACATCTCTAGATGTTTAGCTCTCTATGATTTTACTAAGTGCCATAGGAAAATATATTAACAGTTACCTTGGTAAATTATTATTTTATTATTTAAAATATAAATAAATTATTATAAGATTTTTTTTTTCAATTTCACCAACTCAACCTAACATCCACCTCCTGTATGTTAAATGGAAGGGCTATGCTGAGTAAGAATAATTAAATTATATTAAATTAAATATTATGTTATTTCTATTTAAAAATTATTATGAAATATTAATTTTTATTTAGTCTATAAAAGACTTTACGAATGGATTAATGGAATAGTCAAATATAGACTCAAAACATTTTGATAGGATAATTTTAAGAGGCTATAATAAAATTGGAATTTTATAAAGATACATAAATTATCAAGAAAGAGAGAAATAGAGAAATAGATTTAAGTTATCTAATTCACTCATATATTTTGTTCTGAATAGCGACATCGTCTTCCTAATTGAATCATCTTTAATTTAATGAATGACCAGCGGAAGGGATCCTTGTACATTTAAATCAGCACGATAAATGGTTCGTGTGAGAACTAAAGTTTAAATGGATGGTTAAACTATAATCCGGTAAAGAGAGAGAAGAGCGGAATGGAACTTAAGGGCCTGTAGCGAGTTTGTGGTCGGCTACCCTAAGGGGCTCGGGGCGATAGAGAGAGAGTATTGTGCGGTTTTGAAAGCCGCTTCAAATAGGACTATCTAAGAGTATCTATTCCATGGGGTTGGTTCCTTACTATTAGCCTATTTATGATTTGCATGCTGGACAAGGAAAGTAAAAGGGTTGCAGACCTATGGTTTCTTTGTCCCTAGTGAAACTTGCATTCAGTCTAGTACAGATGGATTTTGAATATTATACATGAAGATGGACAGTCAGAGCCCTTTGGTGTTAATGAATATTCACGATTTACAACTGTGATTTCATCCATTTTCAGTAGTCAACTATTATTTTTTGAACCCAAGTTGAAATATGAGTATAATGGTTTTTTCGCATGAATTGAGAATTATTATTTTCAATGAAATAATCATTCTTAATAATATTATATCATTTATTATGCAAGAATTAAAAAAAAAAACTATTTTCTTTCAAAAATATTTATATTTCACTCTTAAAACAGAGTTTAGAACTATGAGTAAATAAACTGCATATCCTTATTTGCTAAAATCAATATAATATAATTAAATTATTTATTAATTATTATTATTTATTATTAAAATTAAATTAATTATTTTTATTATTTTATTTTGAATAAAAGTTTAGTTAAAATTTTCAATAATTGTAATTTAATTACCTACAATTAAAAGAGTGTGTTTAATATCCAATGAGATGGTGAATTAATAAAGTATCGTCTTCTTATATTTCAAAGAGGATGTTCTCCTTTTGTCCCTCTTGATCTTACAAACGATTATTTTATCTTGCAAAAGTGAGGACGTTTTTGAGAGAGAGAGAGAGAGAGAGGGAGAAATTGAGAAGAGAAGATGGAAGGAAATATTATCAGAAAGCACGAATCAACGTGGAAACAGGGTGCAAAAAGATTTAGAGCAAACTTTTGCCCCGTCATAAATCACTCAAGTGTCTTGAGCCGAGATATTGCCACGAGATTATTTGCTTGCGCTCTCCCTTCTCCACCGTCTCCGTTGCTCGCACACACACTTCGCCCCCAACTCCTCGTTCGCCAACCTCGGCAAACACATTAAACGCTCTCTCTAGAAAGATCGTTAACCAACCCCCTTTTCCTCCTTTTTCTCCTTCCACATTTACCCCGAAAAGACTCACCAAATCTCATCCTAACCCTCTCACTCTATCTCCCTCAACCTTCGTTAAAAAAAACAGTCTGTCTTTCGTATTAGGGGCTCCATTTGTTGCAAACTGTTTGCATCCGGCGGGCGCCAGCTTGTTCGAAGAAAAACACTCAGCAGATAACCAAACATTGATAAAAGTTCAATTTATAATTGAATTTGTTTTTGGAACCCAATTGGAAATAAAATAACAAAAAAAAAAAACCTGGCAACAACTTGTCTGTAAAGTTAAAGAGAGTTGAGAGAGATAATGGTTTTATTTGATTTTTATTTAATTTATGATACTATAATTTTCAAAACCCCTTTGTTCAAACATCTTCTTCATGAAGGCTATTTAAAATAGAATGGTCGATTGATGTTCATAACCAACTTCAATAAAGTTAATTTTCAATGGTTTTGAGTTAATATAATAAATAAAAAAAATACTTATTATATTTATCTTTCACTTATTGTTAGTTTTAATCGATTCAATTTTTTTTAAGGAAGGAGAAATTAGTGAGACAAAATTAAATTCATAGTTTTTATTTTTATTTTATGAGAAAAAAAAATGTATTTAGAATCATATTATTATAAAATAGACATATTGTTAGCCTTAGGCATTTATTGAAACAATTTATAATGTGTAATCAAAAAGTAAACTTAAAATCATTTATTTCTTCTCAGAATGGTGTAACAACCAAAATGCTTATCAAGCAAATATCAACAGGAAATTGACAAATGTTTTAATTAATAATTTAAATCTATATTTCGAAGTTTAACTTTAAATTACATAAAATATTATTGTTACTGATTAAGGGAAAAGATGGTTCATTTTTTTCTTAAAGTAATTTCCTAATAATATCTAATCTAATGAAAAAATAAATAAAATAAAAAATGCCACTTAATTAATTAAAGCCAGCCCACCTAAAAAAATAATAATAGTACCATATTCAAATTATTGTCAATATTGAATTTTAAACATCAATTTTTTACTATTAATAAGCATAGATCTATGTAAATATGTATAATTAAATAAAAAACATAAATAAATAATATTTGTATGTAGATAATTGTAATTAATGATGTGATATATAATATTATAACTTCCTTTAGAAATGGTCTCATTTATATGAAAGTGAAAATTTGTTCAGGATAATAAATGATGAGGGAGAAAGAGAGAGGGAGTGGTCTGTTTATTCGTCTCAGCCAATTCCCTCGAGAGTGAATCCAGGGTGAAGGTGTGACGTCTTGATTGGAGGGTCTCCGCCCCCGCCTTCTTTGCCCTTCGCTAAGGGTTTCAAATATGCGTGGGGCGTACACAACGTCAGCAGCTGAAAGAGGTTGGGGCAGCAGCAAAGGAAAGTAATTTCTAGCGCTTGCAATTGGGGATCAGGCCCAGCTTAGTAGAGTTTAATTAATTGTCCCTGGAGGCTCTGTGAATTGGAATGGATTTTGTCGAGTAGCGAGACACTCACTAAATGGACATTTTAGAGAGAAAATTTCTATCAAATTGGAATTTTAAAAATATGTATTTAAAATAGCAATTCAAAAATTATAAAAATTGTAAGGTAATGTTTGTAGCATTTGTATAATACTACTAAGTAAATTTAATTAATACAACTTAAAATAAATTTAGAATGCATTTTAAAAGAAAAATCTTTCAGTAAATCTTCGAGGATGTTTATCTCCTCCAAAAAGAAAGAAATATTTTACATAAGTTCAGTCAGACAAAAATGTCATTAAGATCATAAAATACATTAATATAATGTATATTATATTTTTTTAAATTAATAAATAAAGTAAAATATCAAAAATGATTTTTTTTAAAAATAGATATATATATATATATATATACTAGCTACTCCGAGCGCCTTCGGCGCTCTCCACACCTAGAGGGGGGCTCCGCCCCCTGTACCTCCCGAGTGTCCCTATTCTGAGCTATAACCATCTAACTCCTACCCTGTCCCATCTCTATAGTTTTTTATATATGTTTATTTATGCAGAAAAAATTAATTGACATAATTATTAATTTAATAAAATAAAATTATTTAATAAAATATTAAAATAATAAAAATTAATAAATTTGTAAAAAAAATATATAATTTTTAAAAAAAAATGTGCCTTTGCGAGTTTCGAACTAAGAGTGCAAAGTCATAAGATAACGCCTTAGACGGTTCACCCACGAAACACTTTTGTTTGCAAGTCTTCTATTACGATATATATACATGTCAAATTATCGCCAGCAGTGCCTCTATGACTCTTGTAACTAAACTATTTTTATTTAAATACCTCCCCCTGGACATACCTTACCAATTAGCGGTTTAATAAAATAAGTCTGACATGCCCTGAGACCTACTGAATATGCATAAAAAATTTCATAAGAATCAGTCCAGCCGTTTCGGAGGAGTATCATTTCAAAGTTTTGTGACACGAGAATTTTATATATGATATATATATATATTTTAAAAAATATTAATTTTAATTTTCCAGAAGGTTCGACACATTCTGAATGTATTGTACATACCATAAAATTTATTATTCTTTAGCCCGTAAATTTAAATATATGAAAATTATACTATAAAGACTTTGTGTGCAAAAAGGATTGATTTGGGAAAAATTGAAATAAAATTAAAAAAAAAGAAAATTATCATATTAGTAGATTAATATTATAAAATGTTTGATATTGTTTTATTTCAATTTTTTCCCCTTTTTCGTATATTTCTAAAATTACAGCTAGCATTTTGTTTTAATTATTCTATCAATTTGAAAGGCAATTATTCAAAAATTACGAGTTTATATATATGGTAAAAAAGATAGTAAATTATAGGACGATGGGGTGAGGTAGGATGGGGGGGTATATATTATTATTAAATAAAAGAGTAAAATTGATTGTTATATCCATAATTTTTCTTTGTAAATGGTGATTTTTTTGTAATTTACTGAGGGGTGAAAAAAATAATAAAATAATATTAATAATCCATTTCATGAATAAAATGAATAGGTTAATAAAGTGACTGTTGAAATAAAGACAAAAAAAATTGTATGTGTATGTTATATAAATATATATATTTTTTTAATAGGATTTAAACATTCAATTTTCAATTAATTCTTTTTTATTTTATTTTTGTTTTTTTTTAACTAAATATACATATTTGATTTTTAATTATGAAAAAATTGGGCATTATATATAGAATATAAAGCAAATGTGTTGGGTGGTTGGATAAAGGTAAAACGATGGATGATAATTATCAAGTGAAAAAAAGAGGCAGAGGGTTATTAAACAAATAGAAAGGCTAAATTTAATTGTTTATTATATCTAACCAATTATTATATATTAAACCAGATGGTGATGGAGCATCACACAACTTTCATTTAACAGCTTTGAAGTTTTTTTTTTTGTAATTTTCTCTTAAAATTAATTATCAATATGGTCTAAATTTTATTTTTATGCATCTATTGAACTATCAGTGTTACTTTTAATGTAATAATAAAAAATAATATAATAAATAAGATAATAAAAAATATTGGTAGTTTAAAGAAAGGTTTTTTTGATAATTGACATAAAAAAAGAGCCGTTTTTTATATAACGTCAAAAAATCAATGATCTAATTTTCTTAATTGCAACTTTGATCGACTGATTATAGAGCCAACATTGCTGTAACATTTCAGACATTTACATATTTTAAATACAGTTCTGGGGTTCGAACACCTTTTAGTTCGTTCGCTCTTTTGATACACTTAGATAACACATATTACTCACAAATGAATGGATAATTGGACTATGTTTTAAAAACTCATTGAACACGTTATAATGAGTATTTATTTTGAAAATTACATTGATAAAGACTTTATTTAAAACTGTCTGTGTCGTTTTTGAGCAAACTGCAAAAAAGTATAAAATCAATGATGAAAGATAACAAACACTTCAGGGAAAATGAAAAATGTATATATTTGTACTATATCTTAAATACTGAATATTTGTTTGTTTATGATCTACTCTGCTTACAAACACACTGAAATACATGCAGATTTCATCTAAAAAATTCCTTATCCTTTCCAATAAGTTGAAGTCATTGGAATCAAAGTAGGACTACAAATTGATCAAAAGTGAGAATAGGGCATCATTTTGGTAAAGACTTTTTCATATTAAAATGGTTATGTAAAGAGATTTATTTTATCAGTAATAACACGAATTTTTAAAGGTAAAATCGAGTATCGATTTTTACTATCTCGTAAGAGATAGTATTGCGATCACGAAAATTTTCGATGTTGAGATTTTGATGTTTTTATACGTTTTGAAGGTTCCTGAATCATTTTCACTAAGGTTGAGAAAAATGTCTGTGTGAGTGTATGTGTATGTGTGTGTATGTATGTAACCAAGATTACGCAAAAACGGTTTGAGCTAGAATGATGAAATTTGGTACATGAGCATTATTCAAAATTCGTAGTTTTCTATCAACTTTTGAGAAATGTAGCTCAACCGGAAGAGAGTCATTACTTACAACGTTTTGATTTTTTTTCCTCTAAAGTGACCGTAAAAATAAAGATATATGTTTGATAATTTTTCACATGATTAATAATTGTATAAAACTGCTATATATAAAATTTCAGCTTGATTGATTCGCTGAAATTACCAGAATTAATTTTTTAACACTGCAAATCTCACGCGCCAACATGTGACGTGGTGCCATCAACAAAAAGTCAAACATGCGCTGGTTTAATATTTATTATTTATAATTTATAATTAAATAAATTAAATTTAAATATAATATATTATGTTATTTAATCCAATTAAAATTGCGAGATAGTCGAGTGGAGACACTCCAGCTAATTTAATATTGCTACCCGTTTTCGACATAAAACCGGTGTTAATAATCTTGATCATTTTTTTTTTCAATTTCTGAGCCACTAGTGAAGTAAAACTTTTTTCAGACAATCAAATGAACTATTTTATTTGAATATGCATTAAAATTTATAATTTTAAAAAGATTTCCTAATCTATTCAGGCATATTTTCTGCTCAAGCTAACAAATAATTTATGTATAGAAATAATAATTTCCCTTATATACTATAATTAAGTAAAAGTAAAAGAAAAAATAATTGCAAATAAAAACTAAAACAACAAAATAAATAATTTGGGATTCTAAAATCTTTTAGTATTCTGGTCTGAATTTCTTATTTAAATACTCATAAATAAGTCTATCCAATGGGAGAAAATATTAAAAACTTATAAATGTAGTTAGATATTCGATTCGAAAACAAAATAAAAAATAGACTATAATTTATTTTTCTATACGTGCTTTGGATAATTAATCGCTGTTTCTACTCTCAATAGGTTTCTACAACCCTAAAGTTAAATTGAGGTAATCGCCGCTGTCTGCAGATTCGCCATTAGAGTTGATAATTGGCGTCCACGTTTGCAATTTACCCGATAAATATCGATGTGGGGAAACGCAGTTAATTGCCTCGCGATCGATGGCTGCCCTTTGCGCAAGTATTAGCTTTAATTTCGCTTCTCTTCCCAAATATATATATAATATTTATATGCATCATCAGCGTCCCTTGTCAACAGACACAAATACATGTCTGTATTTGTATTTTTTTTTTTGTTTATGTTTTCGTTAACAGTGCATTTTAGATAATAAATGAGATTATTAATAAATCAAATATTATATTTCCATTTCATATTATAATAGTTAAATATTAATATTAGTAATAATAAGATTTAAATAAATAGTTTTGTGATAATATAATTAGGATTTTTAAAGCTATAAGGATGAATAAAATTAAATTTACCACTCTTGACTATAGAAAAATAAAATTATGATAAACAATTTAACAATGGTGGGTGTTTAAAATTTTTTATTTTAAAAGCAAAACTTGTATCTTGTGCTGTTAATTTTTTTACTTTTATTTATTTATTTTAATTAATTAAGTTGCTTTTTCGAATAAAAAAAAATTCCTCGCTATCTATTATTCAAAAAGTTTTCTTAGAAGATTTTACTTCTTCTAAAAAAATGTTAATTTATTTTAATTTACATATATTTTCATGTATTAATTTAGTTAATTAGTATTCAGAGTTTCATATTCCTAGAATTAGCTTAATTTCATACTTTCTAATAAATTCCAATTAAATGTAATGTCGTTTTCATATTGACAAAGGAGGAGATTGGGAATCATTCATCCATCACGAAATGAATATTATATTTAGTCCTAGTTAAGAAGTTAATTTTGTAAATGGAATAATAACTAAACAATATATATAGTGTCTACGCAGAATGATATCTTTACTATTGTAGTGTCAAAATAAGTCAACAAAAAATATGAACACTATAATGGGTACATATATAATATTTTAATAAGACTTGTAATTTAATGAATTTAACTCACACTCAAAGTTTTCCGATTTATCTATCTATTTATATCTGGGCTTGTAGATGAAGGGATAGGAGTGAGTAGGGCTTATAATACCGGGATCCCGGAGGATTTTTGTCCGGTATTAAAAACCGGTATTTATGTAAAAATACCGGTATTTTGGTATTACGAATTTACGAATTTACAAAATGTGTATGATTTTTTAATAACAATAGTGCCTACAAGTGTAGAATCAGAAAGAGCTTTTTCGGCCGCTGGTTATGTTTGTACGAAAATTCGGTCCTCGCTTGATGATGAAACGCTTGATTCGTTGTTTTTTAAGAGCAAACTTTAATAAACAAAACGCAACTTATTAATATTAAATACTTTCAATTTATATTTTTATATTTTTTACTTCTTTAATTATATTTAATTCTTTAACTATATAATACCATACGAGCCTATTATATGTAAAATGCAACATAGAATTAAATATTTACTTTATTTTACTTGCACGTTTTTTTGTATTTATCTACTCCTACTCTCTCTCTCGATGTAATAAAATAAATAATATCTACTCATTTCAGAACAATATTTATTAGATTTCATATATTATTTGTTAAAAAGTCAATAGAACAACTGAGGTAAGTAGAAATATAGCTAGTAAATTTATTATTAATAATACCGGTATTAATACCGGTATCCCGGTATTTCAAATTTCAAATACCAAATACCGGTATTCAGATTTTAGTTCGGTATTGTAGGCCCTAGGAGTGAGGAAGTTTAGGAGAGCTCATTCTAAGGCTCAGGTAATGCCATTTGGTTACCACAATGGAATGCTTGAATATTTTTCAACCCGTGTTTATATACGACGAATTTGTTATAAACAATGAGTCAGTAGTGTTAGTCGCGGGGTTCTGTTCCCAACCGTAAAACCATAATGAGGCAGGTAAATTCTTATAACTTCTCCAACATAATGAATAAAAAATCACCTGGATCCGAACTTATTTTAACCTTCGAAAATGTGGAGAGGGTAAGAGCAACTGTTCTCCAAAGTCCACAACGTTGATTGGGCAAACAAGCTCAGGCTTTAAAGATCAATCGTTTTTCAATTCACAGAATCATAAAGCGTGAATTTTAAAGAATCATTAAGTTCAATCCCTTCAAGCTGGCTATTGTTCAACATTTAAAACCAACTGTTAATCGTCGGCCTCCAAAGTTTCCTGACTTGACGATGTGCTATTTTTTCCTTTGGGATATCTTAAGTCACGAAACCAAAACACGCACTTTAGATGAGCTGAAGGAAGCAATAACAGCAGAAATTGCATCTATTGATGAATCCCTGCTTCTACGCATTTACATAAACTTTCTAGAGCGACTTGCTTCTTAGAAAATGGAGACCACCGATGTAATTTTTGGAATTTATACTGGCACTATAGTAGGTTAAAAATTATTCAAGCTTATGCACCTACATCTCTCTATTCACATGAGGAAGTTGAAGTATTTTACAAAGATATCTCCAAAGCAATGTAAGTGGGACGAGGAGTAAGACAAGATGATGCGATCTCCCCAAAATTGTCCATTATTCTTTTACAGTATATGAGCAAGAGAATAGATTGGAATGAAATCGGTCTCAACATAAATGAAGAAAAATTAAACCACATAAGATTTCCCGATGATATAGTATTGATAGCTGACCGTGCAGACGAAGCTAAACAGATGATTGAAAAACTAAATTCCTCTTCTCGGCAAGTTGGGCTCAAGATAAATCTTGACAAGATCCAATATATGACAAATCTTGTCTTGAGTAAAAATAGACGGTAAAGACATATGTCAAGTGACGTCTTATAAATATCTAGATCATAAAGTAAGAACAGGAAGGGACAACCAAACCTGTGAAAAATCACTAGAAGAATTGGGTTGACTTGGTTTGTATTTGGCAGATTAAAGGACGTTTTCAAGTCCTCAAAAGAAAAGTATTTAATCAATGTGTCCTGCCTGTCCTCACCTATGGCACAGAAAGATTAACTTTCATCTGGAAATCCGGAAATCAAATAGCAGGTGGGCTGAAAAGTTCGTAGGCTGACGCATACATGGCGGCATTAGTATCAAATTCATATTGTTTTTTTTTATTAGCCCTAACCTTCAAAAGACACGTGTATAAATTTGACAGCTGTTGCACAATTAGTATCGGAGTTATAAAATTATTTGTGAAAGAACTTTTGTTAATTTGAAAAAATGGAACAAAAGGAATTTCGTTTGTTGATAAAGCATTGCTTTTTGGCGAAAAAAACTACTGTTGAAACAAAGGCTTGATAAACATTATTAGGGCTCTGCACCAGCAAAATCAACCGTAGAGAAGTGGTTTGCTAAGTTTAAACAAGGCGAAATGAGCACCGAGGACGATGCACGCAGTGGACGCCCCAAAGAGGCTGTTACGGACGAAAATATCATAAAAGTTCACAAAATAATTTTTGATAATCCCAAAGGGAGTGAGATAGCTGAGAACCTAAAGATATCAAAGGAACGTGTTGGTCATTTCGTGCATGAATATATGGATATGAGAAAACTTTGTACAAAGTGGGTGCGAGCTGATTCGAGTGTTTGGAGCTGTTCAAACGTAATAAATACAAATTTTTGAGTCGATATGTGACTATGGATGAAACATGGCTCCATCATTTCATACCGGAGTCCAATCGACAGTCAGCTGAGTGGACTGCAAGCCTATTTTGAGGCTAAAGACAAATCATATTATAAAAATGGTATCGAAAAATTATTTGACCACTATAATTGCTGTATCGACCCCAAAGGGAACTATATTGAATAATAAAAACAAATTATAAAAGAAAAAATTCTATACTAGCCTACGAACTTTTCAGCCCATCTGTTACAAGTGGACTTTCCTTAAGAGACCGAATCCCAAATAAAACAATAAGGGGTTTAATAAGAGTCATCGAAGAGGTTGACAGAGTGGCCTCCCTGAAATGGAACTGGGCTAGTCAGATCGCCAGAACAAATGACAACAGGCGGACAAAAATAATGCTTCAATGGCAACCAAGACATGAAGCATTCCGGCATAGAGGACGACCTCACACGACATGGTCGGACGACATAAAACGCATCTGTACAAACTCGATGCAGGCGGCGCAGGATCGAGAAAAATGGAGAAGCCTTAGAGAGGCCTATGTCCAGGAGTGTACGCGTATGGTTGTATAGTAGTAGAAATATATTAAATTATAAAATTTATATAGGTTAGTTAATGATAAATTAGAATAAAAAGAAATATTGATAGAATAAAGGACTTTAAAAATTAATTTTTTTTAGTGAAACTCGAATTTTTTCCTATTCATAAAAAATTTAGATAAAAAAAATTTAATATAATCTCAAATCAACATAATTTCATTCTGCTTTCTCCTGTACATCCTAAGAAAAGTCAGGTTCACTTACTTAATTCCTTTCTTGATTCATACATACAATAAGTTATTATTAAAATATTAATTAATCCTTAAGAAGGTGTTTAAAAATTAAAATATTTTTTATAGTGTAAGTGATAATTTAATAATTCAAATACTACATACTTAAATAATACATAAATACTAAATAATAATAAAAATAAGCTTGATTATGAATTTAGATTTCAATTATTATTGAAAAATAATGTATTTTCAACTTCCAAAAGACATTAAATAATCATCAATGTCAATAAATTAATGGTTCAAAAAACACACCTAGAATACTATGCTATTTCGACGAGATAATAATGGTATAATGGTAATAGAATTATTTTGCTTCTCTCTGTATTTTGCTTTAAAATAGAATTTCTAATATTAATTTTACGGGATGTTTTTCGAATGATGATGATGATGATTTATCTATCTCTTCATATCATCTCACATATTCATCATATGTGATTAATATGTATCGAAGGGAGAGAGAGAGAACGACAGATTTATTCAACAAAGTCTGGTTTTGGTTAGAATAATAATTATTATGCAAACCCAGTGTGTGCTAGAGTGGATGGGGATGGAGCAGTCAGGTGGTGTAGGTAAAGAAAGGGTTGGGAGGAGGGTATAATAAGTATGTAAACGGGTGTTATCAAAGTGTTTGTTTCAACTCAAAAGGTTCAACAAGCTCTATGATGTTAAAAAACCTAGAATACAAAGCTAAGTTTAAATTCTACTATATACTTGGATAATAATGACAAGCCCGGAAGTACTACGAAATCAAAGAGGGATATTATAATATAATATGGATGAATAAAAGATAATCTAATTAGTTTTTTTTTTATTATATATTTTTTATTTCTTTTCATATGGAGCAGAGTTGTCTAAATTTGAGAGTTACAGAAGACCACATGTATAGGCAATTTGAAAAATATCATTATGATATTTAACAAAAGTTTTAGGATAAAATCAACAAAAGGGCATGATTTGGTCTGCAACCATAATACACACATCGGATATTAAGCCGAACTAAAAACAGAATATTATAATATTTATATATGGAATTGTAAAAAATACTATATATTAAGTTAAATCTGCAAAAATATGGCGAATTATGCAAAGAACAAATAAAGATAAAGGAAAATATCAATAATATGAATGTGGGATAAAATAAATTACTTAATTATGAAATATGGTTAATTTTTGAAACTTCTTTTTCAGATTCAACTCCATTATGGAACAAGTCATCTAATACATATGTTATTAGATATGGTTAATACAAAGACTATAATAATTTGATATTTATATGTTTTAAATTATTATTTACTTTTGAAGATTTGTGCCTAAATGCGTTAGTGTTTTATTTGTTAATCAGATTTTATTTCAAATTCATATATAAGTATTATAGTTAATTCTAATTTAAAATTTTAGGAAAAAATATTCATTTTATCATAGTTGAATTTGATTAGAAAAAAATTGTTGTATAGTTTTTTATCTATAATTATTTTTTCTCCTCTACGTATATATGGTAATTAATTTTAAACTGGAAATTGACAGTCAATCTATTTGTTTCAGCATATGAATTTGAACCAAGTCCCAATATTCAGAATATTAGTTTTTTCCATCTATTACAAACATGCAATGTAATTTATATTTTCAGTTGAGTTAAATTAAATCTCTCAATATAGTATATAAAATATAGGTATCATCGATGTTGATTTTCATGAATAATCCCTCTTTCAAATATCATTGGAATCAAAATATCTCTATTTATAGGCATCGTTCATTAATAATTGTCTCGTTCATTTGATCTCGAATCATTTGATATTATCATTATAATCAAGAAAATAAACTAAATCCGAAATAGACTCCAATCAAACAACCAACATGATGTCTATCTAATATCCTATTATAATAGAATAGAAAACAAATAGAAATAATCACAAACCAGTGATAGTTATATACAGAGAAATTATAAGAGTAATATTAATTTCAATGCACAAACACTTTGAGAAAGGTAAAAAGAATAATTTATTAATATTGTGTATTATATTATTTATTTATTATTTATGAACTGGGTAAATATTCATTCAAAAAATAACTTTCACTTGAATTGTGTATTTTTTTGGATAGAGTTATATAAAACTTGTAAATCTTTTTAAATTAATCTAAATTAAAAAAATCAAAACTTTATTTCAATTAATTCTAACTTTTAGCACATCCACTTCAATTAAAGCAAATTTCGAAAAAATTGGCAAAAAACAGTATATTTAATCTTTATTCAGCTTCAAATCATGTTTTTATTTAGGTCATTTTTTGTCAAGGGGATGACCAAAGGGATGATTGTCTGTGTCAGTAAATTAAAAAATTTGCATTATTTGAATAAGACTTTGGTTAATGCCTTTGAGGCGTTAAATACTTTAAAACAGAAAAATACAATTTATTTATAGGATAGGTGAAAAAGTTCATAGTTCTTAAAATATATAGCTTCGCTGATGACACTGCTCTCATGGTCATAGATAAGAATGTAGTAGAATCAGCAAAGAAATTACAAAGTTCCACCAGCTAGTTGATTGAACACAAAGGTGGAGGATAATGCCTAATGAAGCTAAATCCACAAATATCAACTTCACCAATTGAAAGTTTGAAACCGTGAGAATAAACATCAATGTTCCTTATTCAAATACTGCAAAATATTTAGTTTGCATGTTGGTGTCAAACTAAAATAGAAAGAGTACGACAAAATTAAAAAAAAAAAAAAAAAATTAAAAAAAAAGGAGCTAAAGTTCAAAAAAATGTACTGGTTGCTCGTAAGAAGTTCGAAATTAACAACTGAAAATAAATTATTAATTTACAAGAAAGTGCTAAGACTAAGACTTATGGACTACAACTATCAGGTTGTACAAAAAATCCAACCTAAACATTATACAAACCTTTCAAAACATTGTACTACCATGTATAGTAGATGCTCCTTGGTATATTAGAAACGACTTGCACAGAGACCTGAAGATGTAATAAGTCAGTGAAGTGGTGACCAAATATACGAATTGTCATTCAAAGAGTCCTGGATCACGAAAATCCTATTATCCTTAGCATGTTGGATGAAACACCGCTCATGCTAAGGAGACTTAAAAGGCTAAAGACAGACGAGCTGATAAAGATAAAAGATGATAATTTGGTCGATATGATAAAAATATAATAACAATAATGTTGGTTAGCAACTGGGTCTGATCCTGACTCTTGATATATCAACTAAGAAAGAAAAGTTGGGTTCGACACCCCACACTATTTATAGTGCCTGTTAGAGGTTTTCACCTTCCCTTTAGAAAAAAAATATTTGATTCGCACTCCACATTAGTTATTTTTTTCCTTTGAAAATCTTAAAATTAGTTTTTAAAAGTCTTATTATTTTTTTTATAATTCGATTTAAATAAAGTATAATTTTAAAGAATTTATATAACTAGTTCATTCTATTTCTAGCTTACTAATTTTTCTTAAAGTGTGAATTTGAAAAATTAATAAATAATATTTTTATACTAATTAATAAATTCAATTGGTTAGAGACCTTGTTTTGTCTATTTTCAGGACTTGTCTATATGTAATGTTTCATTCACTAACAAACAGACAAACTCACCCCTTCGGGACAACCTTTGATCTTTGTTTTACAGTTTACCCGAAAACAATCACAACATAAATATATATATATATATCTATATAGGCTGCCAAAGGGGATTTGAAGTATGTGCGAATCAGCGATATTATATATTATTAATTAACTCAGTTGATGAGATATTTAATTAAATGGATTATTGATGTTTAGGTGGCTTTCAAAATGCACAACTAGTCCGAAAACATTAAGGGTAAGAGGAAAAGAGGGGAAAGCAGGAAAATACTAGGTCAAAAATGATATATATTATATATACCTACCTATATTAAACCATATATTAAATAATATATATAAAAGCTTATAATATTATCTTGACAATTTTGTTATTTAAATTCAATATTGCTATTGTAAATCAATCTTGGTCAGGTGGATTACTAGTAAATGAAATATTTTTTTATTTTTATTGAAAATAATATATATATATATATAGATATAGATACATTATATATATATTCAAGAATGGGAATGAAAACCGCTAATTATATTGTAATAATATGTGAATCGAAATAAATTATCAAAATTTTCAAATGAAGAATATATTGATAATAACAAGTAATATATATTTGATTCATAGAAATTAATTTTAGAAACTAGTTTGAAATTCTAATTGAACATGGAATATAAATTTCTGATATTATATATTTATATATTATTAATATTATGGTATATCAAAAATACATCAATTATATTGTATATATATATACTAGCTGCTCCGAGCGCCTTCGGCGCTCTCCACACCTAGACGGGGGCTCCGCCCCCTGTACTCCCCCCCGAGTGTCCCTATTCTGAGCTATAACCATCTAACTCCTACCCTGTCCCATCTCTATAGTTTTTTATATATGTTTATTTATGCAGAAAAAATTAATTGACATAATTATTAATTTAATAAAATAAAATTTAATAAAATAAAATTTAATAAAATAAAATTATTTAATAAAATATTAAAATAATAAAAATTAATAAATTTGTAAAAAAAATATATAATTTAAAAAAAAATTGTGCTTTTGCGAGTTTCGAACCGAGAGTGCAAAGTCATAAGATAACGCCTTAGACCCTTCACCCACGACCCACTTATATTTCCAAGTCTCCTATCAGGATATATATAAGATGTCAAATTTTCGCCACCAGCGCCTCTATGATCTAGTATGGTAACTAAACTATTTTTAATTAATTAGCACCCCCTGGACACACCTTAGCAATTAGCGGTTTAATAAAAGAAGTCTGACATGCCCTGAGACCTACTGAATATGCATAAAAAATTTCATAAGAATTGGTCCAGCCGTTTCGGAGGAGTATCATTTCAAAGTTTTGTGACACGAGAATTTTTTATATAAGATTAATGTTATAAATTTATTTTATAGTTGTTTCTTCTTCCTCCCTCACGTTGGAAATCACTCTGGCGAAGATTATATAATTATACATTATAAGATTATGTGAGTGAACTCGGCGCTGGTCGGACGTGTGGCACATCGCTCCTGATTCCCATCCGTTTTCCTTGGGGTTTTTGTTAAAACTGGTGGTAATTTTTATATCATTTTACTGGTCTTGGAGTTCTCTTTACAATGGGGCACATCTGGGATCAATTAATACCAAGGTGGGCACGATGGATCCTTAATGGGTAATTCTCGGTACTGAGATTGATGGGTATATGAACCCATTAATAAATATATAATGATTATTAGTGATAATGATAATAATCATTATTATAATTTTATTTTTATCATCTAATTCCGAGTTCAATTCAGGGTTCAACTACTACGCAAGTACCCCACTCCTTCTCCCCCCTCTACCACTCCTGTTTTAAATCTTTTATTTATTTATTTTTATTAATAACTAATCACGATTAATCTTTCTTTGATCTTTCCTATCTGGCCTCCATTAGCCAACTCTTGTTTCTTCCGATGCTATTAGGTTTACGAGGGCTAAGGGTCTTTCATTTTTCACTCTTTACTTTCTCTTACCCCGTTAGGGCTCCTGCCCAGAGTTACAGGTGAAGAAGGTCAACGGTCACAAGGGCAGAGGAAGATGTTTAGCATCTCAATGGTCGACAGAGCGGAAGAACCAGCTTGAAGGGATGGACTGAGTCCCGAAGTCTTGAAAGATAATCAGTCTGGTGGTAGGTAACAACGAATTTAAATTCCCCGGTCCTCCTGGTAGGGGACCTGCACTCCGTCACCCATTAAAAACCCAATCTTAGCAAAATATCTCGTAAAAGTCTCGGAACAGGATGGATTTAATGATAAACGGAAACATGCGCGAACAAGGACTAGGGCTATCGGAACATGAAACATTCAAGGAATCGTCACAAAGACTGAAGTGTTCAGAGAACTGAATAAGCTTAAAATGGATATTGTAGGATTGACCGAAACAAAAAAAAAGGCAAGGGTACAGAAATGGTGGAGAGCGAGATGCGATAGGCGGAGTCATCCGTAGAAGAAGTCGCATATTTTTATAATTTACATAAATAACTATATATATATTAATGAATTTTATTAATTTATATTAAAAACTCACAGAAATCATCACATGTTTATGTTGTGTGAGTGTGCGTGTGTATAAATAAATGCTTACTCTGTATTAGTAAATTGGGATTAATTCAAAAGAAAGCCCATTTATTTCTTTGCTGTTCTAGGCGCGTTGCAACGTATGCACTCTCACACTTTTAATTTCTAATAGATAGGAGCCCCTGACATTTAAGCAACCCTCAACACTTGTTTTTAATTCCTACCTATATTTTATTTAAATGAATTATAATTATATTTAGTGTTTTTAAAATGTAAAAAGATTAATATAAAGAAAGTTTTTATAAGATTAATCGTCTTTAACAATTATAATATTTGGCTTATCTATTATATATGTAATCAACTTTTGTGCAAATTATTATAAATTTAAATCTAAAATAATACAAAGTATTTCTGTTTAGAATCCAGATTATCACTCTTCATTGTAGATAAAAACCGGAAATATTTTTTTTAATTTGCCCTTAATTATTGGTTTTAATAATTAAAAGAAAAACTCTATATGTTCTAAATTGTCTTTTTTTAAAAATGAATGTTGTGATACTAAAGAGGGTATATTCCAATTTCAGTCTGTTGAGCGAGAGGAGGGTAGGAATTCTCATGGGATATAATTGTGATGATTCATCGTATCCTACGTTGTTCGTTGGTGATCGATTGTCAAGGCAATCATTAAAGTCAATTAATCTATAAGTCAGAAGATGAATGAATCTAAGGCATTAAGGATAGAACAATTCGAAGGGAGAAAGGTATAATATTTCATTTTCCATTTTAATATTTCCACATCAATGAGTTTTGTGAAATTAAATAATAAATGAACCGGGGAGGAGATCAATCTCTTTAAAAAAATAATAATTTCTCTCTTCCTCTCAGACCTTAAATGAATGAATTTAACTGCAATGGAATATTTAATCCAGTAGCCGAGGTCCAGAGAGAGGGAGGACTCTTTTCCTCTTATTTCCCCTAAGTGGAGGGATCAGTTGCGATATAAAATAAACATTTTAGGAAGGAATATAATCGAATACATGTAGGGAGTGAATAATGAAAAGTACTTTTATATCACGGAAACATCAGAAGGGGCTAAAAAATATTTGTATTATTATAAATTGTTAGTATTTGATTAATAAGAACAAAGTTCATTCTTTGAAAAAAAAAAAAATAAATTTCAACTTTTAAGTAAATATTTACGAATTCAATTAATTATCTAGTACATAGGTATATTAGTTTTATATTTTAAGTAATTTTAAATTCAATATATTTAAATATATATTTTGTTCTATTAGATATATTTCATTTTTGCTGTGAAGACAAAACGTTTATTTCATTTTAGTGATTTTCCAATAACAATTAAGAACTTATTCTTTAAATTAATTTAAAAATTATATTAATTAATTCTATAATAATAAACGTGATGTGTCCTTTATTTAGACACACCTCTTTTGGCTTGATGTAAACCACAAAATGAATAAGTTGATAGCTCCCTAAAATACTTTCAAATTCTTTTCCCTTCAAAGTGCAAACAGCCGCATAATAAATGCCTATACAGCAGTTTTAACACTTTTATGAGCCTCTAAAATAAAGTTGCAACCTGTTGGGGGGTGGGAGAGAGGGAGAGAAAGAGAAAACGAGGGAGAGAGAAAAAAACAGTCATTTTTATCTCCAAAACTGCGAGCGATAAACAAAAGCAAGCAAAGAGGGGAACGAATTTACTCTCCTGAAGAGAGACTTCCGGCAGGATTATACTATCATGGCCAGTGCATAATTCATGGAGACTCCCAGCTCTTAACAACTCGGTTGACTATGAAAAAAACGCAAAATGAGAGAGGAAAACGTAATGCGGTCAGGTTGGTCTTTAACCACGAATGCGCACTTGACAACGGAACTTGTTAAGGGGCGGAAGCAAATGTCCCTTCCCAAACACGTTTAAATATAAAATTAACCCATCCCCTTTTCGTCGAGGGCAGTTGGAAAGAAATAATTTAAACAACATATAATGAATAAAAATCTAAAATGAATTTTGTCTTGGAAAATAGAGAAGACAAAAGTGGAAGATAAGTAAAGTAAAAGATAAGAAAATGAAAAAAACTATCAAAATTACAATCAAATTCAAAAAAATAAAATGCGCTATCATTAAATGTTGAACTATTAATTAACACTACATAAATATGATTTAGAAATTTTCTAACGAAAAAATTCATTAAAATTAATGCCCATTTTATACGATTATATGATTCACTTATTTATTTATATTTCTGAGTGTAGAACATTGTAAATGACATTTATTCGTGAAGATAGATAATTTGTTTAAAAGGTTTTTTTAATTTAATCTACAAACTTTATCTTTTATTCTTTTATAATTTGTATATTTTTTTTTTTAAAGAATGAAAATTCAATTCACGTGTAGCGTTTTCAGTATTTTTTTTTCTGGTTGGTTGAAACATTTACGTGAATCGAGAGAGAGAGGGGGGGGGGGGGAGTGAGGGATTATATGCCTCAACTGGGGGATATACAATTAAGGCCTGGAGGGGATGTTTATTCAGAGCTTGCGTCATTATCTCTCCCATTCGACTTTAGAAGGGAAGTTGGCATGTTGTAAGGCCTCCAAGGGCGAGAATGAAAAGGATAGGGCAATGAAGGGGGTGGATTGGAGGGCGAAAGGGGATCTTTTCTTTAGCCCTTTCTTCCCGTCAGGTCGGGTGGAAATGCCTCTGCTTCTCTGTTTAATTGACGCCGCCCTATATATCCCCCTCCAACTCACATATTACGGGGTGGTTAGAGAATTTCAACCCTTTCCCCTATCGACACACGCGATTCCACCACATCAAACACGTGCGGCTCACTTAACAACGATAAATCGCTATAATCTAATAATCTTGAAGGTAGAAAATATCATAGATCCATAAATAATTTACCTGTCCGTATTGTGTTGCGTTTCCTTTGCCTGATTAGTGTATTTACAAGAGAATAAAATTGAAATCATCCATTTACACACTCGATTGACTATTAAAAGCAATTCAAACGGAATTTGATCTTTTTATGAAACCTAAATAGAAAATTTACAAACAAAATGGTGAGAAGATTTTTAAACTCCAACTCACTCCAAATTTTCCGGCTCTTAAGGAGGCAAATGTTAGGGAAAATATTTCAATGATTCCATGATTTGAAAATATATGTGTAAAAAACAAGACAAACCATCAAATTAAAATATTATATTATAATATGGTAATTATACTCGTATATTACTTTATATTTTTTATGTTTGTTTTAATAAATTTAATTTTTAATAGATTTACTGATAAACTCATAGAATATCAGATCAGATTACACTATGATAGAATCGTTATGAGAGTTTCATATTGGTTTTTTAAAAAGATGGAGATATAGATAGGTTGAAAACCACTAAAACAACCCTTCAAAATAAAATCAAAAAAAGTCATAAAGCATTTTGGAACATGACTTTTTAATCAAATCATTTTCTTAGGACGTGAATTTTACTAGATTTGAATTTTAAATGAGAAATGTTGGAAAATATCTTCTGTAAGGGGAATCAATAAAAGGAGAGTTTTGGGGAAATATTTTGTTTAGGTGATTTATCAATATATAAGAGGGTTTACGAGAGGGGGATTATGATAAATTCTTTGAAACATTTCTTAGAAAAAGATTTATCTCAATGTCGAAATTATCGTGTAAGAGGGTTCCAGAGCTACAGTTAAATATTATTCGATATCCTTTTCTTTCACATTCAAGCCACCACGATGCCCACGATTTAATGAATAATTTATTTTTTTTTTGATGGTGGTTATCAAAGTTGTATATTCTTTAGTTAAAATAAACATTATCATCAATGGAGAATAATAATGAGAATGGAAACGAGATTCATATGTTTTTCTTCAAAAAATTATTTTTGTGAGACGAGCGGGTTTAAAGTATAATATATTTAATCTATTTGTCTGATTAATTTATAAAATATATATTATAAGTTTATTTTTTATTATAAATTTACAAAAATAACAATGTAACATATCGTTTTCGAATTTTAGTGATCATATATTTAATGGTTTTTATTATCTATCTTTATTGTTTTATAGCTCTCAAATTGCATGTAGTAAAGCGCTAATATCTAAAAGGTGGGGGAGTTTTTTTTTTTGAAAGAGAAAGGAAGACATTATTGTTTTTGATTTTGTGGTTTTTTGTTTTTCCTCTTTCTTTTGTTGTTGTTTTTTAGTATTTAAAGATATTTTTGTGTTTGGAACGGATCCTAAAGCACAAGACATTTTTTGAGAACTCTTCTCGGTTACACCTTTTAAGGAAAATTCATAGGTCATTACCGTAGCCCATTTAACCCTTAATTTAAGATCAAGTTAGATGTTTACCTACATAAGTCAATCTAAAAATAAAAATAACTTGCTAGAATAATTGGAAGATACTTTTTATATTATTCATGTTATTAACTGAAGGTTTTCAACTTCGCATTTCGGATTACATCGATATTTACTATAATTGGATGAGAAATAAAACAACGTTTAAAAAAATAAATTATATAGTTTTGGATCTAATTCAATATGATGATGATTTAGTAAATAGAGAGAGAGAAAGAAATATATAAGTCATGAACATTGAAGAAATGATTCCAAATCGGTTTTTAATTAGTCTAGCTTCCTCCCCTCAAGGCAAACAACAAATGAATACATAGACGATTGTAATAATTAGTGTTTTATGATTGCTAGATATTTAATTCCATATAATCACTTTAATATATTTTTTATGAAGAGATTTGAGTAGAGAAGAAGGATACTTTTATTTCGTAAGTGGTAAAAAATGTTATTTTTATTTAATTTAATAATAAATAAATTAAACTTGTAGCTAGTAATAATTTTATATTTTAATGATAACATAAAAATATTATTTAGATATTTTCATTTTTTTATTTTTTTTTTTTTATTTTTACTCGCAAAAACAAGATAAAATATTATGACTAGAGGTTAAAAAAATAATCGAATTAAAATTAAGATAATTTCATAGAAATTTCTATTTTAAGTTTATTTCTTATTAGAATTAACCTAATATTAAATAAATTTTATTCATAATATCTCTCATAAGACTTTAGTATTTTTTTTTTTTAATTAATTGATGAGATTATGTCCTATAAGTTTTTCTGCCTGTCAAACTTCATCTATTCATTTGAATTTAAATTTGGTACAGATAGGTATATATTTCATTACTCGGAAACAAGAAAAAATATCTATTAAAAATTATATGAAAATACAAAATTAAATCATTTTAGTTCAAATCGAGATAACAATAGATTGTATTGTTTAAATACAGTAGAAACAAAACAAAGCAGGGCAGACATGAGGCTAGATTGAGCCCCAGGGCCAGATTGTAAGACCGCCAAAGGCAGTCTGATCAGTTACTATAAATATATCCCTCATAATATTATTTAATATATATATTGCGAAGCCCTTCGGGTTAAAAGTTAAATATTTAGAATATTATAGTGCAATTAATTTACATATTAAATAATTTGTTAGTCAAATATGTACTGTTATAATTATAAAATGGATATGACTCGCCTGTATAATTATGTGATTTAATGCATTATTTATTATTTAATAAATAATTTTTGTTTGAATAGCTTTGGAATGAGTAAAGCGATAGGGGAGAGGGAGATTCATGTGTTTTTTAGTATTCTCTCTTTCCAATTTTATTTACTATATATATTATATATATATATATATATATATATATATATAATTTAGTTAATTTTACAATATATATAAATATATTATTTAGGGAGAGAAAGAGGATTTATAATCATATATCTATATAAAATTATATATAAATTATGAATATTTTTATAAATACTTTTTTTTAATTTTTTATTTCATAATTTAAATGTATAAAATTAAATTAAATGATATACATTTATGGATGTTTGAAAATGAAATAATTAAAAATAATTTATATATAAATATATTTAAATACGCGTATATACTAGATGTTTATGCCGATGATAGTAACATTTTATTCAAACCGAGTGAAATTATTTATAAATATACATTATACCATATATATATATATATAGTATTTATATACATATTTATATAAAATAGGTATAATTTTAACCATATTAAATAAAATAAGAGTAGTAGTAAAAAAAGAATAGAAATTATTGGATTTACTATATAATAATTAATTATAAAAAAGAATAAAATGTATTATTTATTCTCGTGATGTGTGAAATTTCATATTATAATATAATATTAAGTATTTAATTATATTTTAATTATTTAATTAATAATATAATAAAATAATTTAATTTAATATAATGCGATCAGCCCTATTATTATTTTTTTTATTCTATGAATTTAATGTAGAATATATATTTATCTCTCATCTGATATTGTTTGAAAATATAGCATTTGTAAATTACTGGACTGTTTTCATCAGTATCATAATTCGACATTATAAAGGGTACAAAAAGTTGCAATAAAGTATCTGGATAATAATATTCTATCATCAATCAATCGTTTAGAATTTGCACATTCAAAATAAACAAACCTCGAATCTTTTATATATTGTAGATCAGGGGTCGGGAAACTTTTTTAATCATTACCCCAAAATATTTTGGTGTAAGTTGATATTATTACCCCATGGTGAAAAGCAAAAAAAAAAAAAACACAACGAAATCGCCTCTTTTTAGCATCTTTCCTATTATCGTCCCCCATGATAATTTTGAAAAGAAAACAATTGAAAAGAAAATAATTTTTAAAAATACTAACAAGTTTATAAAATAGCAAATTAAAAATATATACTTCTTAATCACAAAAGTTTCATTTTTACTCCATAAATAGCGGGAATTTTTATTTTCAATAAAGGATATTTTAAACTATCATCTGATATTGTTTGAAAATATAGAATTTGTAAATTACTTTACAATATAAATTTATTTATTTATTCTCAAATGTATTTAGCCACATTCAGCATTACATAATAATCAAAAAATATAAACTTTTCTTAAATATAATATTGTGTAAAAACTTTATTAAAATATGAATAAATAGTTTTTTTGATTTTTTACAAGTAATAAAATAAATATAAATAATTCTAAAATGTAATACACTTAATAAAATAAATAAACAAAATAAATAAAATTAAAACCACAATTATCTTCTCTTATAAAAAATATTCAGATAAATACAAATAATTTAATTTTGAAAAAGAGTACAAAAACAACAAAAAGTTCGAACCACAAAAATTAATAATGAAACAACAAAGAAGGATAGGGAGAGAGATAGACCCGAAACGAACAAAAGTAATAAATGCTAATGTATCGTAAAATAATTTATTTAATAAAATAATTAATAATTTATTGATTTAAATATACTCCTGAATAATATGTAAAATTTGCTTAATAAAATATAAATCAATGACAATAAATATAAATATAGCAAATAAATAATCCTATAATAAAAGATTATTATTTTAGTCATGTAATGAAGTAATAATGCAACAATCGGGTGGGAATATTTTTATAATTTTCTATTTTATAAACTACATATAGATAGGTTCGGAATTAGTAGTAAAAATAAATTAAATGTTTCAAAATTCAACAATTCCATTCATTCTTGTTTAGTCGAAGCGAAAGTGAACAAACTTTATTGTCGCATAAAATTAAAAGTAATTAATAAATTAATAAAAATTTTATACAATAAAAAACAAATAATAAATAAATAATTCAGAGAGATAAAAATTAGAAACAAAATAATTATATTAATATACTCTCAGCATTTAATATCAGAAGTGTATTATGAATAAAATAATGTATATTTAACTTAACATTAATCAATTGGACTTCAACAAGTTTACGATACCAACAAAATGATATTGAACTGAGAATTGAGGGGCCGCACAAATTTGTTCTGCAGACCACGGGTTGACCATTCCTGTTCTAGAGGATGCTCAATGCCAGTGGACCGGGGTAAATTGACTCAAATAAAGCAACAATGAAAAGATTAATTTTCGAAATGTTCTCTTCTATAAACTATTATAATATTTTTATTATAATTAAGATCATTTGATAGCTTTCCAAGAATTCAAAATCATATAATTACAAAGTAAAAGAAATATTAAAAACATGTAGTACCGGGCAAAATTTGTTTATATTAGAATAAATTATTATTATTAAATTTGGAGAATTCTGGCAGTGGTTTTGGCTCCTGGGAGTCGATGCTCTGACGGGGCAACCCAAAATCATGGAGGGATTACCAAAAAGATTGTGACAGGTCCTGCTCTCTGCCATGTGAAGTTAGACGGAAACAAATTCTTGTACGAATAGCTTATAAGTTGCGATTTCTAATTTTTGTTTCAAAAAACCAATCCTAACTCAGTCCAGAGTGCCTTATTTTGTATTATTTATCAAATCCAAGTCTTTTATTTTGTTTTATAATTAAAAATAAATTTATACTAAAAAAATCTCCAAATGATAAATTATTTACAAATGTACCTATCATCCTCAATATCATCTTCATCATCTTAATTAATATTAACAATTACAAACAATAATAAAAGTAACTAAATATTTCTGTGTGTTTTCCTTTCAGTCAGATAATTATTTTTTTTTACATAATATTATCTCTTGGATATTCTAGGAGTGCACGTCCCACTGGCTGAGATTTGCTACTATAACTATAAAATAAAATATGAATAAAATATATTTAATTTATTTATTATATAGCTAATTAACACGTAATGTATTTGAGTATTATTCTGATATGATTATAATGCATGTTTTATCTATGATTTCAAATTTGTTGAATCTCTTCTTAAATTGTAATTGAATAAATAAATAAATGTACATTAATGATATTTTGTACTTGATTTAATTAGTTGAAATTCATTTTATACATTTTGGATGAATATATATATATATATATATATATGTTTATAATTGAAAATAGAGAGAGAGAGAGATTTTATATTTCCCAACGCTAGTATAGTTAATATATTTCTATTTCAATGGAATCAATAGGCGAGTCGTTTGGATTTAATAATTAATATGCAATGTAATCCATTTGATGACGTTCAATGTTCAAGCGGCCCGCTATTTGCCAGAATATAAATTAATTATGCATCTATCTGGATGTGACTCTGTTTACAAGTCGCGCGAAGCTTGTTAAACGCAATAAATCAGGCGATATTTTGTCAAATAACATTTGAGCAGTTGCATGCCTGGGCATGCCCATCCCGACCGCCAACAACATTGCATTTGCAAAATTAAATTATTCGCTTACTACCCCGTGCCTCTGATACGCCCCTCACGCAACTCTACATCATATAGCTACCACCCATTTACCAGTCTGCTCCCTTTATTATTAATTTCAAAAGCAATTGCGCCAACGGCCCTAATATTTTCAGTTAGGCAGCAACCACCATTGGTTCATTCACTGACTGGCCTTTTGGGCATTATTGGAATTTCAGAAGCTTGCACACGCACACCAAACGATACCAATTCTATTGGAGATATTGACTTGCATCAGATTTAAACATTGCTAGATAATTTATTTGCCAATTATTGAGTTGGCTTTGGAAATGAGCGTTGATTTTGCCCGAAGGGCCACTGCCGCCTCCGATTTGACTAAATATTTACCTTTTCGACGCGCTTTCAACAGCTTCTCTCTCTTTCTTTCTCACTCGTTTTATAAATAATAAATGGATAGGTCTATATTCACCTGCTTTTCAAAAATAAAAATAAAATTTTGATTTGAATGAAAAAAAAAATTATAATATATCCATTTTTCATCTTCTTTACCTATCCTATAGAAAAATTGAAATTGTATTTTTTTAGATTTTTTAAACAAATTAATTTATCGACTTTCATATGTAAATAATTGTTATTAGTTTACTCTAATGTTATGTGTTAATTATAAGTATCTGCTTCTCTCCGAGAAGGAGCTTGGTTCTATTAAGATATGTATCTGTCAATAATACATAAACTAATTTTAATATATCCGTCATCCGTCAAAAAAAAAAAATTAATTTTAAGAATTTTTATATCAATTCCGCATAAGCATTCAATTAGTATCCACATTAATTACATCTTATCTATTTAATATTATAATAGGAATAAAATTTAATGTTTCTTTAATTATCACTAAAAAAATATTATCAATTTAAGAAATATAAGTTTTTTAGTATATATATCTCTAATAATATAATATTTAATAATAATATTCATATATTCGTATAATTGTCTTGTCTCCTCAGACCTTAGACATTTCAAAATTTCAAAATATTCAATTTGCGGGTGATTTGATCTTGCTCAAACAATACATATTATTATTGTATATTTAATATAGTAAATTTCATCAAATATTGGCTAATTATTATAAATAAAGTAATAAAATAAAAATAGAATAAAATTTGTAGCCAATTTAAAATACTTATAAGTGGAGAAAACCTTATTTTCTCATACACTACACTCATCAATAAAGATATTTAACTAAATTTAAAATAAACCTAATCTTAAATCAGTTCTGAGTCTATATCAATTAATGAAAAAATATCTATATATTTAAAAAATTTTAAAAGATATATTTGTTGGTGTTTATTTTTTTACTGGTATAAATTGATATTTATGTGAATGTTTATTCATTATTGTTAATTACAATATTGCTATCGTGAATAGAATTATCCTTGTGGCTATAGAGAATTGGTATGAGCGTATACGAATGAATGAGGATGGATACTGGGTGGGCTAAAAGGAGGGGATAGGGAGAGTTGAATTGCTCAGTAAATATCCCTCCCTCTGGCCATCAATCCTGACAAAATTGATGGAACTAATGTGGGTGTTCAAATTGGCTATTAATTGAAAAATTTAACAGTTTTTATGGGATTCCATTATTTATGGGTTAAAATGAGAGAGGAAAAGAGAACATTATTTTATTTTCTAGTATAATTACCATTTAGCATTAAATAAATGGCTCTCTTGTTTCTTGAAATAAAATTGAAATATTTGACTTTTAGCTAGTAAACGATGTTTAGTAATACTTATAATAAATTATACAAATAGTCATTTAATATATATATATATATATATATATATAAATACCTACAATAGTTATAAATATATATATTGTATATATAATATTATATTTATATTATTACATATATATTAAAATCTATTTAAAAAAGTTAAAATCAAATGTATTTTAAAATTAAACAATTTAAAATTCATATTAAAATAAAAAAATCTGGAGTGTTTCCACGCGACTATCTCGCAAATTTGAATTGGATAATCAAGTTTTTTCCTATATTTGAAGATTAATTAAAATTTTATTCTATCCAATCATAGGATTTAAAGTTTTTAACATAATTTTCACTGATAACATTTTATTGAAATAATAGGCAATCAAATAATATCAACATTGTCTTGATTTTTTCAACGATAATAAAATATAATAAGACTAAAATTAGATCAAAATTTTTGCTAAATTTAAAACCTTTACCTTCATTTTTAAGTCAAAATTTATAGAATTAATTCCGGTACTTTCAGCAATTCAATCAAGCTGAAATTATATATATATAGCAGTTTTATACAATATTTAATTAGATGAAAAACTATCAAACATACCATATATGTATATTTATTTTTACGGTCAGTTTAGAGGGAAAAAAATAAAAACGAGGTAGGTAATGATCCTCTTCCGAATGATCTACATTTCTCAAAAGTTGATAGAAAACTACGTATTTTGTGTACCAAATTTCATTATTCTAGCTCAAACCGTTTTTTCGAAATCTTGTCTCTCTCTCTCTCTCTCTCTCTCTTTCTATATATATATACATACAGACATATATATATATAAATACATTTTTTTCAACCTTAGTGAAACTGACTCAGGGCCTTCCAAACGTGTAAAAACATCAAAATTTCGACATCGAAAATTTTCGTAAAAGATAGTAAAAAGATATTTTGAAACTTATTAGAATGAAATTAAGTAACTAGAATTTGTCACTAAATATAAAAAAAATCCTAGGTATTTAAATTGAAAAGTTTCTATTTTTTATTTGGATTACTTTATGAATTATTTGATATTTTATTAATGTCATATTCATTTTATTATTCTTTTATTAGATATTAAACTCAACATTCTGCAGAGATTTGATTCGTTCCAAATAACATAAATGTGTTGGTTGGGATAAAAAAAAATGTAATAATTTAAAGAATATGAAAAATATTGGATTTTAAATTCCTTGCGTGCACACATAATATCCATCTGAAGATATTTTAGTCATTCATTTATTAAACTCAATTCTCGTAGCCCACAAATAAAAAAAATGAAGTGTCAAAATATTCTGTAAATCGATGAACATGTATGGGCAGTTCTTTGTCGACGAAACGTGAGTGGGCCGGACATGTTCCCGATCGGTGATCCATCATGATCGGATCATCAGGATATCTGGCAAGTCCCCGGAGGCTGTCGTCCACCGGAATAACTTTAAATATTCAACCCGGAATTGATATGCGATTAGGCGATCGCACTGTAAAATCAGAACAAAATCCTCCTCCATTCGTACGGTGAAACATGATTATCATGGTAATTGATTCATTACGAGAGAGGTGGGGGTGAGAAGGGGAAGCTAGCAATCGATCGATGACGCGTATAGGCAAACCTTTTTGGCAAAACCCATGTAGAAACTAATGGGTATAATGTTGCCAAGGGGAAACGGTCTCCGTGTTTATATGTGTATTTGATGGAAGAGAGGAATTGGGATCATGGGCGCCATAAATAGCGTTTGTGTGTGCATTGAATGAGCCATGATGATGAACAGAGCGTAATTACAAAGACACAACTGAACGCAGAGCCTATCAGGGAATATGTCAATAGAGATAATACCGTAAGGTCAACGTAAAAATAAACTCACTAGCAAATTTATTTATGTCCAACCTGTAGAGCATAGACAATGAATGCGCTCACTAAACGTCATTTGCTAGTAATCAATAGGCATCGAAATATAAGGATTCGAAAAAATATCAACCAAGTTCTCTTCGTATTGTTCCTAATCATAAAAGTAAATATACTAGTTTGAGATTACATCACATTACACTTATTTTAATAAGATAGATAAAAAAAAAACTAATAAAAACACTTTTCAACTGATATTGGTCTTATCTTAGTATATAAACAAAAATTCAATTTCTTATAAATTACAGATCTCTAAATCATCTAGAGCATAGGTTCTTAAACTTATGTACTCCACGGACCCCCACTTGAAAAAATTTTTTTTGACGGACCCCCATCACAACTTTAGGTACTTTACGTCATTTTATTAATTAATTTCTGGCTTACGATCTCATAAGGACAAGGATATATGATGAATATTTCTAACAGTGATTGGTGAATAACGATTTTTTTGCATATTGTAGAACACATTTTATTAGAAATTATAATATTGAAGAAAGAAAATACAAACATTGTCATAGCAACAAATCTCACAAATTATAATGGGTACTTACATTAAATTCATATAAATATTTTATAATTTTTTTCAGAAAATATTAAATAAGAAATATTTTAAAAAATAACTGCATCTATCTCATTAAATATAACTTACATATTTAATGAGATGTATGCAGTTGTTTTCTTGAAACAAGAATCTCAATATCTGGCTTAATATTGGAAACTTTTAATCTAAGATCCGGCTCTACATTTAATTTGTTTCTATATTTAGACTTAATATAAAATAGTACCGAAAAAGCTTGTTCGCATAAATATGTTGTGCAGAATGGAATCAAGTGTTGAAGTGCTTTATTTGCAAGCGCAGGATAATCTGACCTGAGAAGTAACCAAAAGTTGCTCAATTCAGTTTTGTTAAATTTTAGTTTATAAGTTGTATCACATGATAATTCCACGAGAATATCTTGTTCAGGTGCAGATAAATGTTTAGCATTTGTAATTTCCATATTAAATGGATCTCTGATCCAGTTATTGCAAGGATCAGGAGTAGAAAAATACTTCCTGAAGTTGCTTTTCAAAGTAATTAAATGTTCAACAAATAATTGACGCGTTTGATTAAGCAATTTTTCACTGGAGCTTTCTATGAAATCATTGAGAGTTGGAAAAGACTCATATACACCGTTCTGGATGCGTTTCGACCACAAGTCGATTTTTTTAATCATTGCTTCTATTTTATCTTCAACTTTAAATATATTTACAAAAGTACCTTGCAGGCTCAAATTAAGTTCGTTCAATTTTGTAAAAATATCAGTCAAGTAAGCCACCTTAGCTAACCAGATAAAATCATTGAAACATTCGGTCAGTTCAAAATGCGCATCTATTAAAAACAATCGTATTTCATCTCGAAGCTCAAAAAGGCGAATGAGTACTTTCCCGCGGGACAACCAACGTACATCTGTATGTAATAATAAATGTGTATGTTGACTACCCATTTCCTCACACAAAATTTTAAAAACTCTGGAATTAAGTGGACGAGCCTTAATGAAATTGACAATTTTAACTACTTCGTCTAATGTTCTTTTCAAATCTGGTGACATATTTTTGGCTGCTAATGATTCTCTGTGAATGCAGCAATGATTCCAAACAACCTGAGGCGCAACATTTTTAATAAGAGCAATCAATCCAGTTCTTGTACCTGACATTGCACGAGCACCATCAGTGCAAATTCCAACACATTTTGGCCACTCTATTTCATTTTCGGTTATAAAATTATTCAAACTGTTAAATATGTCATTAGCTGTCGTTCGTGAAGGTAGTGAATCACAAAACAATACATCTTCTTGTATTTGATTTTCAAACTCATATCTAATGAAAGCTAACAAATTGGCATTATTAGTGACATCAGTACTTTCATCCAATTGTAATGAGTAATAGTGACTTTTGCGCACTCTCGATATTAATTCTTCTTTTATATTACATGACATGTCTTCAATCCTATTCTTAACCGTATCATTTGATAATGAAATCAAATTTATATCGTTTGCTGCTTTAGTTCCTAACATTATATTTGTAATTACTTTTGTAGCAGGAAGAATTAATTGCTCTGCTATATTATGCGGCTTTCCTGCTTTAGCAATAAGTAGAGCTACTTCATATGATGCCATTACTGCTTTCTTACTCATACCACCAGATCCCGTCTTTACCATCAATTTCTGACTTGAATTAAGTTCTTCTTTTTTCATTTTAAAAAATTCGATAGACTTACTAACATGCTCGCTGTGCTTTGTTTGTAAATGACGTCTGAGATTAGCAGGTTTCATACTTTCATTGGATAAACTTTCCTGACATAGAACGCAGACTGGTCTTTCCACATCATTGTTGCAAATATAAGTAAATCCAAATGATAAATAATCATCCGAATATTTTCTAGTTTTGCGTTTCTTGGTAGAGTTTGCTGTTGATGCCTCATCATCTGATTCTTTCCGTTTCTGTGTTGAACCAGTTTGTAGCCAACGATCCATTTTATGGAGTAATTTATTAACATTGAACTACAATAATATAAATATAATATAAATATAACGAATTATTATTTACTAGCTATGTTTTAATATGATTTTAAATGAATGTTTTAATATCATTTTAAATGAATGTTTTAAATCATTTTAATAAATGTTTTAAATCATTTTAAATAAATGATTTAATATCATTTTAAATGAATATTAATTTATATAATAAATATATTTCGTAATTTGATTCTAAAATATTATTAATTTCGTAATTTGATTCTAAAATATTATTAATTTCGTAATTTGATTCTAAAATATTATTAAAATAAATATTTTTTATTCATAAAACTAACTTATACTTACTCTCAAAAACAGCCTTTCTGGGAAATTGCAAAATGTGTTTAGTGTTTTTATAAAATAATGATCATGCAAATTACACTAAAAATTAAAAAAAATTATTAGCTATAATAAACTATTATTAGCTATAATTTAATTATAATTAATTAAATTAATAAAAATAATTTAAAGATACAACTCGTTGAGAAATGAACTTATAATTAACATTAATAAAAATAATTTAAAGATACAACTCGTTGAGAAATGAACTTATAATTAACATTTGCTTTAAAACTGTTTAAAACCCCAGAGTGGACGCTGACAATTTGGGTTTTTCCGGGTAAGACTGTCCCCTCCCCTGGTTTTCACCAATAACAAAGTGAAAGAAAATTCCCTTATATGCCTCCCCTTCCGAGCCCCTAAGAGGGGTTATTTTAAAGGAACAATCGAAAAATGATTTTAAATGAATGAATGGATGAAAATTCAAATTTTATATATAGTTTTTTATATATGTTTATTTATTCACAAAAAATTAATTGACATAATTATCAATTTAATAAAATAAAATAGTATTATTAATAGTATTAAATTATAGCCGTAATTCTCTAGGAGGATATAGTTAAACAATGAACTTTAAATATTTATATATGTATATATTTTTACGATGATTTTTTTCCGAGGACCGCGGACCCCCAGTAAAGGCTTCGCGGACCCCCAGGGGTCCGCGGACCACAGTTTAAGAACCACTGATCTAGAGACCTACATACCAAGAGAGAGCACCCCAAGTTAATATTATATCTTGTGACAATAAAATATATAAATTGAAATCTTTTAATTATATAAAAAGTTTATATGCTATTTTTATTATAAACCTAAATGTAAGAAGAAAATAATATATTCAAATTTCTCAACATAATCAGATTAAACCTTATGCACAAATATATATATTAAGATATTTATACAAAAAAAATAAAATAAAAATACGTTGATTTGAGATGTGATTTGATCCCTGAGAGATGCATTATTAATTTATTTAAACAAATAAATTTTATTAATATCTATTTACATTACCTAAGCTAGCAAATAATTATATTTGAATAAACGTGTAGTGAATTTTTTCATAAATTTAAAAAAATGTATCTTATCTTATTATGCTAGCTAAAATTGTATATATATATATAGCCATGGGTTCTCAAAAACCGCTCTAACGATTTTTTTGAAATTAACACTAGATATAGTATTTATAAAGAAAAATTAAGTTTTATTGATCACATTTCTGAAAAAGTACATCTTCATTATTTATTTCTTGATTTAAAATTATATATGGGTGACGTCAAAAGTGGCTTCCATATTGAAATTTGACTCCCGCCTTTTTTTAAAGGATATTGAATTAATATTATTTTTATATTTAAAATATTTTAAAAATTTTTATTTAATTTTGAAATAAAATTAAAAATATATATTTTAATAATATTTTATAATTATAAATTACGATATATATTTATCATTCTTCCAATAAAAAAAAATATTCATGCACTTAGAAACATACCTAATAATACATATTTATGTATTATTGAGGACCCCAAGTTCCATTCATTTTAATCAGATTGATGCAATGATGCAACATTTAATAATTGTAATAAATAATTAAAGAATTGTATATCAGCTCGGGGTGTCTCAAGTATTAATATTACCAGCCAAACCCAATAATAATGAATTATTTTTTTTTAACTTAATTACCGAACCGAGGCTCGGGGTTCCGGTACTTTAATTTTAAATAAGCAATAATAATATGAATTATAGGTGTACTAGAAAATGTAAGAAAGAAAAACAAAACAGAAACTCTATTCTATTGTATTTACTTTTTCTTGGGCACATTTATAGTGTATTTATTTATATTTTATCTAATAAAAAATATATGTATAAACATATCAATCATTGATCTAATAAAAATCAGGTCGAATTTACACATATGTCCAAAAGTAATGCAGTCAATATAGGGATACGATTAAAGAATTAAATGATATTGTAAGCGCTTTTACTATATTTTTTTTCAATTTATGATTAATGATAATTTTATGCGCAATATATATCATACAAAAAAAGTATTATTCAAAATTGAAATTATATCACTTTGAGATTACATCAGCATCAAATTAATATATGAGAGAGAGAGAGAGAAAGAGAGAGAAATTGAAAGAGTTTAAAAAAATTGTAATATTTTTCATATATTAATTAAATTGAATGTATTGAATATTTTATATATATTTGAAAATTAAAAAAAATAACAGGTAGGAGTTAATTTCAATATCATTTATAACATATACAGCGTGTCCCAAAATAATTGATATATCCTAAAAGATTTTATATATTTATTTTAATGAATTTAAATATTCGTTTGTAAATGTAAAGGTAAATGTAAGGTTTCAGAATTTAATAATTTTTATTTTTTATATGAATTTTTAAAATAAAAATTATATTTGTATTACATACAAAATTATTAAATGTGACACTAGTTTAAAAAAATATATATTTATATTTACATGAAAATGTTTTAAGCGGTTTTATCAATTTCTAGAATAATATATGTATTAAATTGTGTTTATTTTTGTAAGATTTATCTAAACCAAAAATTATATTAATATATATATATATATATTTGGTATTTCCAAGTATTTATTCTACTTTTGTGGGTAATATTTTATTTTTTGTTTTTTTTTTTTGCTCTTTTATGGTTGAAATCATTATTTTGAAACATCCTGTCTAAGTATATATAAATGGAATGATAAATATGTTCGTTTATTGAATTTTTATTCATCCGTAAAAGCTTAATAGAAAAATTACACTCCGAACAAAAAATAATAATTTAATAATAATCAGATTCCACAAATAATACATTGAATTATAATTCAAACCGATTTTTTTTTAAATAAATATTTAATAATAATATAGGAATTTTTTTTTTTATAAATTTTCAATTTTTAGTAGGTTTTAATTTTTTTTTTATTATTATAGGTATATATTACTTTATTATATATATGTATATGTTTTATATAATATTTTGTTATTAATTGAAAAATAATGATAAGCAGATTTAATTTTTAATCTGTTATCAATAAAATTAAATAAATATCAATCATTGTTTGGGCACTTTTTTAAACCCTAATAATGTATATTGGATCCGATAAAAATGAGATTTACAATCAAGTTTATTGGATAATTGAGTTATAAATTATTATTTTTATTCTTATTCTAAAATATAATTTAAATCTATAACTATTTAATTTATAAATTATCATATTTCGAACTCAAATATAATATATTCAATATATTTTATATTTTAAATAAATTGTATTTATTAATATAGTGTAATATATAAGCATAAAATACATTTTAATATACAATGGTGCGTCAACCTTCTAGAAAGATATTTTTAACACATGTGGATGATATAAAGAATTTTGCTAAATTGGGGAATAAAGGACCTTTTGTTTGAATCAGTCTTGATCAGAATTGGAGAAGGAGACACCAAATCCCTTGCATCCCCCTTTAAGGAGCGCCGCAGCCCACGAGATGTTCCAGAGAAATCCGCAGGACGACACTCAAGACTCAAGTCTAAGAATTCTCCATTCATTCCTATCACATACCGCTAAGTGGTCGACCCTTGGTTATTAATATAATTGCAATTACTTAATGAAATTAAATTTCATTTCATTTATAATATTCCTATTTAAAACGGTGCCTTATCAACTATTTATAATTTCTTTGTTATCTATTTTTATAATATTAATTCTTTTATTTTATTAAATACATAATTTTAGTTTAATTTTATATATGCATTTTTAATCTGAACGAATTCAATTTTATCATTTCCCTTATCAACCTTCGCGGATTCAATTCCCCATTTATTCTTCAAAATTAATCCAGAGTGCTACCAAATTTATTTAATCTTATTTTCAACCCATTTTTTCTCATTAACCACCTTACCTAAGCCATCCAATATACGACAATAGTTTAATAACAAAACTCAATTCTAAATCTTTATGAAAAAAAATATTTACTTACTTATATTCTAATGTTTGCCTGAAATTTTTATCTTTCTGCCATTGACTTAATAGAGTTTATATTCAACCTCTATAGGACATTTGAGCAATTTCGAAGGTTTGGATTTATAAAACCAATGTTCCCAAGGTCCTCTCCCAATATGTTCATTCTCGTAACAAGATACCTAATTGAGTTTTTATCGAATTCATAATAATTTTAATTCCTTTGGGATAATTAAATTGAAAGAATTTTTTTAAAACAATACAATTTGTTTTTTACTTTCAACTTACGATTATGCATATGAGCATGAAGAACATGTTATATCAACTTTTTAATTTATATACATATATGTTGATTATTATGATTTATGGTATAATTATAATATGTTTTGTTCTTATCAAATATAGCAAGATATATAAAAATTATTTATTAAACATAAATAATTGATGATTTTTCATAGTATCATTTATTCCAGCCCTTTTGGATATCCCATTTCTAACTTGTTCCTGTTCTCCCTGTCCTATTCTCTCTAGAGCCCTTTGGCTGTTGATGGAAATAATACCCGATGTGTCTGCATGTTCGTCGGTGCATTTGAGCCCTGGCTACGCCCATATGCCGCCAATAAATGATGTGTGTCAAAGACAGTGTTTCGCTATTAGCACGAAATGCCATTTTGGAAGGCGGGGGCCAAACTGCCCACGGGCCCCATCAATCTTTGTCAGTCATGTCCCCCCGACCTCTCATCTGCCTTTTATTTACATAGGGTGTTTGGCAAAAATAGACTCAGTATTAACCCACCCACCGCCTAAAGGATATAATTGAACTGTGTAATTAGACGATAAATGAGGCCAGAGAAAATTAATATTTCAGGGATTACTTATATCTTTTTTTTTGGGGCATATTATAAGACAAAAGATAGTATTTCGCTTTTATTAAAAATTTTATTTAACTTAAACTATTAATAGATATAAATTTTATTTACATTAATCGTGAACATAAAGTACCTAAAAGTACCTAAAATAAGAGAGTTGTAATACTGAGTAATATGTGGTAGTTATTACAATGATTTCACAAACACTATACATTAAATTAAAAAAAAATAGAATAAATTGAAGAAAAATATAAAATAAATTATTCTTTTTTAATTTAAACTAAAAAAAAAAAATACTAAATAATTTTTATTTTAGATTATTTCTTTTTCAATAACTGACAAATTTAGTTGCTAAATTGTTTATTAAAAATTCATGTTTGTTATGATCAACAAAGATTATTTTATTCTAATTTGTTTCTAATCTTGTTCATATTCATTATTAATTCATAGATAGAATTCATCATATTCGCAAAAGGAGAAAAACATATTAAATAAATTTAAAAATATACAAAAAGAAGATTGTTTTATTGATCTGGCCTACCGTACTTCAACTTACAAAAAATTTGTTATTTATCAATGTAAATGATGCTGTTCAAAATAATCCCTTTTAGATTCAAGATAGTTGTTCCAGCATTGTTTCCTTGAAATCGTTCTCTTCAGTTTTGGGTGGCAGAAAAGCTTTCAGTGAGCCGAGTCTGGTGAATATAGAAGCTGATACATAATTTTGATGCTGTTGTAGAACTTATAATACTTATAAATATTTTCTTTTCTTAAGAGTTGACTCACTATATGCTCTATCAACATTTCAAGAATTTGTTGACATTATGAATACCTATCACAAAGAAGAAGAAGAGGTATGCTAAATCGCTGAAATTGTGAACATATGTTAAAGGTGAGAGTACCAATATATGATATAAAAAAATAACAGAAATGGACGGTAGGCATTCGAATAGTTACTTTACTTTTAGATCATATCAAGTTATTTAGAATCAGCACTATCCATTACTAATGAATTAAGGTTTTAAGGTTGAACTATAAATTAATATTAAAAAATTTGAATTATTGCTGGAAGTGTACTTCAAATTGTGAGCAACCTAAATATAAAATAAGAAATGAAATATAACTATGTATTATTATATTAATTCAAAATTGCAACTTACGGCATTTTATTTTAACAATAAATAAGAGAAAAATCACTTGATTCACGTACTTTTCATAGACTGTAAACTTTACAGTCTATGAAAAGTTTACAGTGTAAATCCTTAGATAAAAATATTAAAGGGATTACATCTTAATTGGTGTATTATCTACTTGAGAATAAAATGTTATATATTTAAATTAGCTCTTATATATTTGAACTACAGCCTATTCCTTTGTATGTAATTATGTATAAAGAACATCTGTGGAAATTATAGATGTATGAGTAAATGATATTAAAAAGTCAATTTACACCCGACATTTTAATATTAATATATATATTTAAATCCATAGAGCATAATATTCTAAGGGTTAATAATTTTAACCATCTGTGAAAATATTATAAAATGCTTGCGGTTTGATTATTTAATCTGATCGCCATAATGAATTAATAGCTCGGATTTACATTTGACGACATTTTAATTAATTACTAAGCCTAATTGATGTGCGGTTTTTGTTGAGTCTGCGCAAAATTAAACTTGAAAATAATTAATGGATCCACTCCCACCCACCTACACCCGAATTCACCACCCTCTATTCTCTCTCTCTCTCTCCCTTTACCCTCATACACAGACACATCCATATAGCTGTACATAACCATATAGAGGCACAAATTCGCTTGCTCGTTTGGATCGCTCCAAGCCATGGAGGATGGACTCGGATGCCGCTGCTCACCCGGGGATGATGTTCAGTTCATAGATATATGTAGATCCCTATAGTCGAAGCTAAAAACAGTTCAACCATTAGTTTATCAATTAACTCTCTACTGGAGCATCTGATGCAGAACATTTTCATACTTGTCTATTTTGAACCAATAAACTCATCACACCACTCCCCCACCCCACTTCTTCTCGATCTCTGTCTCTCATTCCCCATTTCTCTTATCCAATTTATGTTTGTAGATAAAAATTATTTATTATAGTTTTTTATGATTAAATTATAACGAGATTTTTATTTCTCTATAGTTCAAATTTATTAGTACTCTATACTTATATCTATAATAATATAAATTTCAGAAGCATCTGATTTCTCCTAAAAAAAATTAAAATAACGGTAATTATACAGAAGACTGGCGAAAGGAGGTAGGTGGTTGAAACTTACTTTGAGGTGTTCCTTGAATGATTCTGAACAACTTTATATGCAACTTTTTTTATGATCTCTTTTAGTTTAATTAATTAAACTGTGTATCCATACTAAAGTTATTTAAAGACTTTCGGTTTTTTAAATTCGGTTTATTTTATTTTAGAAAATATAAACTCCGCAAAAGCGTTTAAATAACATTGGTATGAATAAAACTATTTCTAAAATAAAATAAACCGAATTTAAAAAACCGAAAAAGTCTTTTAATTAATTAATTTTTATTAATTAAACTAAAAGAGATCATAAAAAAAGTTGCATATAAAGTTGTTCAGAATCATTCAAGGAACACCTCAAAGTAAGTTTCAACCACCTACCTCCTTTCGCCAGTCTTCTGTATAATTATCAAAATAACAAATAATTATAATGAATTACCTAAAAATATACCTTATATAATTATAATTATATACAATATAATTTAACCTTCTTGTTATACCTTCTTGTTCACCTGCTTGTTCTTATTATCTATCTATCTATCTAACATATCTATCCGCGACTCCACTCGAATGTTCCTGGCCACAGCAACCACATTTCTCCAAGTATCCTAAGCCACAACCATCCAATCCTTACCCTCTCCCATCTCTCTCACGTCTCTTCCTACATAGACCACCCATCGCGTAGGTGTTCTTTCAAACGGACGTTTTCCAATCGGTCTCTCTCTCTCTCTCTCTCCACTCCAATATATTTTTTCCTCTCCCATTCTAGCCACTCGTGTACTTTTTATCGTATTACTTACATTATACCTTTTTAATAAGTATAAACCTTTTTGAAGGAATTGATTTCTTATAAATAAATTAGTAATGAGCGTGAACGTGTATAATATTGAAAACCAATTTATTTCCTATCTGCCGAAATCTTAATAATCCGGATTATTTTTAATTAAATTATTGAAAAATGAATTTAGAATCCAAAAGTTAAGAAACATACCATTTCTGAACCAAATGTTTAAATAGAAAAACCATATACATATAAATATATTATATGTAGTATCATATATACAATAAATTAATCAAAAGACTAATGCATTGTATGGTTTATATCTCGTTCTTTCCAGAAATAAAAATAAATCTAATGATGATGTTAAATTATATAACTAATCTATTATTAGTAAGCAAATGGGACATTTTCTATGATAATGTTGGAAATAAAAATTTTTGTGCGTGAAGTTGTGTAGAAATGAGCAGCCTGTTGCTTCGTTGAAAAGAGGGGCCTTCGTGGGTGGAGGCAAGTGTATGCTCGGCAGAGGGATAAGGTGAGGGGGAGTGTTGCAAACGACCGAAAGTGGGTGTGAGATCAAAAGGAGAAGGGTGGTTGAGTATTAAAACCGGTAAAAGAAAGAAAAATTTAGTTGCTTATTTCTTAATTGGATATTAAAAAGAAATAGCAAAGGGTTTTAGATACTTTCAAATAAAGAGAATGTTGCTTGGATAGAAATCATATTTTATTAATAACCTTATAAATTTTTATATTAAAACATCATTTAAAATTTATAGTAAAAACTATATCATCAGCGATCTATTAATATTTAATGAGGATAATAAAGCAAGTAAAATTTATTAGAAAATACAAGGAATATAAATCTATTACCATCAATTCGATTATTTTAATTTGTTATTTTATCATTAATTTTAGCCTATTATAAATTGTTTTTTAATAAAAAGAGTTTATATAATAAAAAATAATTGTAATCAGAACAAAAATATAATTTTGATTTTAATTAAAATTCATATTGAGATACATTTCTAAGATACTTGAGTACCTTGTATCCTTTAACTATGACCTAGAATATGTATTTATTTATGTAAAAGTTTAATATTGTATTCCTTGTAAAATTTTTATAAATGTTTTATAAGTGGAAATGATTTCTAAAGAGATCCATTATTTTTTGTCTAGCATGTCTTTTTTTATTAATCGTCAGAAGAGCAGGCGGTTATTAACAGACGGCCACCTAACAACTTTTGATTGATATTTAACCTGCTATTTATCGTATGTGTTTTTTTAACTATTTTAACGTGTTATAATTAACCCCTTACAATTATTAATAATAATGAAAAAAAATATATATACGTATACCTATGTATTCATTCTGAATTGATGTTTAAGTAAGGTATTTACTTAATTATTATTCTAGAATAGTCGCCGTTTTAGAGAAGAAGTGGGAGGAGAGTTTAATCAATCAGTTGGGACACACCTTGATGCTCATTAATATCAATTATCTCATCTGCTAATGCGTTTGAGGCAACACCAAGTGTTTTAATACGAAACAACCAACAGTCATTTATTAATTTAAAAAAAAAAAAATAACAAATAAATGAGAGAATAAGATTCAGAGATGCAAGAACTATAATTTCTATATGAATGTGATTTTTTAAGTTAATACAAGTTTCCTGGAGATAGTTCGTTAATTAAAAAGTTGATTTCGAAGAATATCACTTATGTCCAAATAAAAAATAAATGATTAATCAGATGATTTATTTTAAAGGGAGAAAGTTAAATATTATAAATTATTGAAAGAAAGAAATAATTAAATAAAATAAAAAGGGTTGACTTTAAAGTCAAAAAAATAAAGGATTTATATTTATTTAGTGAAAATAAGATATAAACAGTGGCGTACCTAGAACTTTTGCCGCCCGGGGCGATCTCCAGTTTGCCGCCCTTTTTATTATAAGTCAATCAATAGTGGTATTTATAAATTAATGCACATAAATCAATTATTAAGTTATTTAATCAATATTAATTAATACACAGAGTAAATTTTTTTACACATATTTGTATGCACTTGTAAACATATTAATATAATATTTACTCTTCTAGCTTTCATACTAGAAAAATCGTGTATAATGCTCTCAAAATTTATATTTATATTTTTTCCGCCGGCCCTGCTTTTCAAAAGAAAAATCTATGATTTAAAATAATATTGGTATATCACTTCAAAGTAATCATATAAACTTTTCAAAAGAAATGACATTTATAAACTGATATCAAAAAATTTTAGTTAGGAAAAATTGCCGAACAAAATCGTAAAGATGCGTTTACGAATTCAACGAATTTTAATGAATACAATAAAATAAAATTATTATCCTGTTCTTGGAATTAGAATTCAAAATTTACACTAAAATGCACTTATATACACCGAGGAATAATATTCGAAATCATATAGTTAATCATAATTTATATAAATCAAATAGTAAACTTATAATAATCATTTATTATTCAAGAAAGAAAAAAAATAAATATGAAATGAATAAGTTGCTTTTTACAACAATAACTAAATATACAAAATGCCGCCCCAAGATAAGTGCCGCCCGGTGCGGACCGCACCCACCGCACCCCCCTAGGTACGCCACTGGATATAAATATCATTTTAAATGAATATGAATTAAAGAAATAGAGAGAATATATTTAACAGATCATAATATAAATATATATGTATAATAATAATAATAATAATATTTATATAAATGTATTTTTCCAAAGACTCTTGAATCATTATTATGTTTAATTAAGCTATTAATTAGAAAAAAAACAGTTTTTCCCATAAAGAGACCAATACAGATCGTTTCCACACCTCAAAACCCTTTCTCTAATAATAACTATGGACCATTTTCAAGATCAAATAGACAAATATGTGTATATACATACAATATTTGCAATTTTAATGATAATTGATTTAATACTCCTTTAATGATTAATTTTCTATTTAATATTATGAATCACACATTTAAATAAAAATTGGAAATGATTCAAGTTGAGAGTTTATTGAGTAAATTGAGGCAGCGATTGTAAATTGAACGAAATCGAATACAAATTGTCATTGAGAATCCAAATATTATTGAAGGCCTGGAAACATATGGCGTCCAACAACTGAATGGCGGTCTCTTGCATAAAGAGGCTTTGCACGGCTGATTTAAGCTCAGTGAATGGTGTGGGAGAGAGGGCCCTAATATCCCCGGGGGTCTGGAGATGGGAAAGCAAGGGGTGATGGACTTGTAGAGGATGGGGTGCTATCGTTGTGCGCATCCGATAACGGGGTTGGGGGATTGGTCCAGTTTGATGGCCGGGGGCTGTTGATGGGATCAAGGGGATGAAGGCTAGTTATTGATTGGTTACACCAATGGGGATGAATAGTGGCGGAGGAGGACGGACAGACAGACAGACAATCCAGCTCCGGCAAAACAAGCGAACAAATTACGGCCAGCACTAGAGGGACTAATCGGAAAAGGGATGCCGGGCAATTCCAGCCAACCACGCTGTATATCTATAGTTAGATATAAACTATATGTATACATCCTAATGAGATTGGATTATAAAAAGTTTAAATTCAATAGAATTGTTTAATTTTTACATGAAAGAAAAACTAAATAGCATTTATCTCTTAAATGAGATTTATTTTAATTTTTTAATCATTAAATAATTATTCTTTTAATATTTTTAATAATTTTTTTTAATATATATGCATTATTTATATTTTAAAATAAATTTTTACATTTATATATTTATATTTATGAGTTGCTTGAGAAATTTATTTGTAGGGACCCGATTAGTAAACGACCGTTGGTTAGACCAAGAACACACTGAATTAATAAAATAAAGAAATAAACAATATAAATGTAAATATGAATATAAAGGTTGACAGAGACAGATGATGTGATGTGGTTGCTGACTGTTATTAGAGATTTTTGTTAAATCTACATCCCCAAATTTATCAAGCCTCTGATGAAAAGAGATATAGCTTGGTGATTTTTTAATTAAATTCTAAGTAACCAAGAGACCAACAATGAAAAAAATAAAGCAAAATAATAATACATAAACGGAACTGAAAATAAAAGATTTTAGGATTTATTCTTAAGGATAAAAATCAGAGGGAAATAAAAGGAAAAAAAAAACAAATCTAGATGAAGATTTTCTAAATTTCACCAAATTTTTCTTATAAAAGAAAATAGCACATGATGATGACCATTTCAAAAAGTCAATAATGTATTAACTGAAATCTATTTGAAAAAAAATATTATTCTTTAGAACAGTGATTCTCAAGCACTTTAGTGTGCCGCGAGATTATGAGGCTCTTAAACATATACGACTTGTTTTCTATATTTTTTCAATTTGGTTCTAAAAAAAGGTAAAACGTTTTTGGGACTAGGCTCTTAAACATTTCCGACTTTCTAAATTTTTTCAATATGGTTCTAAAAAAAAACCGTTTTTGGGACCACTTTGTTTTTCATTTAATCTTTTACACTTTTTAAACCCTTAAAAGTGTGCCGCGGTAAAAAAAAAAGGTTGAGAATCACTGCTTTAGAAAAAAAAATCATAAAGTAAAAATAACAGTAAATAATAGATCCATTGCATATATTTTTTAAAAAAATTAATCGATCTAACAATAAGTAAAATTTAATTTAAAACGATTTTAAATAATTAAAATATAATCTAAATCATTTGGAATCAGTTAATTTGACAAACATAAATTTCAAAGTCGTAATTCGCTTGAGAAATTAGCTCGGATTACATATTAAATAACTTTAATAATAATCTCGGTTGTTGTAACGTCACGCGTTGAGCGTGCGCCCGCACTTTTCTCCGGGTCGAAGGTAAGATAAATTACAATTGAATATGAGCTGGCTTCAGTTTCCAACTTGAGACAGACAAATGGATAGTTGTTGAGCAAGTTGGTAATTTCCCGAATGCCTCGAGGTCGCGTTACAAGATCAGTACTTGAGAGACTTTCACAAACGCGCCCTTTCCAGTCCCGATCCAGTAACACCAAGGGAGGGGGAGAAAGGAAGAGATAGGGTGAGCTTACCGAATAGGAGAGGGGGTGGCTTCGACGAACTTTGTCGAAATAACTTAATTGGAGATTTAGTGAGTGAGACCGAGAGAAAAGGGACGGGTATAAAATGGTAGGAAGGAGAAAGATGGGGCGGTAAAATTCACTTGAGATTTATCATTCTAGGACGAGATTCTCTTATTATTATTACAATCGCCCTTCTCATTTAATTAACAAAATTAGGATTATATCATTAGAGAAGAAGCTGGGCGAATTGGAATAATTTTTTTATTATTCATTTGAAATGAACATAAATATTATATTATAATATAAATATGTATACATCTACATGAAGGTGTATTTATATTATTGTTATTATTATTATTATTATTATTATTATTATTATTTGTGGATAGACTCTGAGGATCACGCAGAGCTTTAAAGAGACATGATTAATTATTGAATTTCCCTACAATTCGAGTCTTCAGTGTGGAAGACTGTCATGCTAACCACTAAACCACTGAAGAGTCATTTAAATTATAATAGTTATAAATATTTTTACTATTTAATAAAACGCTTAATTTATTGTAAAATAAAATTAATTTAATAATTATGAATAATAATATAATTTTGAAATTCTTTTTATTTCAAGGAAATGGATATTACAATATATTATATTATATATTATATTATTTTATATTTATATATATTATTTATTAATTTCTGTGTCTCTGAACTTCAAATATTGTTAATCACAGAATTAATAAAAAATAACGCTAGTTATGTTGATTATAATTAATTCGCCAGAATGACTAGATTAATTATTATAAAAGAGAAAAGGATAGTATTTGATTAAGATTTTTTAAAATTAATTACTATCATTAAAATAAATTAAAAGAATAAGGAAATTTGTTAATTTTGGCTAAACAATTTTTATATGTATCCATTCTTTCAAGTATTTAATATTGCAATAAAAATATATTCATTTAATGTAAAATAATATTTTTTCCAATCAAATGGAAACATTATAAAAAGTCTTTCAATTTTTCATTGAATATATTTTAGTTTATTTTCGCGTATGTTTCAACTGTTTGTAAAATAATGATATAAATAAAGTGTTCTACCTATAAATACATTCAACCCTCCTGTTGTATGCACGTGGTTTATTTAAATTAACGTCACATTTTTTTTTCAATCCAATAGCTCAACCCCTCTTAAATGCTAAATTTGAACAGGTTTTTTTTTTATTTGATACTAAAATGATAAAAATCGAAGATACGAGTAATGTCCTGTCCTATATTGGTATAGCTCTATCGCTTTTAGAGTTGTTCAAGTGGTAAGTGAGTGGGACGAAGGGCTCGAGGGGATGCGCGAGGGGTGAATGGGAAGCTGTTCATCCGGCCGTGGATACAACTGCTCCAGCGACTAAACGAGAGCCTCACTCCCTCCAGAGCCACTCCAGCAGGCAGCAGGGCAGGCATACCAATCGATAAACCTCGACAAAGTTCTCCATTAACGAACTCTGGCAAAAGCACAGATCCAAATTATCTTCGCAATCATTAAAGGTCTTGCAATTTCTAAACGACTGAACCCCTCTCCCTTCTCTTCGCCTCTCTATCTTCTGTACCTTCTCTTCAGCGTTTTCTCTATCTATCTCGATCAAAATAATAATTTTATACTGCGTAATTAACTAATAGCTTTTTCATCTCTCTTCTTTTTTCCCTTTTCATTCACTCTTTTTTTTTTAACAAATCGATTTATCTTCTTAAGTGGTAGAAGCTTAAACGTTTTGATGTTAAGTATTATTGCCACGCTAAAGAGATTAAAAAAGGAAAAAAGATCTAAACGTTTTTTTTTTTTTTTATTTTATAAGAACTTTAATTAATTAAGGAAAATTCAAATATTTAATAAATTAATTTTATGTAGAAAAAAGATTTGTGGATGAAATCGGCAAAGCATATAAAGTGTATAATTGGTAGGTCGTATATTTTGACACAGCTCTTAAAAAAAAATATTTAAATATTTTATTACAAAAAATTATTATTATTTTAGAATTTTGAAGAATGTATTTTTAAAACATCTAAGGTAAATATATCAGTAGTGGACCACTGTACCAGTAATGGGCCATTTGATAGATTTTTTATCAAAATAAGCTTTTTAATTTCAAATTAAGCGCGAGAAATTGAGATGCGGCTCAAACGCAAATTATGAAAATATTTAATACTAAAAATACTAAAAAAAAAATTCATGTTTGCAATATTTTTCATGATCATTTATAATTTTATACATATATCTAATTCAAATAAAAAAATTATAATAAAAGTTATTTTATTTTAATAAAACTATATATAAAGTAAAACCTCTCTCTATGGACATTCTCAATACACTGTTAAAACAATGTTTATTGTAAATGAAAATGAATAAAGTAACTAAGATTAGACGTGTCCTTATAGAGGGGTTTTACTGTAGTTAATTTTATTTCCATTTGTTGAAAAAATATTTATATATATATAGCATATTTTTTTTTGTTACCAATCCAAATTGTAAATGATAAATTATATATTATAATAAATATAATAATGAATTTAAAATTCAATTTAAAAAAACTATTAATTAAAATATATCATATATACTAATTGCAAATTTATCATAAGATGTTGAAAAAAGTAGAAATATGAAACTATAAAAATAATATATAAGTATATTTTGATATATATAGAGGAGGTGGTTGTATTATGGAACCTGTATTTAATATGGAACCCATTTGTTTCGTTCATTATAACGTGCTGCACATTTTTAACAATAGGTAGAATGGATTCTCTAGAACCAAAATCTACCTCAAAAATTGAAATGGCGGTTAGTTGTTTGATAACTGTCATTCAGTTTAAATGTTTTGTGTTTTCAATTTTAAAAAACTTTTTTTAAGGTAAGTAAAACTATTTATAATTATTACTATTGTTAATAATTTATTAATTTTATGAATGTGCCTTAATTTATTAACGAATTATTAAATATATTGCTGAAAATAATTTGATATAAATTTATATTCAGTTCATAGCAAGTGCATTTTTTTTAAATGGCGATTTCTGTAATATGGACCCTTGCCGTGATACTAATATGGAACCGGATTCTATAATACAGACAAGGTTCCGTATTTTAGACAAGCTCTATTTATTTATTTTAATTTTATTCCACATATTTTTTAGATGCCAAGAAAAGCATTAATGTGTCAAATGTGGGCCCATTCAGAATGCGCAGGTGCAGAAAAAGACTATTACATTTGTGATTTCTGTTTATAATTTTATTACGGTTAAATTTTACATACATATATGTCAATGTATAATTTTTGAATAAAAAATGTTTTTTTCAAATAATTGCTGTCTATGACTGATTTTTACTAGGGTTCCATTTTACCAACACAGTAGGTTCCATATTATCAACACTTTTATCTTGAACCGTTTTATCACTTTTTTCAAAAAAAGTGCCATTACGTCGTGTAAGTAATATTAGTTGTGATATTGTACCTGGATGTCAATAGGAAAATAATGAATAAAAACATTTTACACTGTACCCAGAGAACACAACTTTTAGATGAGCTTCAATTCACGAAAAATAAAATGGGGTTCCATATTACAACCACCTCCTCTAATTATAATAACTTTAATGTAAACACATTTCAAAGTTAATGAAATAAATAATAATTTTTAAGGTAAAACTAAGAAAAACTTATTATTTTAATTAATATTTTATTGGATATTGAAACAATTGCATATTTACTTTCTAGTCATTTCATTAAAAAAAAAAATATTTATATTTCATATTTTTTTGATATTTCGCTTAACCTTCATGTATAATATTGACAACCAATAAATATTATAAGGCAATCATTATATAAATAAACAAATCGAATTTTAATTTGATTTTGAGATAAAAAAACATTCTCTCATTTGTTTTTATCGCACATTTTCATATTTATTAAATTATTATTATTATATTATTTTATTATAATATGTAATATTATTAATAATAATAATTAATCTATATCCTAATTTAAATGAACTCTATTGCTATATAATCGAAAGGATTAACAATTATAAAATATTAAAACAGATTCATTTTGCATAATTAAATGCAAATTAGCTTAAACCTTTTTAACATTATAAAAAGAGTTAACTTTATTATAAACCACCCTTCCCTTCTCTCTCCCTCAGTCACTCTCACTCACCCCTTTCCACTCATCCCTCGCACGCTGTCTTTCTCTCTTTCACTCACATATACATAAATATACTAAATACTGTTGTAAATACATTTTGCTCTAAATGGTTGGCTGCCTTGCTTTGCTTTTATAAATAAATGCTCCAATGGTATACACCAACTCTCTCTCTCTCTCTTCTTTATTCCAAACATTTTAAACAAAAATCTCTATCACTTTAACTCTATTATATAAATAAAAATCAATTATTTACCTCATCCTTAATCACCTTCCATCTATTTTTAATTTCAAATTAAAATAAACTAAAATCTAATTTCAATTAGCAAAACATAATATTTAGAAAATATTTATTTGTTTTGTTTATTTTTATAATTTTTAGATAAAAAACTTTTTACTTAAAAGTAATGAAAAACATTTATTTATATACATATGGAGGACACATTTTTTTTTTCATCTAATAATGACAAATTTTTCCTCTTTAAATATAATCACCTATTCATTTTTGTTTAATATTTTTTTTTAATTAAAAATTTTATTTAAAAAAAAATGGCAGTCGTGGGACTGGCCGACATAAGTGAAAACTTCTGCTTAAGAAATTTGAAAGCAGACGGAATGCGCACCAGCTTCACGAGAAAAATGAATTTTATATACGTATATATATATATATATATATATAAAATTCATAATTATTTTTTTCAGCAAACTGATTATTATTACAAAAATATTAAAAATACGATGTGTATGAATAGAAAATAACATCATTTATATATTAAAATATAATATTCTTTTATTTCTTTTGTGAAGTTCATTTCGTATAATTTTGATTATATATGTATAGATGAAATGAACTTTACACAATAAATATATATTTATATGTTAGAGATAATTTATAAAACAGTTCTAATGACAATGCAAATTTCGCACTCTATGCTTTTTCCTCCAGCATACGTATACACGCTATACATCCTCGCGGTGTCGGGTCGGTCACGCTCACGCGAGTTCTATACTTTTTCCCCATCCCACAAAAGTGCTCAACGCCGCTAAAGAAATTTTCACTTCAAAAATTCGGAAAAATATCTAAATTTTTTTGGAGTTTGATTTTAATATGTAAAAATATATCTGTAAATAATTAAATATTATAGAGAAAAATATAATAATAAATAATAAATATTATCTTTAAATCCGATATTTTAAGTGAAAGTATTTACACTATGATATATATTATATATATTTTTATTGAAACACTGAAGTAATAATTTATTCTTGTAATCTTGTTTATTAATCTACTCAATTTCATATTTTATCTTAATTTATAATATAGAAAATTCTCCAGATTATTAGAAAAAAGAAAAATGATTAGAAAAAATAAAAGAAGTGATTGTATTTTGATGAGCAATTTTTTTCTTTTAACACACTCGTTAATTCATTCATTTGTCTCTCAATTTAGATAAGTAAGAGTGTGTTGAGATGTACAATGGTTGGATGGATTATTATTTATGTTTGTGTGACTTGCAAAGAGCGGTTTATTTAACAGACAAGCCCCCTCTTCTTTCGAATCGCCTCCGGTTGTTGTCCTATTGCCATATGGATTGAACTCACAACCCCTCCTCCCACAATTCGTATCGTTCTCATCCTAACCAACTACCCTCCTCACCCCCAAGCAATAACTCCAGTCAAAGGGCTTATCATAATAAGATTACAAACTGGGTGAATAGCTTCGTTCATTGCTTTCAAAATATTGACTCACAAAAAAAGAAGAAAAAATAATATTTTATTAATATAAAAATGTTTTCTGATATTCAGTTGTTATGTAATTGTGATTCAAAATATACAACTTAAAATTATATTAATGAAATTAAAAAAATATATTTTTTTTTTATTTTTTTTTAATATTTTTGATAATATTATAAATAACCTTTAGAAATAATATGATTGGTAATTATCAAAGAGAAGACTTTATTCAATTTTATTTAGAAATATCCTTAGAAATTCAAATTTCAAAAAATGTAATAAAATATAAAAGTTCAATACCAATTAAATATATATTTATTGTAGTTCAAAAATAATTAATCATATAGTGTATTTAATTTTTATCAATCATGCAATAAATAAATAAAATTAATGAATAAAAAAAATTAAATTTGTGCAAAACCCTGACTTCTTCAATCATATTAAAAAACATTAATATGACATAAAATATGTAACTATACTTATAATAACGATTGTAGATTTGAATATTTATAATAGCTATTTATAATGTTTATTTTTTTTCATTTTAAAATGTGTTAATTATTTTATAATAACTATTTATAGCAGTATATGAATCTATTCTAATATTTATTTCAATTTCATTTATATTAATAGATTAAATTTTTCCTTCCTTAAGAAAATCTTTTACCCTCAAAAAGAGTCTATTTTTTTATTCTTGATAAAATCTGTCTTTCTTTTCTAAAGTTTAAAGAAGAAATATTATTGGGAACGAATTTTGTTGAAAAGATTCTTCAGAAGAAAAAAGCAAAAGTTTTCTTCCAACTTGGCTTTCTCACTCAATCTGAACAAGGGAAAAGGTCTCGGGATGGGGTTAGAATGATGGAGGAATGAAGGGTGGGAGAAAAGTGAGTGAGAAAGAGTGGGAGAGATTCTTGAGAAGAATCCAAATCATCCCTTTCCATTGGCCCATGTAAATTATATTTACACTTGGAATATTTTCAGATAAACAAGTTAAGGTATTTTTCAACGAAAGAAAAAAGAAATATTAAAATCATGGTGACTCGAAAGGATGGGAAATGGAATGGAGAGGGAAGAAAACATTGGAGAAGAGATTTACTCTTTAATATTTTTATTATTAAGATTTGTAATGGCATATGTAAAAAACTACATTTAACATAAACTTTTTCTTCAGAGGTTCCTTTTAACTTTATTCTACACCATTTAAAAGTTTCTTTCGTTTATGATGCCTTTATGTAATATATTGTATTATTAGATTTATTATTTAATTATATATAATTTCAATTTCTAAATATACTAACGATTAAAATAATTAGAATAATAATTAAAATTAATTTATCAGGTATAGGAAAAAGTAAACGCCAGTTTGGCGTTGTTGTCGGGCAATGGCAATGCGCCTTCTCAGCCGGTTAATTTCCTGACAACTAGCGATTACACTTTTTCGCCACTATACGTACAAGCTTAATGGTTTTTCCCCTCCACACTATCAACTCAATAGTTATAATTTGAGAGATTTTTTTTTCCCCTCCCCATGTATAATAAAAATTATTTTCTTTTGATACACAAGTCAAATAGAACTGATCGATAAGTTAATATAGATAAATTGTGAAAAGGGATTGGAAGTGGAAAAGTGAGAGGAAGGTGACTTAATAATGGTTTGTGTGTGAGCTTTTAAACTAGGCGAAGATTTACTTAACTAGTTACTTTACTCTCCAGCCATCAAGAATCAAAGCTGTGAAGGCAAAGTTGAGAAGGGTAAGTTGAACGAGATCAACACAAAACTAAACCAAATCCATTCAACCTAACCAATTTTTTTTTTTCATTTTATTTTCTTTAAGTTTTTGAAAGTAAATAGACAGTGGTGTATGGGGATGATGGTGGTTAAAGCAAAGAAAAAAAAGAACAAAAGAAATAGATCAATCTTGATATTCTTATTTATCTAAAAATAACAGAAAAATCTTTTTTCATCCAATCCGCCCATTCACTCTATCCCTAGATGGATCATTCACTTGACTTTTTAAAAGCAGAAGAGAGATAACAAGAGGAGGGAGAAAAAGAAGAGTGGGGAGAAAAACTTTATCTTTGAATTGACAGAGCATATATTGGGGAATTGAAAGTGGGAACAAAAGAAAGTGAAATTTTCCTTAGGGAGTTCCATCTTGTTTTCTTTTCATAAAATATTATTTTTTTTTATCAATAAGTCAATTATAATATAATGTAATATAATTTCAAATTGTAAAAAATCTTTTTTTTTAAATAAATAATTATTTTCTTATTCCTCAGGAAAATATTTTTTTTTTTTGGTTAATTATAATATATATGTAGCAATTAATTATTATTGAAAAGATAGATTCATGAAGATATTAAATGTATTTTTTAATTGCAATTTATTAACTTAAATTACAGTTAGATTGCATAGTCATCCATTGATGATGTCTCTAAATATATTTATTTATCAAATATCATAATTTAACTACATTCTAGATCCAACTCATAAAATCCAATTCTTATTTTAAAGATTGTTATTTGTTTTGATGATGTTTAGAGAAATGATGTTCAATGCAGAAGTTTGTAATAAATTACGTTCCTATATGTGCAGGCCTTTATTTGGAAGAAATATTTTTCCATCAAAATAAAACAATCTACTAGTTCAGAGATTCTCAGACTGTGATACATGCACCAATGGTGGTACCTTCAAAGCTGAAGGTGGAACCTACAGTACAGTTACTTTTAATAAGAAAATAATTTTAGGGTTATATGAACTTTTTGAAATTTCTGTGGTACCAACTTAAAAATGTTTGAGAACCTTTGTATTATAGTTTTCTATTAAGATTTTTATTTATCGAAACTTCTGATTTTCATTAAATATTAATTTTGATTAATTAATTGGTATAAAATTAATTTAATTATATTTTGTTGGATTTTTTATTATTGAAAATGATAATAGTGATATACTCTTGTACTAAATTTTTTAATATTAGAATTTTTTAATATTAGAATATACAGTACATTTACTTCTAAGATAATAATTTTGAAAAAATACAAGAATTTGAAAATATATAATATAAAGCCATCACTGATCAAAAAAAAACATGGAATTACAGCCAGTAATTTACGAATTATAAAGAAATTTTAGATAGCTATTTTGAATTAAGTGATTAATAAGTTAACGATGTGATAAAATAAAGTGAATTTAAAAACTTGAATTTATAATAATATGTTAAAAACTATGAAATTGAAAATATTTTATTTAAAATTGATGTAAAAATCTGGAGTGACTCCACTCGACTATCTCGCAAATTTGAATTGGATTAATTAACACATATATATTATCTAAATTAAATTGAATTAATTAAATTATAAATTAAAATTAATAAATAATATTAATTAAACCAGCGCGTGTTTGGCTCTTTGTTGATGGCACCACGTCACGTGCTGGCCCGTGATTTGCAGTCGTGTTAAAAAATTAATTCCGGTACTTTCACCGATTCAATCAAGATGAATTTCTATATATAGCAGTTTTATACAATTTTTAATCATGTGAAAAACTATCAAATATATAACTTTATTTTTACTGTCAGTTTAGAGGAAAAAAAATGAAACGAGGTAGGTTCGTCTTCCGAATGATCTACATTTCTCAAAAAAAGTTGATACAAAAATACGAATTTTGAATAATGCCCGTGTACCAAATTTCATTATTCTAGCTCAAACCTAGTTTGCGTAATCTTGTCTACACACACACACACATACACACAGACATTTTTCTCAACCTTAGTGAAAATGATCCAGGAACCTTCAAAATGTATAAAAATATCAAAATCTCGACATCGAAAATTTTCGTGATGGCAATACTATCTCTGGTGGGATAGTAAAAATTATTATTATTATTATTTGCGTTTGGACTATCTGGGATCATGCTCCCACGATAGTAAAAATATTATATAAATATAAATTTATTAAAATTTTTGAATATATTATAAAGAATAGAGAGCATGCGAAAGTATGCGATGAAAGAATATTATTTACAAGCAAGTGATATTTCATTTAGTGGGATTGATCAATGAGAAAATGATTTATGGATTTGATGTCTTTTATAAATTAGTTTTATTCTTTCGAAGGGGTTACAAGTAAATTAAGATTGTAAAGATAACATGTATATCTTATTTACGAAAAAACGCTTTTTAGATCTATATATTTGAACAGATGATAAAATAAAAATAATCTTTTTAATTGATTATTTTTGTGGATATTTCGAATGCACAACACTCAACAGTTTTCAATGAGAATATAATAAATTTAATGATTAATTTAGAACGTTATTGTAAATACTATTTAATTTTATTACTATTTCATTAATGGTGATGTTGTTGATAGTTTTTGTTGTTAAAATGTATTACGATTATTGTAGGTTATTTTAAGTCATGTTCTTGTGTTTTTTGGAACGACCTTAATTTAATTGGCTGATCCAAATGAGAGAGATATTTTTTGTTTGTTTGTGTGTATTTTTAGACGAGTACCTGCAAACAAAATCGTAGGATTAACCTAGAACTTTCCGGGCATTCTTGGCAAAGGAAAACAGGGGTGGGGATCATGGGTGGTGGAAGAGACAATATAAATGAGAGAGAGAGAGGAATACTCTCAGTTAAATTTCCCTTACTCTCTCCCTACCTCTCTCTTTTTTTCTCTCTCTCTCTCTCTCGGCAACTGTCGCTATGTGTGTTTTTTATACCGCTAAAACCCTGATAGTTTAATCGTGTTTATGGAAGGAGGTGCGAAGGGCAATTTCGCTTGATGGTGTGTAATTAAGAGGGGGCGCGGGCGAAAAACTCTTCCTCAACCCTGCGACCCCATTAAGCTCTCGGCTAAACTTTTCAACATTGTCCTTTCTTCCTTTAACAGCTTAGACCTTAAAAAAATCCACTCCATTTAATTCAAAATGAACAATTTCTAAAAATTTTACTATTCATGAGATTAATAAAAAAAAAAATAATAATTTTAATGAGATTTATTCAATTACTTGTAATTTTAATTAATCCATTACTTTGTTATTTTTTATAATTAATAAGGTTAATATCAATCTGAATAAATTTTAAAAAATTACAGACACATGTAAAACAATTCAAAAGTATTTTATAGGAATGGATCTAAATTTAATGTTTAAAAACTTTTAATTTTTTATGAAATTTTTTCTTTTTAATAATTGAATCGTTGTAAACTAAAAGGTTTTCGTTGTCTATTTTTGGACGGTTTTGAATTATTAACATCTATGTATTCATTAAACTAATACTTATTCTAAACCAATTTTCTCTCGGAGGTACTTTTCATTAAATTAATTAAACATAATAAAATAATATTCATCTAAATCTAAATAAACACAAAGAGAAACAGTTTTTTTAGCTTCTGAAAAAATTGCTTTAATGAACCTTTTAGTTTGTGCAACGATTAAATTATTTTCTTATTCAAATTCTGTTAAAATAATTTAGTTAAATTGTGATTACTATTACAAATCAATATTAACTACTCATTAAAAAAACTTCAATTGAATTGTATAAATTAATTATTTTATTAAAAAAATAAACTAATTAAAAATGTGAAAATTGGTTTATTATTGTGATCTAAAAGTGCAATAAATTATAAGGTTTTGTTAGATAATATTAAATTTTAATCGTTATAATATTGAATAACTGAAGAGAACCAAAGAAGGTTAAATTGCCCAGAAGGGTGGTGGAAAAACGATACCAGCACCTGCAGACTTGGCTTCTGGGTTCTTTGGGGATATTAGCAACGATAGAGAAGTGTAAATCGTTAATCAATTCTGCTCGAACCCTTTGTTTGTCCTCTGAATATGTTATCGTTAACATCATATTTCATCGTAAAGGCGAATGTTATGAGTCCCCCTATCTGTGCGCCCACTTGAAAAGTAATTCATCTTTTACTCGCCATATGGAAAAATATAGAACATGAAAAGTGGTTTAATTAGCGGAGTTGCTCATTAACGATGTAATATGAATATGGAGATGGCAAACAACGATCAGCAAATCCCGTTTTTTTCTCTTTTCTTCCTCCCATCCAGACTCTGCTTTTTTACATTCCCATTACTTTCTCACCCCCCTGTTCTCTTTGCACAGTAAAGTTTACAACATCGCTGTTTATAAACTCACGTGATAAATCAACAACAGTCTTTAGTTGTTAACACCCACTAGCCATTAGTCAACTCACTTTAAATAGGCTCGTTCTTGAAGGGCCATTAGCGAAAGTGAAACCAGCCCTTAAAGACAACTCGTTAAACGCCAATATACAGTTGAAAAACCAACCAACCATTCTGTTATTCTTTCTTATGTAAAACAACTCAAATTATTAAAAGATTTAGACTATAATCATCAAATAATAATTATTCTAATTCATATTATATTCAACAAAACGTTTAAATATCTCAATAATTATTATTCAGTTGAGTTTTTATAATGAATTAAAAATAATTTTCCACCTGTAAAGTGTCTTATTTAAGGAAGACTTGATCCTATTACTACCTCATAGATCATACTTAACCATATGACCTCTCCGGCATCCTTAGAAGAAATATATCTTAAAAATTTTAATGATAAACATAGTAAATAGGAAGGGACCTATTATGAGATATACTCCTAATATGCGTAAGCCCTCCACAGCCGTTGTGAGACCTAAATTCCTAGCGGGTTCCTTAATAAATGATTACTAGGGATAAACTCTAACAAGGAAACAACAAACGACCTATTTTCACAATCCATGAGGCGAGTAATAAGCATTAATTACTGCCATGTGGTAAATGTTTTTCAATTCATTTTACAAGACAATCTACATTAAGGTAACTTTTTTAACAATTGTATTAATTGGAAATTGTTTGTTGAATATTGTATTTCCATACCTTTTTCAAATTTTACTTAATTCCAATTTGTAAATTTTTTTATTAAAATAACTAAAGATATTTTATGATATTAAGTTTTGGGAATAGGAAAAAGTCACAGGGAGTCAAATCTGGTGAATACATTGGTTGAGGCATGATTACGGTATTGTTTTTGGCCCAAAAATCACGAACAAACAATGATGTATGAGCTGGTGCTGGTGATAATTCATGACGTTCCATGCCTAAAACATCCGAGAAAATTGCAAGGCATGAGCCAATTCATATTCCAACATCCTCTGCAACCTCCCTAATAGTGATTCGACGATTTTCCAAAACCTTTTTCTTCGCTTGTTGACATGGTTGCAACTTCAGAACGCTCATCGTCATCAACATTTTCTCGGCCTTATATAAAGAGCTTGTACCACTTTTTTAAACATTTTTTTGAGGCAAAGTAGACTCGCCGAATGCCACAGCCAACATTTTAAGTGCGTTGGAGCATTTTATTCTATTTTTAATGCAAAATTTAATACAGGTTTTTTTATCCTATTTTACAGTAAAAAAAACACACCAAATCGTGGCTAACTTTTTCAGTAGTCAAACACAAACAACTAATCCACAATGGTTGATAATGTCTGTCATATGAGAAACATGTGTACCAACATAACAACAAAAAACAGCCCGAGAAAAATTCAAAATTCACCTTTTCTTTTGAACAGGCCTCGTATTTCCCATTTTCATGACTTTTTCAGAAATTTTTAATAAATTTTTTAAACAGAATTATCTGCATTGTTTTAAAAATTTTATTTTATGTTTTTTCTGAAGAACTTTTGAAAGATGAACTAATATAAGACAGTTTAAACTAACATTTTTCGTAATTTAATTTTTTTCAACAATTTTAATAAAAATTAATGGATATATGAATACTCGTATTTAACAACACAAAAATATGTAGAAAAAAATTAAAATTGAAAAAAATAATTGAGTGGCCTTTACCATTGTTTAAAAAGAGTATTACACATATAAGACACTTACCTCAATATGTAATATAACTAATTATTAATAAATATTGAAATATATAATAATTTAAATCAATAAATCATTTTTCACTATTATGATTTATTTATTATTTTAATTACTAGTAAATTAAAAAACATTTAAAATATATAATAAAATCCGATCCAAAAAAAGAATTTATCTCGATAAAAATATAATATATATGTAGGATTTGAAAAAAATAGGAATTTTTTTTTTATTCCTTCGTCTAAGTTGTTCTCGGAGCGACTGGGCAAATTCTCGTTGTGCTCTGACTAATAAATTATTTAAGACCAGATTGCCCCCTCTCTTAAGTCTACGATTGGTGATAATAACGGAGTCATCTATTGGCTCATCGCATAGCGCCTGCCACCCGATTGGTCGCCGAGTGCCCCTACCCCTCAGCCAAGACGTCACCAGAGAAGTATAAAGTGTTACGAATTTGCTCAGACGGCATCATTCATGAAGAAGATTCCATACAAAGAACATTCAAGCAATCATTCATGTTTAAGACGTCAAGTTAATAAGACCCTATACGAAGAACACGATTATTTCAGAAAACGACGCTCATCAAGAAGTTTATTTTAACTTGTTTATTAATTTTTAAACAAAAACGATATTTTTGCTATTATATTTTTAAACAGAAACGATATTATTTTGCTAATATTTTTCAATAAAAACGATATTATTTTTGCTACATTTTTCAACAAAGACGATATTTTATTTAAAAAAACCTGCTTCGAAGCTACCAACCCTACATATAAGTATATAATATATATGAAATAAAAATACCTTTTGAGAATTCTATAAAATATTAAATATTACAAAACAAAAAAAATAATTATATTTTACTAAAATAAAAACTTTAACCACACAAATAAAAGAATAACAAAATCTATGGTTATAAAAAGCGATTATTAATTGTTTGTATTGAAATAAAATATGAAATTGTAAATGCTAATGGATAATGAGGGAAGTGAATGGGCCTATTGCCAGTCGGGTAGATAGGCTAGATGCTTGTTATTGTTAAGTCGCTGACAAAGGAGACAAAGACAAATTCTAGCCATTATATCTGAATGCGTGGATCGTCGCATCAGGCAGGAAATAAATTACCCCCTCAGACAACTCTCCACTCCCTTTACGCTTTCTCTTACTCACTCTCACTCTCTCTCTCTCACCCTTGCCAACGTAACTACCAACCAACTGCCATTTTCATAAATATCACTGGGGAATGTACTTGGAAAGAAAGGCAAAAAACAAAAATCTTACATAGAATCGCTAATTCTTCATATTGAATCATTAAATTTTCTATCTCATTATTACAGATGTTTATCATCTTCCAACCACTTTTATCTAAACATCACTCAAATAAATTATATTTTTAATTTTTTCTTACATTAATTTAACTATTTTTCTGCTGGGATTACAGAATTTGATTTAATTTGATTCAAAGTTTACGAAATTATTTAAAAAATAAAACTAGAAGGTTGAATTATTGGAGTGCCATAAATATCAAATTAAGTTTTTAATTAATTTAAATTAGTGGTATTTTTATCTATATTTTATATTTTTTATATTATTAATAAAAAGTACTCATATGAATATTCACTAATTAAATTTTATATTAATAAAAATAATAAAGTAATTCCTCGTCATCAAGCTAAAAAAACCAGACCGAGCATCACTATTGGAATTTTCTAATTTCCAGGGCAAAAATTTAAAATTAAAAAATATAGAAACTGTAATTAGAATATAATTAAAAAATTATTTAAGTATATAACGATACTAGAGGCATGAAAATTAAACATTAAATCTCTTTATTGTTCTTAATTTTACAATTAAAAAACATACATTAAGTTACTGTCTATGTAATTACATAAATTTTATTAAGAATTTTAATATTTATAAAATTTTTATTTAAATTAATAAATATCGTTGGTGTTCATTTGCGTAAGTAAATTAAGAATTAATGTAAATTAAAAATAAGTAAATTTTAAAAAAATCGGGAAAATAATTATAAACATAAAACAATTTTTTATTAATATTAATTTTGAATAAAAATATATTTATTTAGACATTCTCCTGTCATCTATTGAGTGTTAGAAGAAATAAAAATCATTTTATTTACTTTAATTTAGCACAAGAGAGCAGCACAAACAATATTACTATTATTTTTAAATTATTTGATTCATAATAGTTGTCAAGATATAGTATTATCATGCCATCTATCGAGTAATAAATGAGATTAAATTCAAAATATGTACATTGATCAAGCACAAGATGGCAGGAGAAGCATTAAAACTAATGTTTTTTAATTATTTAATTTAAAAATGATAAAAAAATAATTTCAATATGTTTTCGATAACTCCCAGAGTAATTCTATAATCAAAATATAAAAAACTTAATTAACAATTAGGAGAATGATAACAGGTGTTTCCCGATTCAGACATCGATTTAAATTCTTCTCAAATAATATCCTTTGTGAATACATTAAATTTTTCTACATATTAAAATTTTATATGTTAATACTGTTCATCTCTTTTACAAAATATTTTGTCTTATCACTGTTAGTTTCATACCCCATCTCTTTTCCTGTCTCGATTAATTTTTTTAGGCTACTTTAAATGTTATTAAATTATTTAAAAAAACAAAACAAAAAGTAAACAATAAAAATAAAAATAAAGTATAAAGAAATTAGCATAATACTAAAATACTATAAAAATAATAATAAAAAATATATATTAAAATCTTACGTGAAAATCCAATTATGAGATTAAATTTTCTTAATTAAAATTATTTATTCATACCTTAAAAATAAATCGAAGAAATATAGTCGTAATGTGAATGTTTTCAGAGGTTAAAAGGGCAATATGAGTATATGTAAATAGTTATTTGTTTTATTTCATTTTTTTTTTATTATTTTTATTTATAGTTAAATAAAAATCTATTCATAAGATAGAATTTAAATTTTATTATTAAAATGTGAATGTGGAAAATGTGAATTTAATTGATTTGTATTATAATATCTATTGACACAGGTTTTATTTATTAATAATAGAAGATAAAAATATTTAAATATTTTATATGAAAGAATCATAATCAACATATCAAATAATTAAATCAGGCGAGCTTAAATTAGCAATAATTTTCAAAATAAACATTCAGTTGAAAAACAGATCAATTACTTAATAGAATCTCATACATCCCGAAATTTCAACAATTTAAATATCTAATATATATTGAAAATATTACAACATATTTAAACATTTTTTTTATTTTTATTAATTTTCATTCACAATTCATATTTTTGCTTTCATATAAATTGTAGATATAATAGTTTAAATAGAAATTTAACAAAATTCATGGTTATATTTTTTGGTTAAAAAATTTTATTTATTGTGGTTTTTTGAAAACTAAAACGAATATAAAAAGTAATGTCAATTTGGAAAACTATTCCAATATATTGGAGTATATTGAAAGCTTAATAGGGGTTGGAATATTTTAAAAAATGGGTTTCAAATTTATAAAATTGATCTATAATTTAAATTGTAGCACTCTGTTTTTTATTAATAGAAAATATTTTTGTGAATCCAGCGAAGGTTGATAAATGAGGATGTATCAATAGGAATTAATTCAGATTAAAAAAATTATAAAATTATAATAAAATATTAATATTAAATGATGAAGAAATGAATAAAATGATAATAAGTATTATTATAAAAAATATAACTTTTTAACTAACAATAAAATATAGTATTTTTATTTTTAATATATCAAATTTTATATTTTTTTTTAGAAATTTCAAATTATAACGCGTCGACAAATAAGCAGTTAATTGTTTTTATTATAGTGTTTACTGCAAAAAAATCAAGTGTTGGGATTATTTCAAGGCACTCACTTATTCTGGAACATTTTCTACGACTCAATATTACGTCTGAAGATACCCCAGGGAGTAACTCTGGTCGCCTACACTGATGATTTGGCAGTTATAGTATCTGCCAAAACGAAAACAATGCTTGAAGTACTCTGTCAATATGCGTCCATGAAAATAGCATCTCATATGTCAGAGATGGGAATTAAGCTTGCTCCCAAAAAGACTGAATTAGTCCTGTTGAATTGAAGAAGAAAACTACAAGAAATAGACATCAAAATAGAAGGAGTTAGAATAAAGAGCACGAAGTCAATCAAATATTTGGGCCTACATATCGATAAAGGTATAAAAAAGACTACACACATTCGACAGACCTGCGCAAAAGCTAATGAAATGTATATGGCACTAGCTAGAATTACATCCACAATTAAGGAGGTCCTAGTGCAAAAAAAAGACTCAGTGTAGCAAACGTGGTTTCTTCCATAATTTTATACGGTGCTCCAATCTGGGCACATGTTTTGCGGTTCAAACATTACGAGAAATTATTGGAAAGCCTTAACAGAAGAATGGCCCTAAGAATCATATCTGTCTATAAAACCGTATCTACAATGGCAGCTTTAGCAATCGCGGGCTCACCGCCGATTAAACTAAAGTTTGAGGAGAGAGTTGCTCTATACAAAAGGAGAAAACTGCACAAGGAAGAACATTGGCAAAATTATAAAGGGTGGGCCAAGGAATTTGTGAAAAACATCCACACTTGGAAATGGGGAAACGTGGACTTTTATGTTACCCAGGCAATTACCGGACATGGGGGATTTGGTTCTGTCAGATATTCAAATGTGTGGGTTGGCAGCACTTTCGCCGCGACTTCTTTCCAATGCACCTAACTTCCTGCCTTGCAAAGTCACGTTCATTCTCAATGAATTTACATAATTATTTGTATACTTACCTACGTCTCAACAATATAATTGTGTTTCAGTATTCCTGTGTTTTATTTAACTACAATATCCTTCACTGGCGCAGTCGGTAGGACAATAAAAAAGAAGAAGTGAAAAACATTATCAAAAATGGCCGTTATTGGAAATATCAAACAATTTGACATTCAACAGCCCTCAAAATGGATGTGCAGATACACACATTATCAATATCTTTTTAATAGAATTTCCATTTACTCATTAAATATTGTTTCTTTGTAACTTTATTCTTTATCGACTCTGTGGATTAATTATTTTTATATATATACTAGCTGCTCCGAGCGCCTTCGGCGCTCTCCACACCTAGACGGGGGCTCCTCCCTCAGTACCCCCGAGTGGTACATAATATTTGGTTAAGAGTAGTAAAAGGTTTTCATCCATTTTGTTTCAATCAGTATATTACATAAAACATTCATTACTTTTTGTGTTCTTATTTAAAATATATTTTAATTTAATCAGTAAATTAATTATATATATATTATTATTGTATATGTTATATCTATCTATCTATGTGGCTCAACTGTACTCGAAAGTTCTTGGCCGCAGCAACCACATTTCTCCAAGTGTCCCTATCCTGAGCCCTTGTCCCTTCTCTCTTACGTCCCTTTCTACGCGTCCTTGGTTTTCCAAGTGGACGTTTTCCAATCGGTCTCCGCATCGTTTTCCAATCCAATATCTTTTTCCTCTCCCATTCTAGCCACGTCCCCTGCCTATCGCAGCTTTTTCGCTTTTATAACCCTAACTAAATATATTCGAATGGTCTATTATATTCTATATATTAGTATTTTTTTCTGAATTTAATACCAAGTTGATTTTCAAAATTTTCCATTCGTTATGCATATGATTGATTACATGTTATAAAATTTAAAAAAATTCAAATATTCTAATTTTTAAATTTATATACAATTTAATATTATTTTTTATTAATATCATATCAAAAAAGAGAATTTATTAAAAATTAAAAATAAAAAAAGAAGTCTATTAATAAAAAAATATAATAGAATACAATAATTTTGATTTAAAACAAATTTTAATTTTACAAAAATACTCAATATAAAAAAGACATAAATTTAAAACATCTCGTTTATATTATTTGTCTAAAAAACATATTTTAATTAACCAAGAAATTATTTTTGAACTTAAAATATAGTTGTAATTAATAATTGAAACAAAAACAAAAATAATATAATTTAGTCATGTTAATTGACGTTTTGATAATATTTTTGTATTCATAAAACATTAAAACTAATATATTCTGTTTTTTAACCTTTCACTTTCAAATAGAAAAGAAGAAATATTCAAATATATAGAAAAGAAGAAATATTCAAATATATAGAAAGAATAAATAAAAATGAAGTTATATGTGATCTAAATATTTTATTAAATAAATTAAAATGAGAACTTTTAGAATAAATTATTTAATTGAATTGATAACGGAATTTTGTAAATTAAACCACATATTGATATTTGTTATTGTAAATTTATTGGGAGTTGTCTCGAGATATAAACAATAGAATATAGAATACAATTAATATATAATATATATAACGTAACGCCTACGCTGTTTAGCTAATAGAAGCTTCCGAGCTTTAAAATTATTTCCAAATTTATAATTAATTCATTCTAATAAAATATCTGCCTTTATAATCAGTTATATTTTTTTTAATGCAGATTAAAAATACTTTGAAACTGTTGTTAATTAATGTATCACATATTAATTTTTCGTTATTATAACTTTTAATGAAATAATAATATTTAGATATATTTCAAACACGCATTCTTGTTTAATAAATGAAAGTATTAAAAACTGACCTTTTCTATTATCTAAAATTAAAAGAGAATGTTAAAATGATTTCTATTTAAATTTCAATTGATTTTTGATTTTGATAATCATGTAGAATTCTCAGAAAATAATTGATATTGAAAGAATAAATATTTATCAGAATTTATCATTTTTTTAGATAAATTAAACAGTAAATTACAAGATAAAAGAAAAAAGAAAAAAAAATTAGCCCTGCCGTTTGGGCGTCTCTAGAATAAATGTCACTTCAAATTGAAAATAAAAAAATTATATTTACTTAAATGAATAATAATATCCAAATATATATTAAAAAATCAACTCATATTGAGTAGAAAAAATTAAAAAATAGAATAATAAAAATAAATAGAAATATATATACCAATATATATATATATATAGGGGGTACGATGTATAATATATACTATTATATTAAATGACATGAGAAAAATGAAATAGAAAAGAGATTAATTAGAAGAAAAGAAGATATATACATTTTCAAATTCTAATAAAATGTGTAAATAATTTTAAATTAAATTTTGAGTAATGTGCAGATATATCACGTTAAATATATATATATTAATAAATAAAATATCATTCATAATATGAATATGAAATAAAAAACAAATATGATATTTTTCTATCAAAATAATTATTAAAAAAAATCAGTAAATCATTTGAGAGTTTATTACAATGATGGTAGAGGTGATGTTAATTGATCGCTTTATATTGGTGAATTATGATAATTTCAATAGAAAATACACTTACCCTTTTGATATAGTAGAGAGAGAAAGAGCGTATCGCCGCCCGCCTGGTTTGAGTTGGCATGCGCACTCACACAACGAAATCGACTGACTGACTGAGTGAGCCGTTCACTCGACTAGGAGCCCCTGGCATTTAGGCAACCAGCAATACAAGCCACCTAATTTAAACTTGAAATATTTAAATAGTATACTCTATTATTAATTATTAATCGTATTAATTCTGCATCTAATATTTTCATAAAAATTTTAAAATAAATTTATATATTTGAATTTTCTAATATAAGAAACGAATGGTTATCAATTTTAATGGAATTTAGAAAAAAAATAAACAAATAAAAATTTTAAAAGAAACTATTGGAAAATAAAATATGATTTATAGTATAATATCAAGATAATATCAAGATGATAGATATATCATAAATATTAGGTTTTTTTGGAATATTGTTATATTTTCATAAATGGGTGTAAATAGAATTAATAAAAATAGAAAAGTAAAGAGCTATCAAAAGATGATTTAATACGAGATAAACAAAGAAAATTTAAACAAAATTTATACAAAATTGATTAAGGTACCTTAATAACAACAAACAAAATAATTCATTAAAATAAATAAATAAAATTATGTGAATGTTCAAAAACGATTAAGATTATTGTAGGTATATAAAAGTTATTCTATTCACTAACATAATGAATGTCAATTACGATTTATTTGCCTACAATTTCACTTTATTTTCAGAATCCATCGTCCTTAATGAAAATTTTATAAATAATTTATACCAATCGAAATTATTGAAATTATATTTAACAAATTAGATATTTAACAAAAAATATTTATTTAATTGTTTTTCTTTAGTTTGATACTACCATTCTTTAAATTGTACTATTTTCAATTAATTTCGGAAAATCACAAAATTATTATTAATTCCTTATCATAATATTTCATAAAATTGACAAATAATTTAAAATATAATATTTTATTCATTTCAAGTATTTTGAAATTCAGTTTTTTTTTTATAAAAAATATTACTAATAAAGAAAAAACAATCTAATTAGAATATGAACCAATATGTTCTAAAACAATTATTTAATAATAACAAACAAAATAATTCATTAAAATAAATAAATAAAATTATGTGAATGTTCAAAAACAATAAAGATTAAATTATATGCTCAACGTCTAAATTTTTATTTAGAAGCAAATAAAATTGTTGATCCAACGATTAAAAGAGCTGTTTTTTTCTCTGTTTGCGGGGCAGCTATTTTTGAAGTAGTCAAAGGTCTGGTGTCTTCGGCAGAACCCGCAACCAAAACGTTTGATGAAGTCATAAAACTTTTGACTGATCATTTCTCTCCTGCACCATCAGAGATTCTATAAAGTTTTCTTTTTGCAATGAGAGATGAGGTGAAACAATTTCAACATGTGGCCGAATTGAGGAAAATTGCCGAAAAATGCGAATTCGGGACCAGTCTAGAACGAATGCTTCGAGATAAGTTAGATTGTGGAGTCAAAGATGAAGAGCTTCAAAAGCGCCTATTGGCCAAGCCAAAACTCGACTTCAAGACTGCTTTAGAAATGGCTCTGGCCGCCGAAGCAACTGCACTGTAGCATTCCACGTTGAAAGAGAGCAAGGCACCAGCAACTCAGGTATCGTCTAAAAAACCTGTAAATAAAAATGTTATTAAGCCATGTTTTAGGTGCACTGGCGATACATTTGAAAATATTTTAATATTTTTTATGAAAGAATCTTAATCAACATATCAAATAATTAAATCAGGTGAGCTTAAATTAGCAATAATTTTCAAAAGAAACATTCAGTTGAAAAACAGATCAATTAATAGAATCCCATACATCCCGAAATTTCAAGTTCACCAACTCTTTAGCGACATCGATGTTGGATCTCAGCATGACTTTGGCTCCCACAAATATATGCAGCTCTTTCGGCAAAACTCCAATTTTGTTGATATCAGCGGGTAATATACTGTTAATGTCGACATCTCTGGTGTTTCTTATTGTATCTACAAGTTGGCCCTGGGCAATGATCTTAATTATTTGAGTATTTTTGTATCTGAAGTGTTGTAGAACTGAGTTGTTATGATTACCTTCTTGCTGATTTGTTGGGTAGATTCGCAGAGCTTTTTCTAATGCAAACTCACCAGTTGCTTCATTATTAACTTTGGCCAGTAACACTGCTAGATACTGAGAAGTCCTACTCGTAGGGCATTCAGAATTTCTGTAAATATGGGGTCTCCTTGTTGTCTCAAATTCTGCGTCAACTCTAGGAGGTTGGCTGAAAACTTGATTTCCTGTTCTATTAGTGCTTAGGAGAACCAAGATCGGAAAGAAATAATAACAAATCAAATTAATCAAAATATCCGATGCTAACGTATAGATCTGAAAAGGAAAAATTAGGTTCACTATTTTACAAATAAAAGAAAAATGTTAAAATAATATTTAATGAAAAGAAAATTAATAATAACAAAACAAGTTTACAAAAAAAAATAACAATAATAATAACTCAACACAGTTTACCAAGCACGTGGTCAACAACAAATCTAAAAAAATGGCGAATTCACAGCTAAAAAGCCAAAAGCATATAAACAATAGCAAGTCCAAATAGCAAGTGGAAGTGATCAATTCTTCAAAAGCCAAGAGAAGCGCCCTCAGCCAACATCTACTAAAAGCAGCAAGGTGATTAGCTATAAGGGATCATGTGACCCTTTTCCACATAGTCAACTTAGCTACAAAACAATCTGACCACGTGTTTGTATATCAATATACCAAAAAATTTATATAAAAGAAAAAACTTATAAAAATTATATAAAAATAAAGTGATATTAAAATAAATAAATCTAAATCAGGGAGAGACTTTAACACTGTTTGATGATGATGATGATAATGATGATGATAGCCAAATTGCTTAATATTGATATCAATGTAAAGCTAAATAAATAAGCTTTAAAAATATATACATTTTATAAATATCGGCTTGGCCATTTCAAAAAAAAGACTGTATACGCGCTTATAGGTTGAGTCGATTTAGCTGCACGCAAGTGTAGATCTCAAATCATTCATTGGGAGTTCATCATGGAGTCTACTTTATACGTAGTCGTCTTCCGGAAATCAGTTATCATCTAATTCCATATCGTTCACTTTTAACTCAAAGAAATTAGTTATAATCGTTCTGTAGTGTTAGTATTCAATAAAATCGCTTTCAAAAAAGTCGAACCAAAACTTCTTATTATTTAATAATGGAAAGTAATGTTCAGCCATTTGAAAAGAATAAAAATATGAAATATTTTTTTCTAATCATTATTATTATTATTATTATTATTTTACATTAGTAATATATTATAAGTATTATCAATTGATTTCTTAATTGATAGATTGTTTTAATGTTTTTTTAATATTATAAGCTAATCAAATTAGTATTTAAGAACACAATCCATTAATTTAATAACTTATATAGTTAAAATATGATAACTGAATCCATTAGGAATGATATGTCTCGGTTAATCAAAACGTTTGACATGTTGATTGCATGCATCATAAAAGCTGCGCTTTTCCATTAAGATAAGAGAGGAAAATCACTGATGGCCGCCAATCAAAATGTTTTCTATAAGCGATTAGATTATGATTATTATTATTATTATTATTATTAATATTAATATTATTATTTATTATACTAATTGATTATTATCATGTATAAATGATAGGGGAATTTTTGTAAGTGTTTCTTTAGATTAAGGTTTTCCCAAAATTGGCTCAAAACCTTTAGGTGTGATTTCTTGAGAGTCCCGTACTATTATAAATTTTTTGATGGATTTCTTTAACTTCCTATAGTAGATGTTAATTATTTTTATAAGGGTTTTATTACTTCACTTTTGAAAATTTATTTTAAAATTAATTTAAATGTTGTAGAATGAATCAAGTTTTCAGAATTATTATATTAGGGATGACAATTGCTCGTTTACCTTTTTATATATTATAATATATATCACCTACATAGATAGATAAATAAAAACAATAATGGGTTGATTTGGAAATTTAATCAGAAATGTTTTTTTAACAATTTATATAATGACTATAGTAAAAACTTCTGATGATGAACTGTCGAGATGATTTATTTCTAAATTTAAAACCGTGTGTTTTTAATAATTGATGTTCAATCTAATGAATTTATATATTTAAAAGACAGTTCTATCACATACTCCTCCTAAACGACTTATGCGATATGGCCCATTCCAATGCCATTTGATAGCTCTCGGGCTAATCTATTAATAGTGTGAAATTCATTGGAAAACAATAAATACTTTTTGAGAAAAGTGAAAAAATAATTTTTTTCTTACTTTTTATTATTTTTGATGTCATTTGTGACATCACATCCAGTGCCTCTTATATCTTATAATATTTTTCAATTTCTTTGCGGGTGAGGGCTCTCACACTGGTCCGCTAATATATAATCTAATCAAAAACATACCTGTTAAAAAGGGGGCCAAGTTCCTATCGGCTATTTGTTTGCCTAAAAAAGGGTTCAAATCCATCCCAATGCCAAGTTTAGATGCACTTCAAAATCATTCATAATCATTTTTATCAACAGCCTGATCCACTGGTAAACATTTGGCATTCCAAAGAATCGCCACCACACCCAGTCCTCCGCCTCCTGTATCCAGGCACGCCACTTTATTCACGTCAACGGTCCATCTGGCCGAAATTCACTTTACCATACACCCAACTTAAAATATGGTATAGTTGTTAAAATACGTAGGTACATGGTTTAAAATATCTAAAATTATAATACTTAGAAATTTGAACTTGGCAGGTTTTCGTGCTGTACAAAACACTCAGTCCCACACCAAGTCCTCCGCCTTTTGCATCCAGGCACACTACACGCCACTTTATTCACGTCAACGGTTCATCTGGCCGAAATTCACTTTACCATATACCCAACTTAAAATATGGTATAGTTGTTAAAATACGTAGGTACTTGGTTTAAAATATCTACAATTTTAATACTTAGAATTAGCAGGTTAATTTATATATTTAAATAATAAATATAATTATACAATTAACCTAGTGTTACGTACAGTACGAAAACCTGCCAAGTTCAAATTTCTAAGTATTATAATTTTAGATATTTTAAACCATGTACCTACGTATTTTAACAACTATACCATATTTTAAGTTGGGTGTATGGTAAAGTGAATTTCGGCCAGATGGACCGTTGACGTGAATAAAGTGGCGTGCCTGGATACAGGAGGCGGAGGACTGGGTGTGGTGGCGATTCTTTGGAATGCCAAATGTTTACCAGTGGATCAGGCTGTTGATAAAAATGATTATGAATGATTTTGAAGTGCATCTAAACTTGGCATTGGGATGGATTTGAACCCTTTTTTAGGCAAACAAATAGCCGATAGGAACTTGGCCCCCTTTTTAACAGGTATGTTTTTGATTAGATTTCAATACTTTTTTTTAAGAAAGCTTTCTATTTTTTCCTTTTTGTGCCGCGCCTGCGTCCATTCTTAGCCTTTGAAGTAATTTTGTGTTTAAAAAAATTGCAAATTTTTTTAAATTAAAATTATATTTGTTTATATATTAAATATAATAATTTTATTTGTTCTTTTATTTTATAGTTCTGAATTTCCAACTTGTATTGAATAATAAATAATTAGAACTATTAATATTAATTGAAAATTATATAGAAACTGTTAAGTTATAACAATAAAAATAAACAAACATTAATTTAAATTATAAAGTAAAATGGTTTAACACTATTATATATATTTATAATTTACACCTAACGCTACTTGTATAGGTAAAATGTCACTTCCGGTAGTCAGATCATGATGAAATTTGGTATCTCAATTTTTTTCATATTTTTAAATTTATATACAAAATATGAAGCAAATATCTCGAAGCAAACTGGTACTTTACTTGAAAGGTAAACGCAACCAGTGTAGGTAAAGTACCACTTCCGGTTAACCGATTTTGACGAAATTTTAAAAGAAATCTACAAACTGTAAATAATATCGGTGTACCAAATTTCGAAGTCCTAGCTTGATTAGTTTCTGACAAAACCAATGAATTCGTTTGAATTCGTTAAAATCGCATTGATATTCGATTATAACAACTCAAGCTTGACCGATTTCTTAAATTTCATAATTTTTTGTTAACCTACTTATAACACACGACCTGTATGCCAAATTTCATAGCGCTAGGACAATTGGAAATACCCTAAGAATTTTGTTGACCAATCAGTGAATCAGTTCCAAAATAAGCTATTTTCACAGGGTCATATTTCAGGATCTACTGAAGCTATAACTATGAAATTTGGCATACTGCTTTAGTTCTAGTATATGACTACGTTGATAAAATTTTATCTCTGTACTTGCAATAGGCACTGAGATACAGGGGGGTCAAAAGTGACTCCAAACCATTCGTGTAAATATACTTACGGCATGCGCGCGGCTTGCTGGAACTTGGCCGGCGCACTGCCGTGCGCATAGATTAATTAAAATATATTTTAAATAAGAACACAAAAAGAAATGAATGTTTTATGTAATATACTGATTGAAACAAAATGAATGAAAACCTTTTACTACTTTCAACCAAATACTATGTACCACTCGGGGGTACGGGGGCGGAGGCCCCGTCTAGATGCGAAGGCGCTCTGAGCAGTTAGTTTAATATTAATTTTCAATTCCATTTATAAAATAGAATTTGTCTGAAAAAAATTTCAGGTTAAATTTTTGCAAAAAGAATGTTTCAACGAGAGCTGTCAGTCCAATATTTTAATCTATTCATAGGTATATTTAAGAATTTCAAAGTGTTTTTAAAATGTGTTCTTCACAAATATAATATTTTAGGAAATTTAAAGATTTCTTTTTTAATGTTTTATTGGAATTTATCTTCTAGGTGTAGTATAAATTCTTCATGAATAATTAATAAAAAGAATAATTAATGATTTCAAATAATGAAAACAATAAATTATATGTTTCTTTATTGTTATTACTCAATGAGATAATTTATTAATTTTTACCTAGATTTTATATATATGGTATAACCGAGGGATATAACGCTCAATTCGGGTTTTTGCCAACTCATAAACGCTAACCCCTATTATGTCATTATTATTGGTGTTAATGCTACCTAAGACAATTAGGTATTCATAGCAAAAAGTGTAGTTATATGATTTTGTGGAGTCGGTGTTGGGGATATTGCTTATGGGAGATTATATGTAGAAAAAAATAAAAATCCAGTTAAAATGTTTTAATAGTTAATTAGCTAAGTTTTGAGAATTAAAAGAGTACTTAACTTAAATAATATATTTACAGAAGTCTGGGATTATGATTATTACCCTTGTCTAAATTGTTTGGGGGGTTCATTATTACCCTCGTCTAAATTGTTTGGGGAGTTCAATTTATCACTGTTAGGCCGAGATAAAATTCAGGCCATATCCCTCGCACAAGTTTAGATAAAGACTTGCAAATAGTCAATAATGAGGGATATGTGAACAAATAGGTCTTAATATTAATTTTAAAGAATGTGCAAAAATGTAGATTATACTATACTTACGAAAATTGCAAAAGAACACAAATTACGAGCCTTTGAAATAAATATGATGAAATTTCACTTGCGTTAATCTTCAAGATGGAGGACAAAACAAATCCTCGTGTCTATCTGTGTGTCTATATTAGTTATATAACTAACAATAATATAAACACTCTTCATTTGGTCGCGTAGGTGATTACTATCGTTTTTCAATCCCTTTTCCACACCAAAAAGGTTATGAGATATAGAAAATGTGTCATATCCCTAACAGCGTCATAACCTTCTGGTTTACCTTATATATATGTAGAAATTTATGTATATAATTATATTATTGTATAATAAATTAGTGAACTTAATTAGGTTCAGTCTACCGTCAAAACTTTCAGTAACCCATAATATAGAAGTGAGACAGGCTTGAAAATAATAAATTATATTTTAAATATCATATTTTAAGTATAGTTTAAACGTTTAATTTTAGTATAGTTAAAAGAAAGAATTGATATGCCAGGAAATGAGAAGATTTTTTAAACGAATTTAAAAGGAATACAATATTAAATGTAACAAATTAATTAAAAACTTTTAAATATATAAATAAAGGTGAAATTGAATTTAAAATAAATAAATGCACTTTATGTAGTTTTTGTTATTGTTGTCTAATTAAATTGAAAATGCGATAAGGAAGAGAAGATGCGTTAAGTGACTTTTGCAAAGTGGTTGTCAACGAAATGCTGCTGCTATCTTATCATTAGAGGAGAGAGAATAGATCCTATATACGTATATAGATGTTTATATATATAAGTAATGAGAGGGGCGCTTCTATATTAAAATGGAAACAAACGGGAACATCGTCCAGGACTGTTCCCGCGGGAGTTGTTCTTTTCTTATCGATGATCTTTTAGCAACCAAATCATCAGATAATCCAGTACAAAAACCAACTCCGGTGCGACCATCAATAAATCATCTTCATTGGCCCATCGGTAAGCTGATTAAATTATCGGTCATTCCTAATCTATTAAAGTTGACCAAATGGATTTCAAATAAAAATTTTATTTATATCCAATGACAGATTTCATTTGCTTAATTAAGATTTAGATAATAGCACTAGCATCAGAAGTTTCTGAAATCCATAATAAACAATATTCATTCAATACATTTATATTTAAAAATAAATAAACATGTCAAAATTGAAAATATCTATAAATTTAGATGATAATAACGTATTTTTTTTATTAAATAATATGTATATTTAAATATATTTTTAGGTATAAAGGCATACATATGAGAACAGTTTGATAAGGTGTTTTTTGAATATAATATATTGTTTTAATTAAAAAGAAACTCTTTTTAATATAGCCTTTTTTAACTCGATAACTTGACTATAGTTTTCAAATTTTTTGTATCCCTTCCAAATATTCGGTTTTCTCAATGTTCTTAATTCTAGTGGTGATCTATTCTTTCGATCGAAATTTCTTTCTTTAATTTTTAAAACAAAAACTTGAGAATAGTAATAATTCGTAGCCCAATGCTTGATGAAAACACACAAATCACTTTTTTCTATCTTTAAAAGAATTCAGGTTTGTTAAACATAAGCTAAATACCGGAGCTTGATCAAAATTTGCCAATAGTCTATTATAAATTCTAATATTATTAAAGGTAAAATTAAATTAATTTAATTTGAATATTACTCCTAATTGATTAATATTTTCTAAAACAAAGTAAGTAATATTTTTTATATTTAAATTTATATTTTGAAAAATAGTGCAATTTGCAAATTTGAGTGAAAACGAAGATCCAAATGAGAGAAAAAATATACTGATTGAATTAAAATGAATTAAATCCTTTCGCATACAGGCTTTCAACAAATTACTATGTATTACATCGGGGGTACAGGGAGCAGAGACCCCTGTTTAGTGGCGATCAATGTTGCAACAATCAACCTTACTACGCGGGAAATTCAAAAAGTCGCTAACTTATCAAACTGCATTAGTATATTTATTTTTCCAATACGAATTATCTTAAATTCTCTCATTTAGTAAATTAGATTATTCTCTTGATGATAAAATATTTCGAAATAAAGTAAGAAATCTTACAATATTCTATTAATATATTTTTAGTTGTCCTTCCTGGTGCGCCTTCATGTTGGCTACATTTGCAAAATTTCGACAATCTCAATCACAATCAGAATTATTCGTTATCTGGAAAGCGTAAAGGTGGTCAAGTGCGATTTAGTCCCGAACAGAGCACATTATTAGAAGCTAAATTTACAACACATCGTTATTTAAATCCAGATGAACGACGACATTTTGCTGAAAGTTTAGGACTTACTGATAGACAAGTATTAATTCCTATGAATAAGTATTAAGAAATATTAAATATTGATCAATTTATGTAATTTATTTAGGTAAAAACATGGTTTCAAAATCGACGAGCAAAATGGCGTCGACGAATTAACTCAAATGTAAATAACAATTTTATTTTATATACTTTTAAAAATAACTTGTGTAAGATTTGTCCATTCACATCCATAATTAAAATTTGTTCGTTAATAGTGATAGTTATGCTAAAATGAAATATATAAAATATGTCCATTGTTAATTTGAATATTTTATAGAAAATATTATTTCGTGATGACGGTATATGTGTTAATAATATTTCTACTTCGTGTTTTTCTCATTTTATGAATTTTTCATTACCTGATTTCTCTCTCACATTGATCTTAAGCGCCATTATCGTTTATCTTGAGTATTCTTACTTTCTGGAAATGCATCCTAAGTATATAGTAAATATATGGTATTTTTACCCACACAGCTAATGGAAGTACGGCTTTAATAAAACTACATAAACCGGAAATGCTTGTGCGTTTATCACAAGAAATTGAGTCTCGCCTAAACCTTAAATAGAAGTACATTAAAATTTATTATATTGTAAAATCTATAATTTAAATTAAAAGAAATATATAAATGATATTATAATAAAAAATTAAAATTCATTTTTAGAAATAAATCAATAGCTAAATATAAAATCAGATTTTTAAAATATAAGAAATATAAACTAAATAAATTACTTCAACAAAAACAAGAGTTGAATGGAGGAGTCAGGTCGATTGAAGGTTTTTGTTACTGCGGTAAAGACTAAAAGTTTCATCGCGCAACAAAGATAGATAGAAGTTTCTTTTAAGAGAGAATGACATGTTTGCCACCTAAATATTAGTAAAATTAGTAACACCGTTTCTTTCTCTAGATTTACTTACATTTCATGAAACACCATTCGTCAAATTATATTAAAAACGAATATTCTTAAGAAATTTTATATAAAATAGTATATAATTAATTTAATAATTAAATTAAAAAATAAAGAAGAAAACAAAGAGAAAAATATTTTAACTTGTTCATCTATAATAATAAAAGCAAGTGTAATGTGTCTGTCTGTTTGACCGAGCTCTCCAGCAAAAACTATCGCATGCAGGGACCTGGAATTTTTTACACGGAAGCACAAAGGGGCTGGCCACCAGACCTCGAAGCCCGATTTTCGATTTTTGAATTAGAAAAATTTTAAAAAAATTATAAAGAATATATTATAGGCGGGTAGTGGAAATTATGTAGAACAAAAATATGTCAATAGAGGCGCTGGTGGCGATAATTTGGCGGTAATTTAAATTCTGAGCAATGTGCAGATAAAAATCTTTTTATATATCTATTGATATTTACAATATCTCAATTGATCTTATTGGCCTTTTAAACTTTGAAAACATTCACATTACGGCTATAATTTAATACTATTAATTTTTAAGATTATGTGAGTAAATTATTTTAATTAAGAAAATTTGATCTCATAATTGGATGTTCACGTAAGATTTTAATATATAATATATTTTTTAATATTATTTTTATAGTAGTTTAGTGTTATGCTAATTTTATATTTATTTTTATTTTGTTTACTTTGATTTTTTTTTTAAATAAATTAATAACATTTAAAGTAGCATAAAAAATTAATCGAGGCAGGAAAATTGATGGGGTTTGAAATTAATAGTGATAAGACAAAATAATTAGTATCAGAGAGAATAATATTTGCAAAGAATTTAAATCGAGGTTACAATCTGGAAATTATTATCAAAGGGGATCAAAATTATTAAATTATTAATTGTATTATATGGGTGGGAGGCATGGTCTATAAGAGAGATGAGAGTAGATTCAGAGTATTTGAGAATAGGATTCTTCCCAGCATTTATGGGCCAAAGAAAGATGAGGACACCGGGGAATGGAGGAGACTGCATAATAAGGAATTGCATGACCTCTATGCATCTCTAGATATAGGTCATAAAATAGAGAAGGCTGGGATCGGCAGGGCACATGGCTAGAATGGAAGAGGAAAAATATATTGGTGGGGAGTTCGATTGGAAAACGTCTGTGTGGAAGACCAATTGTGAACAGGGTGGACAATGTAGGAAGGAACGTGAGAGAGATGGGACAGGTTAGGAGTTAGATGGTTATAGCTCAGAGAATAGGGACACTCGGGGGGGTACAGAGGGCGGAGCCCCCGTCTAGATGCGAAGAGCGACGAAGGAGCTCTGAGCAGCTAGTGTTAAAATAAATGAAAAGTTATTTATGATGTAGAGACTTTCTACAAAATACTATTTTATGGTCTTATATGAATAGGATTGCAAATTGGCATGATACAAAATGCGGCAAAATAATAGATAAAATAAAAATTAGATTTAACTTGATTTATAATTTTATATATTTTATTATATAATAATTAATCAATTAATACATTTCCAGAATAGATCTCATTCAGAAGATGATAGAAAATTAATAATGCAACAAACATCAATCTGCAATGGATGCAATAAACCAGACGAAAATTTAAAATAATAAAATGAATTTTATCTCGATATGTTAATATGACTAAAAATAAGAATCTCGTATTTATATAATTTTATGTTAAACCAAAATAAAATTATGAACACAAATAAAACTAATAAGTAATGAATTATTTATTTTGTCCTTTATTATTATTATGCATGATTATATGTGGCTGATTAGGAATTTTAAGAAACGACATGATTAACCCTTTAAAAAAATGTTATTAACCTATCCCTAACATAGACCCTTGATAACTTAAAACCTCTATAACTTAAAATATTTTGTGTTTCCCTTGGACTTTAACTTATCGAGGTTTTACTGTATATATATACAAAACAATATTCATTTGGATATTAATCCAATTTACTGAATATATAAGTTAAAGTTTTGAGCCGTGGGTTGTCGTTTTAAAAAAAAAAACGTTTCGAAAGAAAAAGTATGAAGTTACTTTTCCTTAAATTTTATATTTATTTATTTTTATAAAGAAAATACGGCTTTTACAAAACGTTACAATTTTCTGTTAATTTAAAAATTATTTATTTGGATATAAAACTAACATTTTTGAAAAAAGCATATTTGATTGCTCTAATGTTAATTTTATATCTTAATAAATAATTTTTAAATTACCAATATTAATCCAAAAAATAAAAAATACTACCTACTACCCGCTACTACTACCCGGTCTGCAGGCTTTTTGCTGGCTCTTAATACTTAAAAAAAATAGCATTGAGTGGACACATCTGTTAAGGGATGCTCTGTGATGGGAACTGAATGCGCTCGAGGCCGGCCGGCCGGCAAGTGTAGGCCAGGCGGCAGAGTGGAAAAGGGTGGGGGCAGCCGACTCGAGCGGAGGTGCGCTCTCTCCTTTAGCTTCTCCGGCAATTTATTTCAAAATAGTAATCTCATATCGATATAATAAAAACATAAATATTAATTTTTAAGATTACTGGTGTTTGTAAATACCTCTTAAATCAAATCTATGGAATATTTAAGCTTATTTTTTTCAAAGATCTTAATGAAAAATTTATAAAATTTAATTTTGATTGAAATATTTTTTTTAAGTTTAGAATAATCATATTATTTAAAAAATATTATCGTGGTGTTGTAAATTATTTAACTTTAAATTTTCAATTATGAATTTCTTGACGAGTGAAATATCACTTAAAGTAATAATTATATTAAATTAATAGTATAATAACAAAAGAGGGTAAATGGGGAGAGTTGGGTCTTACCTTGAATCGGTCCTTTCTATTATGCTCAATGGAACTTTTCATATTGATACAAGTGATAGAGAAAGAAATTCATTCGAATGCCAAGGAAAAACCAATAACCGTCTACTTATATGATTCTCAAAAGACTGACTGACAAAATATATTTCTATTCTATTTAAATAATAATCAGGGTTGATAATCCTCTAAAAACATTTTTTTTTTACTAATCGGATTATCATTTTTTTTAAAAAAAATAAAGAATCTTTATCATAGGTTCCCAAATTTTTTTGTGTCGTAGACCCCTTGCCATGTTTTCCGGTTTTGAGTAGACTCCCTAAATTGATTTTGATTTTTTATAAAAAAAAAATTACCCTTTTTTTAGAGCCTTATTGAAAAATCAAAAATGTTTTAAGAGCCATGTCGGAAAAACAATTTACCTTTTGTTATAGCCGGGAAAACACGTAGACCCCATAGACCCCCATTTTCATTTCATGGGCCCCCAAATTTGTAATTCGCTGCCGGGGTTGAAATAGCCCCCCAGGGGTCTATATAGACCACTTTTGGAACCTATTATCTATATGAATTATGTAAAAAATACCAGTCAATTTCATTTATAATAATTTCCAAAAAGGGCAAATGGAATTATTTTAAACAATTGGTTCGTCCCAAGTAGAAATCAGATTTTTGATTTCTTAAAATTTCGTATGACAACCAATAATCTTTAACGGTCTGATTGGAATCTCAGGGGAATCCTACACCAGCGTAATCGGTGAAAAATCAACGGTCGCAAAACGTCGTTTATGTTTACTTGTATATAAAATATTATAATGATAAATATAATAAATATTTTATTATATAAGAATTAAAATAGCTTTTATTTAATTTCAACAAGATAAATTTTGGAAAAAATATTTTAAATTTCTCATAAAAATTAATAAATTTGCCTTCTATGATGCGAGACGGAATGAGCGTCTAATTCATGATGTAGAGTAAAGCATAAAGTCGTTGGCCCCCTTAAGCAGTCTTTAATGCATATCTGGGCAAATTGTGGAACAATCTGTGTCAAATTAGGTTTGCAGAACATAGATACTATGAACATTTTGATGAATAAAAAAAAATCATTTTCTCAAGATATTTTCAAAAAGTAAAAAGTTAAAAATCTATATTTTATAAAATTAAATTTTTATTTGAATCTTTTCTAAAATTTATTAAACTTCATTTAAATTAATAGGAATAAATAAATTTACAATAAATTCTTGATTGAGGGATGATTTCGGTGGTGACGCCGGTCAACATCTTCGACTGGAAAGGGAATGGGAACTGATTGGGCTCGAAGCTGCTCATCAGCAGGCCAGGAGGGAGGGTGGGAGGGAGGTTTGAAGAGGTGGCGGAGGGGGGCAACATGGCGGCAAATGTTTTCAATCTGTGTCAAAATTCAATAATTAATATTTAATCAACGAAGCAACGTAAAATTATATAATAGTAATGAAAATGAATCTACATTTCATGATGAATCTATTCGTATAGGTTTTATCTGTTGTTATGAGGCAAGATTTTTGTTGAACTGTAAAAATAAACCGATATTAAAATTAATTAAAAATTTCCATTTAATGATACAAAAAATCAATTTTATTTAAAATCTGGCTAAAATTATGGTCAATGGATTGGTCTTGGTCACAATTTACAAGATTTAGTCAAAAATGTTAATAAAATGAAAAACTTTGATTTAATTGGTTTTTTCTAATTTTGCAAAGCGTTCTATAAATATGAGTTCCAAGTTTTATACTAATGTGAAGCGTTGGAGAGGTGGGTCCTCTCAGAGGCATATAAGACATGTCTCACTCGTGATTATAAGGGGTTTTGCTAGTCGAAGGGTTGACGTGATCTGGATATATTTGAATAAACCCCCCGAAGGGGGGTTTATTCAAATATATATAGGAGACTCTAAAGAGTCTCCTATAAAAGTGAAGATTTCAAATTTTTTTTCTTTTTAATGATCTATGCTAGGTATTCTCCTTCATCCAAATAAATTTATTTTTTTGAATAATCAGGGGTGGGGGGTGGGAGTGAAAGTAAGGGAATGGATGGAAAGGAGTCAACGGGTAAATGACATGATTCCTTCAGGTAGAAGAGGGATTTAGAAGAAATCATGAGCTCACGTGAGGGCAGGGACGCCAATCCCTGAAATAGTATTCTTTTCTACTGGGATTATAGAAAAGAATCTACTCGCTACCCGGGATATTATTTTTAAATTTATTAAAAAATAATTTTAGATCATAATCATCCTCTCTCTATGTTATTACATCTTTTATATACCATATATTTATATTTTTCTTATCTCGATAATTTATATACTTTTTATCCAAGGGCTTCCCTTTCTCAAAACACCGTTTAGCCCTAGACTACTCTACTCTACCTCCCCCTCCTCTCATATCCATTCCAAAATGAAGTATTTATTTTAATCCAAGTTGTAAATTTAAATGAAAAATAACAGCCCTTCCATTTACAATTTTTTTTTATTAATATTATTATAATAATTAAAACTAACATATCTTTCATATATCTAAGAACATATATAAGTATATTATTGATTTAACCTTTCTATATTTTAGTATTTGACTATATAATTAATAATATATAATTTTTTCCCATTTTTTAGCACTTTATTACAAACATATTATATATTTTAATTTTTTTATTCGTTGATCAAAAATAATATAAATATAAAATATATTTATTTATTACATAATAAATAGATTTTGGAAACTAATAAGCAAAGATAAATATCCAAATATTTGGACAATGGTTGCTCGTTTCAATTACTTCTTTGGCTCCACATATTTATGTGAATCCGCATTTTCTTATATGAATGCGTTCAAAACAAAACAGCGATCGCAAATAACGGATCTACATTTAGAGTCATGCTTAAGAATTGCTTTAAGTTCATAGGAGCCAAATTTTGAGAAACTTGCTGCTCTTATGCAATGCCAGGTTTCATCCAAATAAAAATTGTATGCTTAAAATTTGTTTTGTTCGTATTTATTTCTTAACATTGTATTTTTTAAAATTTTAATAAATATTGTTAGAATTCATAAAATAAAAAATATATCGTCGGCTTAGATTGCAAACCTGCTAACTCATATTCAGCATATTTTGCACAACTTTCTTAAAACGCATAAATTTTTTGCTTGTCATGAGATTTCAATTAAATAGGTGCATAATACCGGTGTTTCATAGCCAATGTAAGGTGTTTTTCGCTTTCTAATAGTGTGAAAATGTAATTTTTGACCAAAAGTGGAGGTTTGAAATTTAAATCGGCGATATAATGACTTCTTTAATTATCATCTAAAATTTTAAAATTATTTGCCCATATCCATAGTCGACCGCAGACTATATTTTATTGAAAAAGTAGCCCCTAAAAGCTAAAAGTTTGGCCACACCTGCACTAGCGTATTGTATTATTTTTATGACCTTTCTTGGAAGAGATACCCTAAAAGCTTATGGCCTTCTACATATATAGGTACATTTAAATAATAAAAGATTAGCTAGATATAATGATTGGCCCCCACATTCATTGGCCCCGGGGCTAAGGACTGTAAAGAGTAGGGCCAGAGACGCGAAAATTTTTATGCCACTAATTAGAATGTTATTAGAGCACAAGAAGCAATTTTTATTAAAAATAGTAAAAATCACAGTAATTGGCCCAGCCAAATTATTGTAAACAACATTAACAAATATTTTAAATGATCAATTATTTCATAGAGCTATTTAGTTTCTTAGAACATAAAATGGCGATAATCATAGCAATAAGTAAATTTTAAACAACAAATTTAAACTATGCTTATGCTTACCAGGATGCTAATTTTTACAAATACAAACACACCTTGTTGATAAAAATTCATTCTGCGCCTAAACAGTTGTGGGTACCCGTGAACAGCATTGACAGCATAAAAGCGCAATTTTTACAATATTTTTTTTGTTCGATTCACTTATCCAATCTTATTATTTGTGTTTTAGTGATAGGGGGACAATGACTGTATGCTTTACCCTATGAATTTTGGTTTGATATATTTTAAAAGCAAAAAATATTTTTTCACGACAAATTTATTATTTTCTTTAATAATAATAAACAAAAAAATCTACTCTTAGAATAATAAAATAATATTACCAATTTAATATCAAGGCTTCAAAAAAAAAAATGAAATTATTAAAATTTAAAATCAAATCAAATAGTTATTAATGATAAACAAATGAACTCTAGAATATTCAATATTATCTGATAAATTGATTATTAATTGATTTTATCTTATTATTCATCTCTTTCAAGTATAATCTCCAAATTATTATAAAAAGGAATACAAGGTTAAGGAGAAGATTATTTGAGTTAGAAATTCTTATTAAGAATGACTGGGAAAATTATCTGTTTGTTTTTAGGCCTCTTTTTGGCTCAGGTATGTAATGTACAGTTTATTATAGATCAGAGGTTCTTAAACTGTGGTCCGCGGACCCCTGGGGGTCCGCGAAGCCTTTACTGGGGGTCCGCAAAGCCATCGTACAGGTGCACGAGAAAATGATGAGTCGGTTAAAACTTTATTTAATATAAAAGAAGCGATGGCATGGCTTTGTGAGGAAACCGAGATCAAATACCCAAATTCAACGAAATGTGCAAGAAAACTTGCTACCGTTTCCATCTTCATATTTAGCAGAATTTTCTTTCTTCAATATTATAATTTCTAATAAAATGTGTTCTACAATATGCAAAAAAATCGTTATTCACCAATCACTGTTAGAAATATTCATCATATATCCTTGTTCTTATGAGATCGTAAGCCAGAAATTAACTAATAAAATGACGTAAAGTACCTAAAGTTGGAATGGGGTCCGTCAAAAAAAATTTTTTCAAGTGGGGGTCCGCAGAGTACATAAGATTAAGAACCTCTGTTATAGATGTTAAAAATTAAGAAATATATTATTTGAAATTTGAAATAACTTAGTCTGATCTTTCATTAATTCTTTTATTTTAATTTTTATTTTAAATATTTGAAAACAGTAATTTCAAACTATGCTCAATCAAGACAGTAATGTTAAATGAAACAGATGTATTCCCAATTTAAAGAAATTAATTATTAACACCTTGAAAATATTAAATATACATCCTTATGCTTTATTAGTGTCAAAAATTTCTAAAATGTAAGAATGTTAATATATCTATAGAAGTTATACATAATAAAATATACATAAGTATTTATATATAATATTTTTCTTAATAATGGATGAAAGTTTTTTTGAAAATTTATTTCCAGAAAGATATTTAGATCGAATACATTTTCAAACCTAATTTAAGAATCTAATTATAAATAATGTATTTATAATTATTTATAAAAATATTATTTTTTAAGGGTTTGGTTTCAACATCAAATATAATTCCATCACAGACCGTTGAAGACATTCTAGCTTCACTTAATAACTTTCTTATAGATTTAAAAAGTGTACTTGAAAAAATAAATGCGATAAGTGTTAATGAAGGAGCCGATTTTTTAGAAAGAGGCAATTCGATATTGGATTTTGTAGGAGAAGATTTTATTAATTATTTATTCTTAAATTACCCTGCTTGTGCTGAAGAACAAGCTCCAATTGTAAATGAAGCCTTAACTAAAAGTAAGGATTACTTAAAAACTTGTGTTGCTGATGGTCTTCCCCAAGCTAAAACGGTAAATACAGATAATTTTGAATAATTACTACTCTAATAACCAATGCATTTTTATTAATATAAATAAATTTAAAAAAAAAATAATAAAATATTAAGGTGAAGTGGGGTTGCGGACCAGTTTTGCAAAGTTTGACTTTGAACTAATAAAAAGTTTATTTATTTTATAAATAATAATCTTGTTTTAGTATTTTTGAATTATTATGTTACTACTAACTAATTTGTATTTTTATAAATATACAATTATGTTCAAAAATATGTTTAATATAACAAAATGTTACAAAAGGCAAGTAGTCCGCATTTTCCCTGAAAACCGGGCAAGTGCGTACACGCATATTACGAACGAATTGAATGGTTATATGATGAATTAATGGACAGGAAAAGAATTTCACACATTTTTACTATATTCTGCTTTTTACAGAACTAAAATATGTTGATTAGTTTTAAAATTGTGTGATTTAGAAAAATTAGAAAAATTAGAAAAAATAAATAAACATTAGAATTTTAATATAAAACAAAGTAAATAATAGAAATCATTTATATTTGAAACTTATATTAATCGTCTTCACATTCTTCATTTTTTTTTCTTGATCCCTTATTGCATAAACCACTCACCCACCTCTTACATATTATGCATTGAATCCAATAGTTATTTTGAATCTGGAAACAGATACATTATAAACTTTCATTAGATTCTTCAAGACTGATTTGTTTTTTTGAAATTTTACCTTTTCTTTTATAAAATCCTAAACATTACATCTTCTGCTCCACATTCAACTTTCCTTTTTTTTTGTTTAAAGGTTTATGCGCATTACTTTTAATAGAACTCATTGTTAGTAGAATATCTTCAAAAGTAATTTATGTTTCTGGAGGAATAACTTAGCACAGTTTTCGATAAAAGGTTCTCTATTTCCTGAAGATTGTGCTAATATACTTTCCATAGAAATCAGAAAAATGTATTCCTAGTTAGTCTTTATAGCGATAGGAGACAAGCAAACTACAGCGCACTTGCCCCATGATAGGATATGTATAAGGCGTGATTTAAAAATAGTATTTTTACTCATAAATTTAAAGATCGAGTGATAAAAATATATTCTATTTAAAATATAATCAATATATTATCTATTTAACAAAAATTAAAGCCACACAACACAATTGATTATAGCACTAAGATTTGTTATTGCAAGTCACAAAGTTACACATGTTAATTTTTCGGGTGATTTCAAAAGTGATATATTAGACGGGAAACGCACTCTAAATACGTGATATCTATCTGAAATGGTACATAATGATATAAAGTAGATAACTAAGTATTTTCCATTCATTTTATTATCATGTTGTGAGAAACACAACCGTTTACGCACTTACCCCACTGCACCTTATTTAGTTAACCAATTTATCGTTGGATAAAAAATCAAGTACATAATTTCTAAAATATATTGTTTTTCTACATCTGCATATCTAAATTATTTAATATTTTTTATACATGCTTAATAGATCCTATGTATTCGATTTATAAAAAAATACATATATGAAATTGAGAAATTAATTAATTAATTTATTAAATTAAATAAATTATATTAAATTAAATTAATATGCAATAGAATTTGTTTTTTATTTAGAATTTTTCATTTAAAAAATGCATATCAATATCCTATTTTGAATAATTAAACAAATTATTTTATTTTATTTTTTTTTTTGTTTTTTATTAAAATTTGAAAAAAAAACTAATAATAAAAGTTCATAATCCCTAAGATAATGTTACAGGTATATATATATTTATTTATTTTTCTATTTTCAGAGTGCTGATGAGTTGAATACAAACGTAAATGAAATTCAAACTCTTACTGATGATATTCAGGCTAAATCTGATGCATGTTACAAATTGACTAGCATCGTCGAGGTAGGCGTTTGCTTAGGAAAATTAATTAATGAGGTGGATCCAGCAATTTTAAAGGCAATTGAAGAGGCAACACCAGTTGTTCAAGAAGCTTACCTTCAATATACAAAGCTTAACAATTGTTTAGAATCACCAATGAGCGATATGCAAAAATTGAAAAATGAAATTTTACTCGAAATAGGTGAATGTAAAATTTCAAAAGTTAAAAAACATTAACTAATTCTATTCTTCTAACTGAAATTAATTTTTTGTAATATTTTATATTTTATAATAATAAAAATGTATGTGAAAAAAAAAATATTGAATTGAATTTCTTTGTCCTAAATGATTTAATTAAATAAATAATGATTATTTTGAATTCAAAACATCTGAAGTATTCATGAATCTTTAAGATTGAACTTTATAAACAACATATTTTTCTATTTTTTAAAATTTAAATTATTTAGAATTATAATTATATATATATATATTTTTTGTTTTAAGAAATTATACTTATATTATCAAAATATTTTTTAAAAAATATTAACAAAGAATGTTAAGAATTTATTTTATATTTTATAATTATTGTATTTATTATTTTAGATCATATATATATATTAGGAAAATAAAAAACAAGTTATTATTAAATAAGTAAGTTACGAGATTATAAGTTTTTAGTTTTAAATAAATATATTTTAATTTATTACTTAATAAGGAGTTTCTTGTTGAAACATTTTGAATTCTGTTTTCTGTCAATAAATTTTACAAATATAATACATAATTAAATTTTTTTTTATATTCCTCTAATTCAGTGGTGCGCAACCCGTGGGTCGCGACCCACAGAGGGGTTGCGAGAAAAATTTTCAGGGTCGCCAAATTTAAAGAACTTTATATAACAATAAAGCATATAGCGCGCTCGTAAATCTGGTGTGATGTCAATCAACGTTTTTATAAGTATCGCACTAATAAAAATCTTCACGTAGGTAAACTAACTTCCTTAACGATTAAAAAAAATCTCTATCTACTCAGGGGCCGCGACAATTTTTTTCAAAAAAATGGGGGTCGCAAATGAAGATAGGTTGCGTACCAATTCTCTAATTATTATTAATCCATTTTAAATACAATTAACATCGAATAGTATAATTTTAAATAAATTGAAAAAGATAGATTTACTATATTTCAATAAAATATAATACAGATTCTTACTATTAGTGAAAATATAAAATTATCATTGCCAACTCATTTTTGAAGAGGATATACTTGATGACGTGAAATGACTTATAATGAAATCTTGAATCACAGCAATCACTTAGAAACATATTATCTTATCTTATTGATTTTTAATAATATTTTAATATGAATAATTATTTTCTAAATAATTTATTAATTTATATACATATATTCAAAAACACTTCAGAAAAATACAAATAATTACCTCATTCACAGCGCAACTATATTTCCTTATATCTTTACACATAGCAACCTCTATCTAATATCCTAATACAGATCTATCTATCTCCATCCAAATCTCTAATACACTGGTTCTTAACCACTGTTACGTTGACAATAGTGTTCCGTGGGATTAGGTTAAGTGTTCTGCCAAAATTAGATATTCAGAAAAAATATAGTACATATCATATATATATCATAAATATAAATAATGTATTAATTAAATTACAAATTAGATTGTAATACAACACTACAAAATCAAATATAAATAATAATAATATATTTAGAGAGCCTATATTATTTGATAAAATTACCTTTTAGTATACTGGACTGGAGAATGTGACTACAGCAGTGTTAGATTGATTGGTAGTGTTTATTTTCGTATTACATTGTAATAATAAGTAGTAGTATTACATTGTATCAATATATTCCAGTGGCGTACCTAGAACTTTTGCCGCCCGGGGCGATCTCCAGTTTGCCGCCCTTTCTATTATAAGTCAATCAAATACAGGGCCGTCTTAAGGAATTCGGCGCCCATGGGCTACTAAAAATAATGAACCCTTCTTCCTAAGAAAATACACCGAATGGCAAATGGGAGTCGGAAAAGTTATACAAAACAAAAGTGTCAGAACTAGAAAAAAACTATTTATTACTTTTATAATAAACTGTTATCTTTATTGTAACTTTTCTTTAAAGTCACTTATTTAAAAGATGGGTATAAATGTTTACCCAGATTTGAGGGGATTATCTCAATAATGACAGTTCCGATCAGTTTTTAGTCTAATCCTTAGAACTTGATCGGAACTATTATATGATTGGTGGTCTTATATTAACTCCAGTACAGCTCCGACAGTTCAAATGCGACTGAAACAAAAGTACGATCGGTAGGGTGTTACTCCTATTTCGCGTTGCCGTTCTCTATCTATCGTTTTTCAGCACATTTGAAAGAAATAAAAATCAGTTTAATATTAAGAAGTGTTTTAATTTAAAAATAAGTAAAAACTAATAAAATGAAAAATAAATTTTTACTATATCGCAAATAAAAAATTGCCGCCTCAAAAGGCTTGCGCCCTGGGACTATAGCCCATTTAGCCCTGTGGTTAGGGCGGCACTGATCAAATAGTGGTTTTTATAAATTAATACACATATATATATATAAATAAATTATTAAGTTATTTAATCAATATTAATTAATACACAGATTAAATTTTTTTACACATATTTGTATGCACTCGTAAACATATTTATATAATATTTACTCTTCTAGCTTTCATACTAGAAAAATCGTGTATAATGCTCTCAAAATTTATATTATTTGTAATTTCTTGTTCTATTGACAATATTACAAGATTTTGCGTTTACGAATTCAATGAATTTTAATGAATACAATAAAATAAAATTATTATCCTGTTCTTGGAATTAGAATTCAAAATTTACACTAAAATGCATTTATATACATGGAGAAATAATATTCGAAATCATATAGTTGATCATAATTTATATAAATCAAATAGTAAACTTATAATAATCATAATAATAATTTATTATTCAAGAAAGAAAAAAAATAAATATGAAATGAATAAGTTGCTTTTTACAACTATAACTAAATATAAAAAATGCCGCCCCAAGATAAGTGCCGCCCGGTGCGGACCGCACCCACCGCCCCCCCTTAGGTACGCCACTGATATATTCAAAATAATTTCTATTTCCAATGACGTAGTACTTTTTTGAGACTAAAATACTTTTATTCTAACACAAGTCGTAGTGTATTTGATCAGTTCACTCATCAAATATAATTGAAGTGGTTTTGTGGTTTATTGTATAGTTTATAAGTGCAATTTAACAATAGTTATACAGAATCGGACGTTGTCTTGCAATATTTTTTATAATTTTTATAATTATAATTATTTTTTTAAAATTTTTATAATAGATTATTTTGTAATTAGTAGGAAATGGACAAGTTTTTAAAAAGAAAGCACGGCGATTCTTGTACTGATAATTCCATTGCTAGTCAACTAGCTCAACCAACATTCAAACTGATAATGGCAGCTAGAGATCTAAAGAAAAGAAAAGAAAAAATAGTCATTATTCAGATGAATAGATTTAGAATTCGGGTTTACATTCTCCGTTGATGAAAATGATTGTCATATTCCAGTATGCCTAGTTTGTGGAGAAAAACTGTCCAAAAGTGCGATGGCGCAGGCAAAATTAAAACGGCATTTTATAACAAAATATGCTACTCTTCAATCCAAAAACACAAATTATTTAAAAAAGTCAAATTGAACAAGAAAATAAATTGAGAAAAATAGTATCAGTGTCAAATAAAGCACAAATTGCATCATATAAGGTGGCAGAAATTATTGCAACAAAATTAAAACCACATACCATAGGAGAGAATCTAATTTTGCGAGAATTTATTATTAATTTATTATATTTTTGAACCAATTTCATCATATTTAGATAAATTTCAAATAACATGGGACCAATGTATTGGAATTTGTATTGATGGTGCCCCTTCAATGGCCGACTTTTAAAGGATTTATTGCTTTTTAGAAGAAGAAAAATCCAAACATCTTACTGGCACACTGTTTTCTGCATCGAGAATCTCTCGTATCAAAAACTTTACCTGCTGCATTTAAATCCATCTTAGACCAAGTAGTCGACATAGTAAATTATATGATTATATCAAATCATGACCTTTGAAAACAAGATTATTTAAAAAAACTGTGCATCTATGGAAGCTCAGCGTGAATCTTTACTTTTGCATATTGATGTAAGGTAGTTATCACGAGGCAAAGTATTGAACCGAATTTTACATTTGAAAGACGAATAAGACAAATTTATTGAAAACGAAAATAATAGTACATTTTAAACTTATTTAAAAGATAAAATTTGGTGCATGAAAATGTCATAGTTAGCCGATATTTTCAATTATTTAAATTCTGAAAATGTTAATATGCAAAGAAAAAAATGAAAATATTTTATCATGTACTGATAAATTATCAGCATTTCCAAAAAAAAAATCATTTTGGAGAACATATATAATTCAAAAAAGAATAATAGACATGTTTCCTTCAGTTTCAAATCAAAATCATAATGCCGGCGAAATAATTCCCATTAGAATTATTAGAAGAAAAAATTACAAAATATTTCCCTGAATTAAATTTTGAAAATTTTAACTGGATAAGAATCCATTTGTCACAGTCGATAGATCAAATTATAATTTTTCACTAATAGAAGAGGAAGAATTTATTACTTTGACGACAGATTGTTCTTTTAGAATGAAATTTTTGGAAGTAATACTTGAAGAATTTTAGATAATCGTTCAAACAAAATTTAAAATAATTTCCGAAAAAGTCACTAAAATGTTATTTAATTTTCTACATCATATTTATGCGAGCTTGGTTTTTCAACATTAATCAATATAAAGACAAATAAACGTGAGAAGATGTTAAATATAGACGAAGAAATTCGTGCAGCAATTTCATATACAAGACCCGACATAGCTACAATTTGCCAAAATCGTCAGGCTCAAATATCTCACTAATTTCGATTTCAAATCAAGCATTAATTATTCTAATAAAATTAAATAATATCTGCAGTTGTTTTTCTAGTTGAATTGAATTGTATTTGTGGTTGTATTTTCGTAAATTTAAAAATATAGGTTTTTTCAAAATGAAAATTAGTTTTATTTAATTATGTTTTGGAATATTCGTGGCTTTCGTAAGCCTTGAACATTCAAGTTTTTAATTTTGATTCATTATGTTGTTATTTATAATATGTAACAGTGCCACAGGAATTGGGACAAAAACAGGTGGGCGACTATGAACTGTACATTCTCACAAATAAATTATTGGATTTGATTTAGCGAGAATAATATTTGTATTTTTCTGACATATTCAATATATATATATTTATTATATTAAATTATGTGAAAAATAATTTTTCATTTTAAAACATTAATAAACAATAATAATAATATTGTTGCTATTTTGTTGAAAACTTTTAATCATAGAAAGATAGGAAAAAAAAATTGTGAGATTAATAAATTAATTTAAAAAACAATTTTCCAAACATAAGTGAATAGACAAAAATTTAAATTAATAGTTGGAACCTTTAAATGCATAATAAAAAAAATATTGAAATTGTTAAATTAAAAATGATATTGAGTATTAAATGAAATATGTATTTAATGATTATTTTATATCTTTAGATAGATCTAAATAAATCTTTAATTGAAAATAGAAAAAATTATCAAAATATCACAAAAAGGAAATTAGTTAAAATCGATGGACAATCCGAAAATGTAGGAAAGGGACTATATTTTATATAATATATGATATTTAAAAAGGAATAAAAACCGTTTTAACATTATTTAGATCTAAAAATAATGAACTTACAATATATACCTAAAATAAGTTAAACTTTTGAATTTGGTGAATAGTAATTTTTTGTAAACCCCTATTAAAATATATAACCATATAAATTATTCATCACGATTGCTCTTTATCAATAACGAAGAATACATATTGACGGTCGACTAAATTCAATTAGAAAAAATATATTGTTTTTTTAAAATGTCGTTATTTTTTTTATTTAATCAAATCAAATATAATTAATGAAAAAAAATGAATATTATCTTAAGATGATAATCTTAAATCATTAAATTTATCTTGTTATTCATCTTTTCAAGTGAATATGTTTTGATCAATCAATTATAAAAGGGGCAAATAAACTTACAAAAATATCATTTGAATTGTTATTGGACCTGAATTAAAATGTCTGGAAAGATCCTTTCTCTCTTAGTCGCCCTATGTTTGGCACAGGTAAGTTAAATAATACGCATATAATTTATTCCAACTAGATGTTTATTATATAGAATTATTTAAGATAATTGCAGCTTGTATTAACAGATTTCGAATTTTTGTACGTTAAATAATTATTAAATCTCTTTTTTTTAATAATTAACTTTTATTAAAAACTTCAGTTAATTTAAATTCAAGATTTATAATGATGTGCATCTCCCATTGCAGCTTATTCGATGATATTTTTTCAATTTAGACTATTTAGGGAGTATTCTAACAATAGTAAATATTTTATATTCATGCAAACTATTGTAATAATTAATTCTTAAAATATATGCCAAATTTTAAGATAAACAGAGATATTATAAGGGTTATTTTATATATAAAATCCCCATACTGGTTTAGCTAATAGTTAAACATTTTAATTAGATTGGAAATTTATAAGTAAAGGGTCTTTCAACAAGGACGTGTCGATGTTAATAATCTGTGGCGGCCATTTTGTTCAGTCAAATCTGTTTTTTCTGATTCAGTCACTGATGCCAAATCACCATGGCAAGTTACACAGTTGAGCAGCATGTGCAAATGATAAAAATTTATTATCAAAATGTGTTCATTAGTGCGAACGTTGCGCGCATTGCGCCCATTTTACGGCAGACGCGGTGGCCCTTCAAAGTCTACTCTCCAAATATGAGACGACCGGTTCAGTAAAAAACCAATAAACACCTTTACGTCAAAGGAACGCCAGATCGCCTGAGAACATCGCCGCTGTACGTGAGAGTGTTCAGGAGACTCTGAGGCAGTCGATTTCTCGCCGTGCACAAGAACTCGGCCTTTCGCAGACTTCCACTTGGAGAATTTTGCGTCGGGACTTGGGCCTGCATCCGTACAAGATCAAACTGACACAGCGAACGACACAATGGACATTCTGCATGAACGGTTTGAGGTTAGGGTTATCTCTCGCAGAGGTGACGTGAATTGGCCACCAAGATCGTGTGATTTGACTCCTCTAGACTTTTTCTTGTGGGGTTTTCTGAAGTCGCAGGTCTATACCAATAAGCCACAATCGACTGTTGCCCTAAAAGCCAAGATAACACAGGCCATCGCTCAGATACAGCCGGATCTATTCAGCAGAGTCATTAAAAATTGGACCTCTCGGATTCGTGCCACCATACGAAGACGCGGCGGACATTTGAACGACATGATATTCCATCCATAATGGTATAAATGGGCCTTTCAAATAAAAAATAAATTTCGTTAATATCTCACACACATCTTGTTTTATTCAATTTTATCATCGACCCGTCCTTATTGAAAGACCCTTTATATAATTTATCTTTAGATTTCACATAAAATATACAATTTATTATAAGAAAATATAAATAATGGATATAAAATACATATATAATTTTGTTTTAACCTTATCTTTGAAGTGATTACGATTTTTTTAGGGCTTAGTAACTTCGAAGAGTATCGTTCCTTTTGAAACAATTGAAGATATTATATCTTCTCTTAATGAGTACGTTGTACAAATCAATGAAATTCTTGACATGCTTAAAGAGATCATTTTAAATAAAGGCGAAGACTATATCAAAAAAGAATCCTCTTATATTGATTATGCCATTGATCATTTTATCTCAACTTTGAGAGGATTTGGAACTTGTGGCGATGATCAAATTCCCAAAATTGAAAATTCTAGAGAAAGCTATCAAGAAGAATTGAAGGCATGTATTCTTAAAGAAATTCCAACAGCACAAAAGGTAAAATGAAAAAAATATATTTTATTTGATTCGCGCGCGCTTTATTTTATTTATTTATGACTGTTAAAAAAAATATAATATAATGATCTAAAAAAATTAATTCTTAGTACTATAAGTTAAACCTAGAATTTATTTATAATAATATTTATTTTTCAAAATTTAAATATTTAATTTATTATAAAAATTTCAATTTCTTTAATTATTTTTTCAAACTCTTGCTTTTTTAAATTTAAATTAAGTCAGATAGCAAACCAATTGAACAATTATTCTTAAATTAATAAATGTTCAAAAATATTTCTTTATATCTACATAATAATAAGGTAAATTATTTATAGTTATCATAAAGAGAAAAATTTTAAAAAACAATGGACTATTAGTAATAATAAATGATTATTATTTTTTATTATTATTATTATTTGAAGATCGAGGTACTTTAGCTACAATGGCCATTTGTGAAATAATAATTGATTTGGCATGTCATGATTTATATATTACTTTATTAATCAATGTTTTCTTTTTAGGCTAATGAAAGTGTAACCGTTATAGGTAAAAATATTACTAAAATGATTACTGATATAGAATCGAATAAAACTGAATGTGAAAAATTAACCAATATTGTCGAAATTGGTGTTTGTTTGGGTAAATTGGTTAATGAGGTTGAACCCAAAATTATAATACAAATTGAAGAAGCCACACCTATTGTCCAAGATGCTCATACAGAAATATTGACAGTTCAATCATGTTTAGACATAACTGTAAAAAATTTAGATACTCTAGTACAGGAAATTTTAACCGATGTTGAATCTTGTCAAACTGTTGGAAACTAATTATTTTATGTTCATTTTATTAAATTTAATATACAATGAAAGTGTTTTTTGTAATTTTTATATTGTTTTTAAACCTTGAATAAATTTTTTTGGAAAAAAAATATTTTCAACAGTTTATCTTAACTTAATTATAGATATTTTAATTATTAAAACAAAAATTTGATTAAATATTCTAAATCAGCTCTTTTAAAACTTTTTAAAGTTTGTTCCACAGAAACTTGCATCCCAGAGTTGAGGTACAATTAAAATGATTTCGAGACTAAAAGTAATTGTAGATTGTAGGTACCTCTGTCGAGTGATAATATGCCACCAATGGTAAATGTACAACAATTTAAGAAAAATGTTTTATATTAAAATTGTTTTGACCATATAAAGAGGAGGTTTAGAAATAGAGGTTTGGTCTGCGACTAAATAAGATAACATAAATAAAATATTATTTTTTAAGTATAACAAGTAAACATAAATTGTGATGTTATTCAAAATTTGGAACATTTAATTTTAGTTCTTTGAGCTTTTAATTGGTTTTAAAATTATATTTTATTTTAAAAAAATCAGATTAAATTTGAATATACTTTTCAAAAACCTTATATATTATATATTGATATTATATTTAATATCTAGATCAGTGGTCCTTAACCGGTGTTCCGCGGAACAATAGTGTTCCGTGGGATTAGGTTAAGTGTTCCGAAAAAATTAGATTTTCAGAAAAAATATAGATATCATATCATATATCATAAATATAAATAATATATTAATTAATATATAATTCTTTTTTTAAATTTTTTTTTGCTCTTCATTAAATAATCAAATATTATTCCGTCAACAATTTTTGAGCTAACAAAGGTTAAGAACCACAAGTGGCTAAATACAACTCAAAAATATCTCCTAAGAATAGTTAATCATTATTATTTTTTATAATCACACAAAGGTGAAGACTTCTTTATGTGTGCAATGTGAAGTTGATAAATGAAGATTGATTATCTATAACTCAATATATTTAGAGTATTTGAGATTAGGATTCTTCGCAGCATTTATGGGCCAAAAATAGATACAGGTCACAGGGGAATGGCAGATGACGAGGAATTGCATGACCTCTATGCATGATATACGTAGTTAGAATTATAAAATCGAGAAGGCTACGGTGGGCAGGACAAGTGGTTAGAATGGGAGAAGATAGAATAGCGAAAAATATATTGGTAGGGAGACCGAGTGGGAAACGTCCACTTGGAAGACCAAGGACACGGTTAATGTGGGAAAGGACGTGAGAGAGATGGGAGAGGATAGGGAGTGGAAGGTTGTGGCTCAGAATAGGAATACTTAAAGGGGTGTGGTTGCTGCGGGCAAGTACTTTCGAATTCCGTAGAGCCACAGAGATGGGTAGATAAATAATTCAATATATAGAATATCATATAATGAAGTAAAATAATCAAGCATCTATAAAATTGTACATATTTACTTGAAAACTACTAGATATTATATTTTATTTAAATTTCCTAAACATATTATAATAAATAATATAAATATTATAAATCAAAGTATAAAAATAATTTTATCGATATGATAAAAGATATCAATTACTTAATATTAGTTTATTTTACAATCTCAAGTGTCTTGATATCATTGTAAATAAAAAACAAGACCAACCATAAGATTATTTTAGTTGTCAAAGGACCTAAATTGGAATGTCTAAAAAGTTCCTTCTTATTTGAATAGTTTGATTATTTTAGGAAAGTTACTAATTAATATTATAAAATTAATATTTATAGATTCAAAAGATACAATTATAAAAAATTTTACGGATATAATTTATTTGTTATATCTTTTGTAAACTTTCTAGAGTGGATTTTAAGAAAAATGGATTGTAAATATTATACTAAACATTTCAGATAAAACTTTTAAATAGCATTTAAAACATTATTACAGTATTATTCCGCTTAAAAATCAAATTTAGGTTAGTGTGATCGAATTTTATATAAATAAAGAATGGTTTTTGTATGTACATTGCTCAGAATTTAAAAAGTTTTACATATCTTTATGTTTCATGAGTAGAAGACATTATTATTTTTCATGTCTGCCAGAAAATTGTAAGTATATAGACTCAAAATTGGCTGAGCCGATTACATTGAAATTAAATAATAAAATTCTTATATACCTTCATATAATTTTACAAACGTTCAAAAAGTTAGCTTTAGTTTTATAAAAAAAATCTAATATTGACAAAAGAATCTATTGGAAATATAGAACAAAGTGGTGGTATGACAAAAAAATCAATAACAATAGTATGAAAAGTGTCAGAAGTTATAACTAGAAAATCAGCAACTTAAAGATATAGTGCAGACTTTTCAACAACAAACAAAGATTTGGAAATAAAGATAAAAACCATAAAAACAAAAATAAATTTTGTAAAAAAAGATGAAAGAACAAAACAAGTCTTAGACATTCGAAGAAAGACATAAAAAACTATAATTGTTTCTAAGACAAAAGATACCCATTAGAAAAGTTCACTATTAAATTAGACTTGAAAAATTGATCTGATAGATCTTATTTGAATAACACGACAAATAAAAGTGCCAATGATTTGCTGGAAACATAAGGAAAGACTTCATCGTTAGTTGTTAGACACAAAAAAATCCACTAACTTTTGTGATACTTTGATTGGTGTCTTTAAGAAGAATAGTAATACCTTTCTTTTGATATTTATAGTCCTAATTGAAGGGCTTTAATTTCTATGAATTATTGATCTGTCAGAGATGAGTTGTAATAAATCCTTAGTAATAAATGAAAAGCTATTACACACATACAGACTTTCAACAAAATACTTTATATCACCTTGGAAGTACAGAGGCAAAGTATATATATTATAATTTTAAATGTTTTTTTTTTAAATTAAAATAATTCATAATAGGTATGAATAAATATAGAAATCTGAACATTACAATAAATTTTTGTAAAACATTATATTATATATGATTAGATTTATATTTGAAATAATCTACCCCATAATTTACTTATAATACAATTCACAGTCATCGTGGGTCATTACAAGTGTCCCATAGTTGGATCCTCTTACAAAGTGGCACCCAACGTGGGGTGAAAGTATTTTCTTACAAAGATAAAATAGCTAAATGATGATGACCTCCCTGATATAGCTATGTTTTTTGTGGTTCCAAAGAAGATTATAGGTCCAGATCTGGAATTTTTAGTTCGTGAGGATTTCCTCTCTCCTAAAATGAAAAATAATTGGCTGAGCGAATTTATTAATATTTCTGACTAGACAAGCATATTTTTAAACAATATGCCCAGTTCATAAATTGTTTTTATAGTACCGTTGTTTGATATATATATTATATATTTGAAAATAAGTGTTGCTCGTTGCCTAAATTCCAGGGACTTCTATAAATTTCAACGTTTAACAAATGATCAAGTTTTTTTATTGATATTATCATAATTTAATAATGCTGAATCGATAAACAATTTGTAAAAACGTCTCAATTTAATTTTGAAACTTTTTAATGAAGAAACAAATACAAAATTTTCATAATAATTTTCAAAGACTAACATAGTCGAACAAAGTTTAAAAAGGCTGCTAAAAAGATCAAATTATAATAAACATATATAAAAGAACAAGAAAAATTTAATGTTTATGTTCTGATACTTGATATTTCTTCTCTGCTATTATCTATTCTAATTCAAGTGAGATTTTGTTATATTATTGCGGGATTATATGCTGCCTCGAAAATATGTTCGACCCGGATGGCAAATTAGAGAGCCCTATTCTAAAATAGCGGAAGCGGTGTCTATGATCTAAAATAAAGAGTGATGATAATAAATAAGATGATAAATACTATTAACATTAAAATTAGGGTTTTCATTTACTAATTAAAACAAAATAAATGTAAAACTGTATTATTAACTTTTTACAAACTTTCAACAAAATTTATAAATTAATAATAAATAAATTTACGACGGATTTTTACATGCGTGTATAAAAATTTCATTATTTGGATTATTAAAAATTAATTAATAAATTATATTATTAAAATACTATAGTGTAGTGGTTCAAAATCTTATTCTTTTTTATTTTTATTTTTAATGAACATTGCCAATATTCATAAATGAATGGGAGGATTCATGTAATTGGAACAAATCCGCATTGTTTTCCAATACCGAATAAAAAGAGGAAAGAGACAAATTATTAGAGGTGGTTTGAGGCCCAATTGGACCGTGTCCAGTGATTTTAAGAGGCAAGGTGGTGAGGCGAGGTGGCGATTGGCCAAATGGCTAAGGATTGAGCCAAAGCCTATATATCGACAATAACATCGAAAAATCTAAATAGCTAAGCATTTTATGACAGGTTTGCCTATTTTTTATTATTGGATTTATAAGAACTAAAGTTCTTGGTAGTACTAATTTCTAATTGTTCAAATGGTTGTTTTATAGAACAAAATTAAAAGTAGAATTTTTTGCTTGAATTTGTTCTTAATGTTTTCTATAGATATATATCTTTAAGAAAATAAAAAATTTCGTTATAAGTAAAATACACGAATATAATTATAACAATTACTATAAAATAAAAAGTTATTTATTTAAGGTCGATATATTTATATATAATCTCACTATAAGTACTATAAATAAAACGTAAAAATAGTAATTCTTTTTGAATATTTTTTTAAAGAAAAAATATCAACTAGATAAAACATAGCAGTCGTCACTTGATATACTTTTCAAGAGAATGTTAAATAATATGTATCTTGTATGCTAAAAAATGAATGAAACATCAGCATCAAAGTAAAGTGACTTGTGTGTGGGTTTCTCTCTGACTCATTAAATGCTTGGAAAAATACACGAACTGGAGCATAATGACTTGATGGACTTTGATCCAAACTGAATCTTTTCTCTATTTAAATTATTTTATATATATTATATAATAAAATCACTAGCAAAGTGGCTGGTCTTTCAAAAACGACAAAATTATTACAATAGTGTTAATTACGCAACAACAAGTCATATAGCAAACTAAATACTATTACTATTAAAATATTTGCTTATATGGTAAATGAATATAATTTAATTTAATTTTGTTTAATCAAAGAAAATTTCGTTTTGATTTCAAGGGGCAAATTTATTATTGATTCAATGCAATAATATTTATTAAATTAATTAATCACATAACTAGAAACTTTTTAACTTAACTTTTAATCATTTAATTAATTTATTCAATAAAAAATTCTTCTAGTTTGACAAAAAAAAAATATTTCTTTTTTACAAAATACTACTTTATTGTGAGGTAGTGAAATAATATTATTAAGATTATTATATTTTGAACAATTGCTTTAATTTTGATGATAAATCTTTTCAAAAAGTTTTATTTAATATTTTTACCGCCCGACGATAGTAAGGGAGGTATTGTTTTCACACCAATTTCACATGTGGAGATTTTTACATATCTCCACGAATCATGCATTTTCTTAACAGAAAAAAGTATTTTTAGCATGATGTCTGTCCGTCCGTCCGTCCGTCCGTATAGATGTGTACAGCCTGAACGGCTCAACCGATTTTGTTGAAATTTGGTATATTTACTTAATGCATCAGTGGGATGAATTGATCAACTTTTGGTGCAAATCCGGAAACCGGAAGTGGTAGTATTAGCGATCGACGATAGGAAGGGAATGGTTATTTTCACACCAAATTTCGCATGAGGAGATTTTATTATATATCACCACGAATCATGCATTTTCTTAACAGAAAAAAGTATTTTTAGCATGATGTCTGTCCGTGCGTCTGTCCGTCCTTCCGTCTGTCCGTATAGATGTGTACAGCCTGAACGGCTCAACCGATTTTGATGAAATTTGGTATATTTACTTAATGCATCAGTGGGATGAATTGATCAACTTTTGGTACAAATCCGGAAACCGGAAGTGATAGTATTAGCGATCGACGATAGGAAGGGAAGGGTTATTTTCACACCAAATTTCACATGAGGAGATTTTTTTACATATCACCACGAATGTATTGGTTTTATCCTCGGGAAAAATCATCTTCATTATGTTTTTCTTAATTTAAAAAGCCCTTCATGACGTCACAGCCTCGGATAACGCCGGCTACTTCAGCTATATATTATAAATAAAATAAAATTAAAAATATATATGTTCTATCCATATCTGTTTTTTATTACATTAATAGATATATTAAAATTATTTGAAATTGTTTCTGTAGCTGGAAATTAATTTACTTCAAACCGTCGGTCGGTTCGGACCTGGCCACAGGTCAACTTATTTATATTGATGAAAAAAATGTATTTTAATATGTAAAAATTGAAACCAATTATTGAATTAAATTGAAACAGAGGAATTAAACTTAAATTAAACTAAACTATTATTAAAATTTTTTTTTCGAGTTTAGTTTGATAAATTTTTAATGTAATAATACTCACAAATCTTATGTCTTTTGACTTCGATACATTTCACTTTTTTAACATATATAATATAGTAGGAATAATAGTAATTTACTGATTATTGAAAAAAAAGACAACTAACTTTTTAATATAGTTGTAACAAAATAAATGTTATACTACCACATAGAGACTAACAACATTTACTATAAATTACCTTGGCGCGGAAATTATTTATAATTTTAAACTTTGAAATCACCCCGTACAAATAAATTAATTTGTTATTGAAAAATTTCATTCTTAATATTTTTTTATTAAATCATTTGTTGATATAAAAAGTAATAATAATTAATAATAAAATGAAAAATAAAAAGTACCAATGCCTATCAAATGAGATTATAAAAATTCTTTAGGGGTAGTTTATTTAAGTTATTAAATAATTAATATATATATATTGAAAGTTTACAAGATTTTTTTTATTTCTTAATGAATCTACCTATTATCTTAGAATGGACCAAGGGTGTTTTTAAAATTGCACCCCTCACTCTTATCAGTTTTCGTAAAGATGGCGTCGGGGTAGAGGGGTAAGCTGTTTCAACGCTGGCCACCAGGGGCGTCGCGACGCCGGTGTCGCAAAAAAGCAGACAGTTTGTTAGACGGACGGACAGTCAGTCGCTGAGAGGCCGCCCAGTCAAACACCACTCCCCCGCAATCGTCCGAAGAGTGTTTCGGTGCTTTCCAGTGATAACCAAGTGGGTGATAGTGCATAGTGGCAGGGGAGAGGGTAGCCTCACCCTTCCAGTCCCAACAACGATGCGCCCGACGGCGGCTGCCAAGGAGGAGTGAGCGCACCCTTCCCGGAACATCATTTCGCAGACACAATCTCGTTACCTCCACCTTCTCCTTGTTCAAGCGGTAAGCGAGGGCTGTTTTTGTTGTTGTTGCACCTACTAACATTAAACACTAATATTACCAGTGGATGGGTATGGGGAGGAGGTGCATATATCGATTAAAAACAGAAAGAAAATAGTTCAAGCTACAAATATGGGCGTTGTAGGGTTATACTGGGGGCGATCAGGTGTGGCGCCGGCCCGGGGCCCAAGCTAAATACCACCGGCCCGAAAATATATCAATATTCATTATGAAAATGAATGAAAATTTTCATTTATAAATGTTACGCTTGCCTAAAATAGTCAAATAAATAAATAAATACAATGTGTGAAAAATTCATCCAATGCAATAGAAAAAATTTCCATTTCACTTTCTGTTGGAGAATTTATTGTCTGCAGAGAGCGAGAGAGAAAAGGGGGATTTTTTTTTATCCCGTTTAAATATTAAATCAAGTTTGTAACTTCAACTACACATCGATATAGAAACAACGATTATAATATTATATACAATTATTGGATGGATGAATTTGAATTTTCAACTGGATTAGAGACAATGAATCGAATAAATCCATTTCGAGACATTGATCGGTGTTTGTGTCAACAAATTTTCATAGAGAAATCAAATTTCATTCAAATGAAATTTGAAACCTGCCTGCCTATCAACAGATTATTTCTAGAATGTAAATATTTTAATTCATGACAATCTATTTGGATAAATGATTATTCTAATAATCTTTTTTTTTCAGTTTTATTCTTGTTAAAGCGTGTTTATATTTATCTTTTTATACATACTTTTGAATTATTTTTAAGAATAATTAGTAATTAATTATAAGTTATATTATTCTTTTCATATAAAAAAAAAATTGAATGTATTTTGTGGGAAATAAAATAATTATTTTAGAACTTTTATGTTCGAAGGCCTGGGACTTCTTTTTATATTATTTTTTAAGGATTTTATATTATTTTATAAGGATTTATGTTGAGAGTAATGCTTTTAAAGTGTCATTTCTTTGCCGTGTTTTCCCTATATTTTAAATATATTTATAGAATATTTATATATATAAAAAAAGGTTTTTGTCTGCACATTGCTCAGAATTTAAAATTTTTTTGCATATCTTCGCGTTTCATGACCTCCAAAATCCAAAAGTGACTTTAGAATTTTTAATGTCTGTCTGTCTGTCCGGAAAATAACTATTCTATAAACTTAGAATTGGTTAATTAATATAATATTTTATTTTAAATTCTAATATTCAAATATCATTTCAATTAGTTAACTTATTCTAAAAGTTCTCATTATAATTAATTTAATAAAATATTTAGATCATATTTAACTTAATTTTTATTTATTCTTTCTATATATTTGAATATTTCTTCTTTTCTGTTTGAAAGTGAATGTTTAAAAAAACGGAATATATTATTTTTAATGTTTTATGAATTCAAAAATATTTTCAAAATTATCCGCCCTGCCAAGTAAGAAAACACCAGAGGCTGCCAAGTGTATATATACGGGACGTGGCAAGTACCGGTTTTCACCCACTCACAGCAAACAAACGGTGGTATATGTCTACCTAATTTTTTTAGATCTTATAGGGGCAGGCCACAAAAACAAAAAAAATCATTAATTTTGATGCAGTACAACCGGAGAAATTCAATTTTAAAAATGGCATTTTTTACCATGTCCTTCGTCATCTTCAACATTGACAGGCCTACAGTCTTAACTACTGAAAACCTTTTACTACTTTTAATACTTTCAACCAAATACTATGTACCACTCGAGGGTACAGAAGGAGGAGCCCTCGCCTAGGTGTGAAGAGCGCCAAAGGCGCTCTAAGCAGCTAGTTTTATATAAAATTAATTTATATTAAACAATTCATCATTTTTTAGAAATCGTAATGTATAATACTTATAATATTATATAGGATATTATTAATTAAATGTTGAAAAAAATGATTTTGTATTATTTTTGTATTAAATAAATTTTAACTAGATCCACCTTTAATAATATATAATTTTTATTATATTTTACCCGCTAGCAATTCAGGGGGGAATTGGCGAATTTCTGCAACTATTCGCAATTAATTATATATTTTTATAGATATTTAATTCTTCTACGGATGAAGAGAAGTTTCTACATGGGCCACTTTTGAAATAATTCCCCAATTAATTTTCTAAATTTCAGAAACCCAGAAATCTCTTAAATCAGGAAAAATTATTATACAAAGTATTCCTATTCTGAGCCTAAGGCCTGTGACTTATCTTCAGTGTAAGATAAGGAATATTTTTTAAGGATTTATGTTGAGAGTAATGCTTTTAAAGTGTCATTTCTTTCCCGTGTTTTCCCTATATATTTAAATATATTTATAGAATATTTTACATAAAATTCATTTATTTTAAACAATTCATCATTTTTTAGAAATCGTAATGTATAATACTTATAATATAGGATATTATTAAATAAATGTTTATAAAAAGAATCAATGATTTTGTATTATTTTTGTATTATTAACTAGATCCACCTTTAATACTAAATTTATAAATATATAATTTACTATTTTATAAAATGATTTTATATAATGATTAGGTTGAGATATTTGTTCACTATTCCTCCTTTGAAGTACAAAAATCACACTTAATTGAAATCAAAAAATAAATGACAAATTCCACAAGAAATTAACCATATATATTTGTTAGAGATTACATTTTTTATTAATTTTTCCCTTTTTCAATTTGATTTAGTAATTAAATATCATTTATTAGTTTTTTAAAATCTTATTTAATATACTTCTATATAAATATATAAAAATATCTATTATAATTATATTTTTTTTGTATGTTCCCTGTGTTGTACACAAATTAAATAAACAATTATTCTTGTAAATTTTTTTAATTTGAATTTTCCCTTATAAAATGAGTAAAATTGGCCAGGAATACCAATCTATCCTTACTTAAGTAATATTGATATTTAAATCCCATACCGTGACCTAAGACAATATTTTCAAGAGAAAAATGTAAAATGTAATTTGAAATGTAAGTAGTTATTAAACTTTAATTGAGTAATAGATTTATTCTTCCATAATGATGAGAATATACTAAAAATATTCCTTTTCCATAAAATAAACAAAGTTTTTAATTAAAGGATACTAAATATTGCTAAAAATTTCTAATATTTAATTAGTTGAAAAATTTATATTTTGGAAAAAAAATTAATTAAAATTTATTTTTAAAAAATGAATAATTTACGGTCATTTCTAACTTATTAAAGTCATTATTAAGATGATAATCATATTATAGTAAAAGAATAAGTGAGAGATGCGTTAAAGTCGAGTAGTTAGTAGTTACTATTTTGTTGCTCATTAAACTCAAAAAATTTTATTAACTCTATATCATCAAGAAAAAGAATAAATCTCTAAAGCAATCAAAATTTCTATTATTAATGTAAAGTATTTGAAGTATTTTTTCTGAAATAAAGAAAAACATTTGGAAAATGAAACTATACATAAGTGAATTAATTTATCTTAAATTAAATAATTAGTTTTTAAACTTTCTAATCAGATCAATGATTATTTTATTTAAAAATTAATTCGTTTTTTTTTCTATGCGGCCATTAAAGAAATTGGTTTTTCGATTTTTTCCAATATGAATTAAAAAAGGTCAAAATTATCTTTATTACTTTAACAAAACTTAATTACATTTTAAGTGAAGGATCACGATTTTAACATGATATACTTATATGTTTTATAAACTTTTAACATTGTTAGTTGATTTCACAGTTGACTCTCAATTCTTCTCAATTTGATCAAATGAAAAAGGGAATGTCCCATAGTTGTCAGGATGTTGTTTATCTGTAGAAAACTTTTCTTTAGAGAATTAAATTGTATATACATCAAGATATAAGTAATTACAACTTGGAGGTATGCATTTTAAGTGTTTAATTAGAAATATTCAAAGTTCAGACCTTGGTAAACGGAGAGAAGCTTTTCATAGATATTAAAATAAATTAAAAATAATTAATCGATAGGATTTAGAAAATCTTCTTCTATCTATCTTTGTGGCTCTACGGAACTCGATACGTCTTGGCCGCAACAACCACACCCCTCCAAGTATTCCTATTCTGAGCCACAACCTTCCAGTCCCTATCCCTAAAATTTCGTACTTCTTGATTTTTTAATTTTTTTAGAGTTGGACAATTTCGTCAAATTACATTGAAATAAAAAAAAAGAATTTACATCTAGTAGGATTATTATAATTTATTATCTAGATAAGGAGTAGGAATGCCTCCTAATATAAAACATGTAAAAAGTAATTTGAATTTTTAGGCCTGTTTATGATTTATGATCGTTTTTAACCCTTTGCTCATTATTATTTTATTAAAATAAATATTACTTTAACATTACATATTAAATATTTTTAAAATTTGGAAATCTAATAGAATCCACAGCTTATATGTTTTATCAGCTTATATACATAATATTTATTTGAATTATGAGATATTTAATAAATATATATGTATATATTTATGTATTTATTATATAATATGATAAATTATTATAAAGATTATATTACTAAATTTGATATAAATTTATTTAGATAATTTAATAAATTACATATAATGTTAAGCTATAATAGAGATAGTGACTTGTGCCAATTGAACTTGAGCTAATTTGAAAGCAATTCATGTCATCATCAATAATCCAACCACCCAAATATTGTTTAACTTTATTGACATTGGCACACAGTTCTATTAGAGTTGTTCTCTTTTGTCTTGTATGTCTGTACAAACTGACATCATCGAACAAAAGATTTATTTATATCAATTATCCTTTAAAATTATATAAAAATAAAGGATTAAAAAAATCAACAATTTCTGATGCTTCTTCTGATTATTAAAAAATAAAATAATATTTTATTAGAGAAAAGTATAAATTAAGTAGAGTCATAATTATTTTGAGTTTAACGTGATTATTTTTGTAAAATTAAGAATTAATGAATGGAACTTTAACTTCCACTCTTGAAGTTTGAGTCGTTATTCATTATATTTTATTATAGGTTCAGTCTCTCTTTTGATTGGTGATATTTTTTATTATTTATTTATTTATTTATTTATTGTATATTGTATTTATTAATTTTATTGAATTGGTGGATATTGGGCTAAAAGCAAAAATTCATTCTTTCTAAGTGATCTATCTACCCGTTGAGTTTGACACAATGGAATCGGTTAGGATTCAGTAAATTACTGTTTGCCTGGCTGTGCTCCAGCGAAGAGGATGAAATTCTCCCTGAAGGGATTGCTTAAAGAGGAATGAGATTAATCATATATATGGACAATTTCTTTAAGACACAGATGGTCGTAGTTGCTGAAGTGCCTCGATCTTCAAATACTAATAATAATTAAATAAGTATTAACATAATAAACAATTTATAAGAATATTTTTACCGACCGACGATAGGGAGCTATTGTACATATCTCCACGAATCATGCATTTTCTTAACAGAATAAAGTATTTTTAGCATGATGTCTGTCCGTCCGTCTGTCCGTCCTTCCGTCTGTCCGTATAGATGTGTACAGCCTGAACGGCTCAACCGATTTTGATGAAATTTGGTATATTTATCATCAGTGGGATGAATTGATCAACTTTTGGTGCAAATCCGGAAACCGGAAGTAGTAGTATTAGCGATCGACGATAGGAAGGTAAGGGTTATTTTCGCACCAAATTTCACATAAGGAGATTTTTTACATATCACCACGAATCATGCACTTGTATTGGTTTTATTCTCGAGAAAATCATATTTATTAGTTTTTTCTTGATTTAAAATTATATGACGTCATCCAGCCATTCATGACGTCACAGCCTGGTCTTATATATATATTATAAATCAAATAAAATTAAAAATATTTATGTTATATGCTTATCTGTTTTTTATTACATCAATAGATATATTAAAATTATTTGAAATTATTTCTGTAGCTGGAAATTAATTTACTTCAAACCGTCGGTCGGTTCGGACCTGGCTACAGGTCAACTTATTCTTTAATAATTTAATGTTTTTGTCTGATGAATGCAAGTTAATCTCCCTTGCCTAATACAAAATCAGTGTCATTTTGTTTTTTGCTTCAAGAGATCATTTAGGTTCTAGTTTATTTTATTTAATTTTTTATTTTCATTTCAATTCCCTTCTTTTTCTGCCACTCACATAACGAATCCTATTTAGGCTTCAATTGTTTTACTCAGCCTATATATATATATATCAAATGAATGCTAGGTAGTGTGAGAGAGTGCGTATTGTATGTATTGATCTCGAATATTCTCTGAATTTCCTTTAAAACATTTTGTTGGTTCGATCAGATCGTGCGTGACTCTCAATATCGACACTGAAGCTTCCAACTCTCCCTCTTATTCTCTCTCTTTAAACATTCCACCACTTCTTTGAATGAATTAAAAAATTTTAAAGAAAAAATAACAATTATTTACACAGTTTATTATAAAATAAATGATTTTTTCAAAATTATTAACCATTAACACACATTACATATTGCAATATTAAAGAAAAGAGACTAAATTAGATTTTTTAAGTAATTATTGAATAAATTTTAGATTGAATTTGGGATAATTTAAATATTCTACATTCTTGTGAATGTTATCATTTCTTAATTTTACAAATCATTAAAAGTTAATTACTAAAGTTAAATTATGTTAATACCAGTATATATTTGAGTTAACCTTTTGTAAATTAATTTTAAAATTACCAGTAATAAAGAAAATAATTTGCAATGGTAGAATATAGACCTCTAATATAAATATATCTATGATTATAAATATAAATATATATATTAGAAATCAATTGACAGATTGAAAAATTCTATGCATGCCACTAGTTAAAAATGGAATAGACAATATGAAAAACGATTTATATATATAAATATTTCTCCTTCTCTTTCTCTCTCTCCCTTTATCTTTCTAAATTAAATCACATATTGATCCACTAGAAAAAAAAAATTAAAATCTGAATTTATGTTTTGTTTTGAATGTACTATACTAATATCTGCGATGAAATTGAGTTTTCAGTGATATTTATCTTTCTAAATTAAATCACATATTGATCCACTAGAAAAAAAAAATTAAAATCTGAATTTATGTTTTGTTTTGAATGTACTATACTAATATCTGCGATGAAATTGAGTTTTCAGTGATACGATTTGTTTTGTAGTATTATGGTATATTTTCTATAGATAAAAATAAAAATAAATTTACTTACAAATGTCTATATTGAATGAAATTTTTATTTCCATTTTTGTCAATATAATAGTTAACATTTTAATAAACTTTAATTTAATTTTTTATTTTAAATATGTATGAATTTATATATACTTATATATTGTTAAATTAAAAATATTTGACAGGCATACTTTCTTATTAATAAAATAATAATAATTCTTAATTACTCTTGTTAAAACTTATATTAAGTTTAAGAAAATTGGTGCACTAGAAATAAAATATAAATTTATTTATTATTTTATATACTTAGAGTATTAATTTTGAATAAAGAGAGCTCATTTGATAAATCACTTGGTACTTTCGATAAGATATTTGAAGGATCCAAGAAAAAGCGTTTTTGTGGTGTAAATCGTATAAGTCACTTAAGCGGTCTCTTCTTATCTTTTGCTTCCAGTGAGAACTGATAACAGGCAAAAATTGTTGGCTGACTGTATATAAAAGAACTACCAACCCTTAAACTGAATGCCCTTTATTCAACCAGAGTATAATTTTATAAGGAGAAGAGTTTAATAATAAAAAGTCTTGCATATTCTCTCTATCTTATTTTTTTGAATTCAAAATATTAATGTTTTATTCTATTCAAGGTCTAATGTCACATTTAATATAAATATTATAATATATGATTAATAAACTTTATATAAGTTTTAAGAAATTTTATTTCTTAAATTTGAAAATACTTCAAATTCCTTAAAAACAAAATAATAAAGATATGAAAAACTAAATATGGGGGAGAAGATTATAATAAATTTGAAATATAATTAAAATTAAAAATTTAAAACTTATTAAAAAGTACATAATTAAATAATTTATGCCTTATCGGAAGCAATAAGTAAAACTTCCGCGATGCTAAGTCTTCTCAGTTCTCTTTTATAATGCAGAATCACGGAGGCTCAATGAAATCATAGCGAAAAAAATCAACGCTTTTGATATGTGGAGATACAGGAGAATCCATAGTTAGCAAGAATAACAAGAATCGAAGTTTTAAAGACCATGAAAAAGGACCTGGAGTTCATGAAGAAAATAAAAGGCCGAAAATTCGAGTAGGTCACATTATGAGAAACGAAGGGAGATATGATTTGCTCCAGATAATTCTGCAGGATAAGGACTTTGGGCGAAGAGGACCAGGAAGACGCAGGATATCTTGGATGAAAAATCTAAGGACCTGGTTCAACAAGACCAGCCTGTCTTCCGGATTGCTGCAGACAAGGTCCGAACCGTTTTGATGATCATCAACATTATAAACGGATTGGCACCATAAGAAGAATATATAATTCATTATAATATTGTTTTAATTGAACTGAGATGAACATGATAAACACAGATTAAAAAAATTCACCTATTGACTATGTAAATGACTACTATATCAATTGAAGATAGTCAATCTAATTAAAGAAGGTTGACATTCTCATTTCTGACGGATAACGACTAATCCTTAATAAAATTCATGAATTTTTATTCACTTTAGTTTTAAATTTTTTTATATACCACTTTATAATAATAGTCAAAATATATATACTTGGAACGAAATTGATCAAACTTATAACAAGCAAAAAAATAAGTGACAGAGTAATATTATAGAATAACAAATGACAAATGTTGGAAAATAAAAGTGATAAACTATTATTATAAAGTGGAATCGAGGTACTGTATTGAAAGTTCCACGGAATAAGAAAAAACTCCACATATATATATTAATAATTGTGTTTGGCAATTTTCTTCCTGGAACCCTTTAAGTCCAATGAAGGAAAAAGTGAAGGGAAAAAGAATAGAAAAAGCGATTCCATGTTGTTTTTCTTTTGCGATCTTTATAAATGACCCCGGATGTTGGCGTTGTTCCAATCACACACCCATCCAGGTCCACACAGACACAAATCGACCCTTATACAGTTTGTGAATGACCTGAGTGCTCATTATCCAAAAACAACTTTCAACTATCGTTCATCTTATCTTATGATCTTTACGTCTAAGTTAGATACATTCATCAAACAGTCCAATAAATGAGGCAAACTTTCTTCATTTCTTTCTCGTTCTTTTTCATATCATAAATAAAATTTATTTTAAAATAATTAAGTAATGTTTTCTATTTCAAAAAATTTCAAAAATGCCTGTCATGACTTTTTGTTGAAGTTCTATTTCAATTGAATTAAATTTGTCCAAGAATAAAATATAATTTAAATCTTATTTATTTTTGCTTAATAGATATTAAAGAAATTTCGATTAATTAAAAATTAAATATTTTCAAAAAAATCAAATCAAATAATATATATATATATAGGAGACATTGCAATAATGCAGAAAAATGCTTAGTTATATATCTGAGATTCCAAATATTTTGAATTTATTTTCTAAAAGATTATAATATCAGTGATGTATAAGTAGATAGAAAAAAAAATAATTAAAATTGTAAATCACTATTGAAGGAAATTTTTAATAACATTCTAAAAAACTCTATATAAATATATATATAAAAGACATTATAAAAGTATTTATCTCATTAAAGATTGGGTAAAAATTATCATTAATAATAATAAAATAGATAACAAATAATTAATTTATTCTTAAAAAATAATTAAATTAACTAAACTATTTAATTTTTTAATATAGTTAAATGGAAAAGCATTTGCAATGTTATCAAATCTATCTATATATATATATATATAAAAGTGAAAAGTGGGTATGTTTGTACACGGCTGTTGGTTGGTCGAGGGATCCAAGAGGGAAGGTAAAGTTTCTAAGGAAACAAACAAACTATCAACAAAGCTCAGGGCCAGTCACTCAAATGCTGCGGAATTCATTTGCAATCCCCATGTTTTTCCCTCGGCCAATTATATGTTGCATGTTCGCGAGTAGGTACAAAACAACATTTGTTTATTTATGCTCCAAGTGGAAAAACAGAGAAGGTTTAGTAAAGCATACGTATGACTCAAAAGATTCGGATAAACTTTTTCAAATTTTTTTGGATCTTCAAATTTGTCTTCAAGGTAGTAAAGAAAGAGTAAGATGCGGAAATCAATTGTCAGAAACTTTCGAAATTCTGAATGGGATACACTATCACCAATTTTATTGAATTTAGCATTTAAGTATGTGATTACACAAATTGGGAAAAAATCACTCGACATGCAATTAAACAAAAAAAATTCAAAAATTAGGCTAAGCAGATGTCTTAAATATTATTGGATATTCGACAATTTCAATTAAAGATAGCATGAAAAAATAATTGAGGCAGGAAATAAGATGGGGATTGAAATTAATAGGGATAAAACAAAATATTTAGTAAGAGAGAAAAACATTATTAACACACCAAGTCTTAACATTCAAAATGTTGAATTTGAAAATGTAGAAAAATTTAAATACTTAAATCCTGTAATTACAAAGGATATTGGATAAGAATTTAAATCGAGGTCAAATCGGGTAACGCCTATTATCATACAGTAAAGAGGCTTATCTCATCAAAATTTTTATCAAAATGGATGAACATTGAAATATTTAAAACAATTATTTTGCCTGTTGTATTATATCGGTGGTGGATGTTCTTGGGAGACGAAAGTAAATTTAGAGAATTTGTTATTAGGATTGTTCGCAGCATTTAAGGACCAAAGAAAGATGAGGTCACCGGGATATGGCGGAGATGGCATAACTAGGAATTGCATCTCCAGATATAGTTAAGGTTATTAAGGTTATAAAATAGAGAAGGCTGGGATGGGAAGGGGTCATGGCTAGAATGGTAGATTAAAGATAGGCGATAAATATTGAGAAACGTCTGGTGGGATTGGGAAGACAACAATATAGGGACGTGGACAGTTGGGGCAGGGTAGGAGTTAGATGGTTATAGCTCAGGATTGGGATACTTGGAGAAATGGGGTTGCTTTCGAGATCCGTAGAGGCACAGAGATAGATAGATATAAAAATACAATAGTAATATATAATTAATTTACTGATTAAATTAAAATATTTTTTAAATAAGAACACAAACAGAAATGATGTGATATAATGTAATATACTGATTGAAACAAAATGGATGAAAACCTTTTACATACAGACTTCCAACGCAATACTATGTATTACTTCGGGTGTACAGGTGGCGGAGCCCCCGTCCAGGTGAGAAGAGCACCGAAGAATTCAATGTGTTTATAAGTAATATTATTTTTTTATTTCATTATAAAAAATATATATTTATTAATTATTAAATACTTTCTATTACTCCCAGAGCCAACTTTTGGTGTCTTGTCTTCACTTTACAAAACAAAACTAAGTAAAAATAATATTTTATTTTTATTTTTATTTCACTTTTTCCAAGAATTGGCTGAGTGGTTTATCGCTTTTCTATTGAAAAATAAATAATATTTTTTAGCACACGAATTGTTCTGAAGGGACCCGTTATCATCCTATAGAATTTAATACAAAATATTTAATTAGCAATATTATTGAAATCTAATTGAAAATGAAATAGATAAATATTCTAAGTAAATTATTTCAAACGATTTCAATTAATATATTGGTAATATTATAATTTCTCACCCCTTCTTCTTCTCAGAGAAGAAGAAGGGGAAGACAAATAAAAAGATGGACGGACGACATCTCCAAGGTGGCAGGAAGAGATTGGAGCAGGGTAGCAAGACAAAGAAGAGCATGGATTCAGCTGGAAGAGGCTTTTGCCCTAAGGGGCCTGGTTTAAAAGTAAATATAATGTAATATACTGTAATAATTGTAAATAAACCAATTACGGCTTAATAAATAAATAAATAAATAAATATTATAATTTAAAACATTTTATATTTTATATTTTATATTTATATGTACTGAGTCGCCACGCAGGGTTCAACGAGGTTCGCACAGCCAAAATGTGATAAAAATTTGTAAGGTAATTGAAATAAAAAGCACCGCCGCCGATTAAGAATATTAAGATCAATTTTGGCCAACTTGACCAACCGACTTGATAGGCTCTATATCAAAAGTAAAAGATTTTTTATACATCTCCCTATAAATTTTATCATTTTTATAATTAATTATTAATTGAATCAAGCCTTAATTATTATTTATTTAAAAAATTTACAAGGTAATTAATTTACTTGTCCAATGACAAGTTAAACACTTTTTACGTTTAAGGCAGTGATTCACAAAGTGGTCTATATCGACCTCCAGGGATCTATGACAACCTGCAAGTGGTCAGCAGAAAAAAAAAATTAGGGGTCCATGAAATGAAAATGGGGGTCCTCTATAGTGGATACCAACATACACTGATAGTACCTATTTACTTACTATCTCATAATATAAATCTTATATATAAAAGTACCTATGAAGTAAAAAATTTATTATATATGTTTATAAAATTGTGTATTGCATATGCTGACATAGGAGAAACGAATGTCATAATACAAGAAGAACTGACTGAAATAAGTACAAACGAAGAACTTATAGTTCAGTTTAAAAACGGATATCAGAAATTCTGGCTGCAAAAAAACATACCCGTTACTTAACCCGTATTATGGAATATAGCGAGGAAATTTTTAATTTCCTTTCCATCGTCATACCTAGTGGAAAGGGAAGCTCTGTTACCAATCTCCTAACGAACAAAAGAAACAGACTGGACATCATTAGCCGAGAAGATTTAAGATTAAACCTTATATAAAATTGATGCCGAATGTTAATAATTTATTAGTAAAGCATCAAGTTCATCATTCCCACTAAAAACATTTACTTATTGCTTAGTTTATTTTATTATGTTTAGTTTATTGATACAAAATTTTAATTTGAGTAGTTTTAATTTAAATTCATTTATTAAATGTATAAAACTTAACATGTGTTTTAACTTTAAGTTTTTAACACTAAACTTCACTACAGTTAGAAATTTAGAAAAAAATCATTATCAGGTAAGTAGGAGGTCTACCCAAAACCAAAAAACATGGTAAGGGGTCTACGATACAACAAAATTTGGGAACCTCTGGTTTAAGGTATATATATTTTATTTATTTATTGTCCCACTCGTCCTCTTCTAGGGTTTGGAGTACATTTACAAATTATACATGTATATTGTTTACATTTATTTACAAGTAAATATTTACAAATTAATAGTTATTAATAAGTTCATAAATTAACACCTTAAGACGACAGACTCAGAAACCCCACCATTCCCTTCACTGTATTTTTTCAACCTACTATCACCTGCTGGACATGACACTAAAGAAACTGGACTACTTCTCCAAATATTATTAATATAATTAATTAATTATGTAATGAAAAACCTTTTCCTTGCCAAAATATTCATCAATATCAAACAAAATTAATAAAATACTACTCTTAAGCCCAATTTACACGGGCTTAGTACTTGTCATTAATTCAGGGGTGGGCAAATACTTTTGAGCGAGGCCTAAATGAAACTTTCAAAATGTCTTCCGGGCCGGAGGACCATATTTCGAAAACACTAATAAAGAAAAATTATCTTTTTTTTAGAGACATATTGAACGAAAAATCAAAATAAGAGCCAACTTTTTCAACGGGCTGGCGGGCGTTCAAAAAGCTCGCGCTTAAAAGTATTTGCCCACCCCTGAAATAATGATAAGTACAAGTGTAAATTGGGCTTTAATTAGTGACTACTAGGCCCTCTAACTCTATTGTTCTCCGTGAAACAAAGTTTTTGGCGCCATCTGGTTATGCTGACATTCGAAAATATAATAAAAAATCGGGCTTGTGTGTGTGTTGTGTGACCAAACACACAAGTCCGATTTTTTTTTCAATTAGTTACTGCCAGCATTCGCATGGTGGCGCCAAAAACTTTGTTTCATCGAGAACAATAGAGTTTAGCAGTCTGTTAGATGGTCTGTGGCGACTACCCTATATACAAATCAGACCTCAGCAATCAATGTCGGTTTTCTCTAGATATAAATTAATTTAAATTGTTAAAAAAAATTTCATTTTTTTAAATTTCTAGTTTCTTAAATAAAGAAAAATTCTTTCTCGATTTTCTCTGAACAACCTCATGTAACAAGTGTCATGTAATAACAAATGATGATGCATTAATGATTTGTTTTAAGCACTTGTTGCTTAATGTAAAGTGGAATCTTTCCTGAAAGAAATTATGTTGACTGAACATGAAGTATTGTCTTTCTCGCTTATTATTCAAGCTCTGCGACATTGCGAGTCTTTAATGGGTGACATTTGGAATAATAATATTATCTCTAGTGTATAAAATGCCCAATATATCGATCAACTTTTTACTTTACAATTTGTATATTCACAATCAAAAAGTAAATTATAATTGATAATTTTTAATTGATAACAGCACCGTGTATTAAAGCGAGAGGCGGTAAAATGAGAATAATGAAAAAATAAGTTGACCGGTGGCCAGGTCCGAACCGACCGACGGTTTGAAATAAATTAATTTCCAGCTACAGAAACAATTTCAAATAATTTTCATATATCTATTAATGTAATAAAAAACAGATATGGATACATAAATAATAAATATAAACATTTTTAATTTTATTTTATTTATAATATATATGCAAGACCAGGCTGTGACGTCATGAATGGCTGGATGACGTCATATAATTTTAAATCAAGAAAAAACTAATAAATATGATTTTTCTCGAGGATAAAACCAATACAAAGTGCATGATTCGTGGTGATATATAAAAAAATCTCCTTTGGTGTGAAAATAACCCTTTCCTTCCTATCGTCGATCGCTAATACTACCACTTCCGGTTTCCGGAATTGCACCAAAAGTTGATCAATTCATCCCACTGATGCATTAAGTAAATATACCAAATTTCATCAAAATCGGTTGAGCCGTTCAGGCTGTACACATCTTACGGACGGACGGACAGACGGACAGACGGACGGACATACATCATGCTAAAAATACTTTTTTCTGTTTAGAAAATGCATGATTCGTGGAGATATGTAAAAATCTCCACATGTGAAATTTGGTGTGAAAACAATATCTCCCTTACTATCGTCGGTCGGTAATTAACTAATGAAGTGACAAAAAATATTGGTATGAGACAATTATTATTATTCTTATAAATTAAATAAATTATACAAAACTTTTAATAATAATATAAGTATATCAATGTTAAAAAATTACTCATATGATTAATTATAATTATTTAATAATTTAATAATAAATTATAAAGTAAAAATTAAACAATAGTTCAATAAATTCAAATTAACTATACCATCATTGAGATAGATGCTTCAAAACTACTGCCATATTCCGAATTACTTCCATCCAATTCAAGTTCCCTAAATTTTTAAATTTATAAATAAATAAAAATAATTGACAAATGATAATAATAAAGAAAAATAATACTTTAACAAATAATCAATATCGCTAGATAATGACAGATAATTTTATCTATTTTATCTATTTTCTTTTTTAGAATCTAATATTACATAGTATTTATCTTCTAACTTAAGTGTTATATAGAATATGCCCATTGAAATATATGATCAAAGGACCAGATTATTTCTCATCTAGAATACAGGAAATGCATATATATTTTTTACATATCATAAATATTTAAGCAAAAATCTGTATTTAAGTAAGCCTATAACCCTTACTCTTTCACTTTTTCGAATTTCAAAGAATATATCAAATGTTTTCATTTTAAAAACAAAATTCAAGCTTTTATCTATTTAAATTGATTTAATATTGTGTTGCCAAGATATTTTCAATATTCGATTGAGATTAAATTCCCAAATCAATTCTAATGATTAAAACTTAAAATTAATTAATTAATTTGAATATGTTTTGATCCCTTAAATGGATTTATGCTCTTAATAATTGACAAGGATATGATGATGGGTCATGCAAAACAGCATTAACCTCAATTAAACGTCCAAAATTTAGAATGAATAAATGAAAGCCAGCATAAAAGGGGAGTGAGTTAGGAAACGTTCTAGGGATCAACTATCCACGTCTACATCAAGATATTAATGTTTGATAATCATCAAGTCAGATTAATTCATAACTCATAAATAATATTATTATTGAATTTGAAATCGAGAGAATTATAATAAAATATTTTTAATAAATAAAAGAGTTAGATAAACAAAAAATGATTTGACAATTATTATAAATACTATCAAAAAGAACTTTTCAGAAGTTTAAGTAAATTTCTTCATGGTTGTATTTTTGATTTAGTTAATCTTATAAATAAATTTGAGGAGATTCTGAGCTATATGCATTTATCGTTTTTAAATGAATCCATTTTGTTCTAAATATCTTTGGTTGGCATATCTAGACAGGAAACCAGTAAACATGACAGTGCACTTCACTCACTTATTGAGAAGACGAAAAGAAAATACAAATTTCCGGTGCGCGGGCCATTGTCGGCATGTAAGAAAATTTTGATAGCACTCACAAAAATTTATTTTTCTATTAACGAAATTGAAAAATTATTTTATAAAAAATCTGGAGAGTCTCCACTCGACTATCCAGCAAATTTGAATTGAATTAATTAACACATATTATATTTAAATTGAATTTAATTAATTAAATTATAAATTATGTATAATTAAATTGGATTAATTAATTAAAGAATTAAAAAATGGCTCGTGATTGGCAGTCAACGTGCTAAAAAATTTAAAAAATTAATTCCGATACTTTCAGCGTTTCAATCAAGCTGAAATTCTATATATAGTAGTTATATACAATTTTTAATCATGAGAAAAACTATCAAACATACGAGGTAGGGTCAAAAAGTTCGCGGAATTGGTTATTAAAAATTTATAACATTCTTACATTATTTCCCTTCAAAATACTCTCCTCCTGCATCTACACATTTATTCCACCGTTCATATAATTGTTGGAAACACTCTTGAAAGTTTTTGAAAGTTCCTTCAGCCGCTCCGTCGCATTTTCAATCACCTCTGACGAATCAGCAAAATGATGTCCCTTCAATATTATTGATGGTTGTTCGTCTGTCCGCACGCACAATTTGTCGAACGCGCTCAACATTGTCGTCTGTAGTGGAAGTGGAAGGCCGCCCAGTCCGAACGTCATCATCAATTGTTGTGCGACCGTCGCGAAAACGCTTATGCCACTCGTAAACTGCTGTTTTCTTCATCGCAGAATTTCCGAATGCTTTTTTTAGCATCTCAAGAGTCTCCGAGGGTGATTTCTCCAGCAACACACAGAATTTAATATTGCCACGCTGCTCTAATGACGACATTGCACAATCCGACGAAAGAAAGAAACTACGATCTACAATATTAAACACCGAACGCACGGAACCAACTACAACTGCCTGCTAGCCTCAAAAGCACATTCACTACCAGTTATGCCAACCTCACAAACAAAAATTTCCCTTTCAGCTAAGAAATACTTGACTATAAGCGACCATTCCGCGAACTTTTTGACCCTACCTCGTATATCTTTTATTTTTACGGTCAGTTTAGAGGGAAAAAAAAGAAAACGCGTGGAAGGTAAAGGTCCTCTTCCGAATGAGCCAGATTTCTCAAAAGTTGATAGAAAACTACGAATTTTGAATAATGCCCGTGTACCAAATTTCATTATTCTAGCTGAAACTGTTTTTTCGTAATCTTGTTTACAGAGAGAGAGAGAGAGACATTTTTCTCAACCTTAGTGAAAATGGCTCAGGGATCTTCAAAACGTATAAAAACATCAAAATCTCGACATCTAAAATTTTTGTGATCGCAATACTATCTGTGACGAAATAGTAAAAAATCTAAAAGAATCATCTAAAATCTAAAGAATTATTTTAATTCATACTTTTTGCCTATAGATTTTTTTTATTTATTTCCAATTTGTTTTATTTATTTTCCTTAGCATAAAATGTATTAGTTTATATAAGTTGATTTAAGATGGCACAACCAAGGAAAAAGGTTTACCATCCTTGATCTACGCCAGTTGTGAACTACTCAACCTGTAATTTTAATTTTTAGTAATTTAATTTAATTTTTAAAGAGGAATGTATTCCAAGCTTTATTAATAAAACATTTTGCCCTGTTAAATTTGTGTTCTTTCTAAGTTTTCCTTCTCGCTATGCCAATTTACCACATACTATTTACTTAAAGTTCTTACATGAATGTGTAAGGTAAAACTTATGCCCTTTGTTGCATTCATAAAAATATTTCTAAATTTTATGCAAAAATTAGAAAAATTAAAAATTAAATTCTAACTCGTCTCAGAAAATGTAAATAAACTATTTAAGTATAAAAAATTATATATAAGTCAGTTTATTATTGTTCTATTACTAATTATCAATTAATTCATTTAATTAAAGTGAGAATAATAAAATAATTTACCCAATTGAATAAAATTTTTTTACTATATACATCATGCAAGAGATCGTATCTAAAATTCATTCAATTCTACTCTTTTATATTTTATATTTTTTATTGTATATCTAAATAATAACCCTTTCACCCTATGAATAATTTAAAAATAAAAGGCTATTTCAAAATTCAAAACATATATTATTCTTTTAAACTTTTTTATATGTAAATCTTTAAGAAATCGGGCACAGACAATTTAAATTACTATTTTCATAATGGAAATTTAGTTGCTTAATCATTAGAGTGATTTAACAACATAATTTAACAACATAATAAAATTATAGACTGTACAAATCTGGACATATTAATCTCACTTTATTTTGAGAAAAAGAAATCTCTGATGATTGTATAACAGCCAAAAAGCGCATAAAGAAAATTAATCAATAAACTTAGAACTTTACCGAATTTAATTAAAAATTATTCTTATTGAGTTTTATAGTTTTTAAAATCAATCAATGAGCTAACCTACTTGCTTAAAACATTGATATTGATTAATTAGAATAAATAATAAATTATATTCGAAAATTGTATATTTCATATAATTAATTAAATAAATAGGATCCAGCCTTCAGTGATATTTATAGATTATTTTAAACACCTTCCCATTTTTTTCTTAAGAGTTAAAATGTTTTTGTATTTTTTTATTCACTCTTATAATTATTAATATTATTAGACTTCTGCTAAATATGATTTCTCAAATAATGATTCACTGAGTTCTTCTTTCATTGGGTTAAAAATTATTAATCATTCTCTTTTTTAGAATTATTAATCCAGATGATATGAATCAATGGTAAATGCTTGAAACCTATTCATTCATTCCTTTCGTATCAAGTACATATAACAAGTCAAATTTGTTTTTTATATTATCAACTTCTTTATATGATTATACTAATTTTTACTTTCCCGCATACTTCGTATAAGGGAAGTATTGGAATCGTCAAAAATTTCGACTTCGAGATTTCGATAGATCTTGACGTTTTAGACCTCCCTGAGTCGGAAAATACCATTTTTCGAATTATGTCTGTGTGTGTGTTATGTATGTATGTATGTATGTATGTATGTATGTATGTAATGTCTGTAAGCAAATTTACTCAAAAACTAATCAAGCTAGGACTTCGAAATTTGGTACACCGATATTATTTACAGTTTGTAGATTTCTATCAAAATTTCGTCAAAATCGGTTAACCGGAAGTGGTACTTTACCTACACTGGTTGCGTTTACCTTTCAAGTAAAGTACCAGTTTGCTTCGAGATATTTGCTTCCTATTTTGTATATAGATTTAAAAATATGAAAAAAATTCAGATACCAAATTTCATCATGATCTGACTACCGGAAGTGACATTTTACCTATACAAGTAGCGTTAGGTGTAAATTATAAATATATATAATAGTGTTAAACCATTTTACTTTATAATTTAAATTAATTAGTTTGTTTATTTTTATTGTTGTTAAAACATAATAATAACCTAATTACCTATTTATATGCGGGAAAGTCTAGGGGAGGACACTCCCGATTTATTTATTTTAATTTCCTTCTCCTTCTCTCTCTATCCAATATTTTTACTCTTTTCTCATATATATTTAATTATAGATTCCTTTTTCATGGAAACCCTTATCATATGACAAAATTTTTTTTCCAATTTTTTCAATCCCCTTTCCAAATTTCTTATTTCAAGTAGAATACATTTTTAAATTCTTTTTGTATTTCCGTTTTGGTTATCGAGATGGAACATTAAAAATATAAATATTATATAATAAAAATAAACTAAAATATATCTTATTAAAAGAAAACTTATAATAAATGAATGACAGAGAGACGTTATTACTATTGTATAAAGATTGGAGAATGAAGTATAAAAAGAATAAAATTAATTATTTTAATTAGAAACTTTTTTATATTTATTTATTTCTATGTCTATATTCAAGTCCTCCTTGTCTATTCACATCCACAGCAGGTCAATTCATAAAACACATCACATTTAAAATAATTATTCATCAAATGTATACAGGATTCAATTAATTTTCATGTAATATTATTAATATGAAAATCAAATTTCACAAAAATAAAACAAAATACAACTTTTTTTTTTATTATTTCAGAAAATATACAATCTGCCTATTTTAATATATGCAATAAGTAATTTTTATAAAATATGAAATACACACAATACATCCATATCATTGACAATACAATATCATGCCAAGCAACATATTTGCACTTAACATATTAGTTTTAAATATTACACACTAAATACACACACTCATCCCGAACATTTCACAAACACGCACTTCACTTTTTCACATATCTTTGATGAACGTCAAAATTTTCTTTTAACGAGATCCAATATGTCATATCTTTTTAATCTCTTGTTTGTATCATCCCTAACAAGTAATTTTTTCACTAATTCATTTGGATGATTTTCCATTTTTACTATCTCGCCAGATAATTTTAATTTATAATTTATAATTAATTAAATTTAATTTAAATATAATATATTATGTTATTTAATCCAATTCAAATTGCGAGATAGTCGAGTGGAGACACTTTATTCCCATTTCTATTTACGGTTGACCACCCTATTTCAGATTGTAGTTCCTCTTCGTACGATTGCATTGTCAGAAGTTTGCATGGGGATAGTTTTCAAATTTTGCAATTTAGCGACTGCTTCCTGTTTATTTTTATCCGATGGAAATTCAGAGTTAGGATTTTCTAAGATCTTATTTTTAATTTCTTGAAGATCTTTTGTGAGATTTTTTATCACTTCTTTTAAATGACTATTTTCATTTTTTTAATGTTTCATTTTTAGATAATTCATTATTGGAAATTTCAGTAATTTCCTTATTTGCATATCTTTTGTTAATATCTACTATTTGAGATTGTTGCGGCGTGGTTCTCTGTACTTTTGTCCCTTGAAAAGGGTTTATTGACTACTTATCCACGTTCATGCCGCTTCATAATATAATAAAATAAAAATAAAAATAAAAACAAAAATAAAACAATAATTACTTTTATATTCTATTTAACTAACTATTTACTTATTTAAAAATAAATAAAAATATACAAATATATACATATGTATAAAAGGTGTGTATAGGGAAGGGGGAAAGGTGATAGGAAATTTTTCTTCACACAGCCCCGGCCCTTGGGTGTGACTGACCTTAGGAGATAAAGCCTTGGAAAATTAAAAATAAACTAAAATTCAAATAAAATCTTTAATAGGATTTGGAATAAGGCGATTTAAGAATCAAAATCTAAAATAAGAAAGTATTTAAATAACAATCCTATTATTTAGCAAGAAAATTATAAAAAATATATATAAAATTTTTACAAAAACTCAACAAAATTGTCATAATTGACAATTTGGTTTGTTTCATTTAAGTAAATATATATATATATACATGCGTAGTGAATCAGATCTCACCAAAATTGGCAGACTTGAAACAAAAGGAGCTAGAACGTCCCACAGATCCACTTCGGGAGCAGGAATCCGATTAAACACATCCAGCTTATTCGAGAGCTACTCACTGAATGACAAAATACAACTTACGAACATTTAAATTTCAACACATCAGTCATAAAACAAACACACACACAATTTAAGTTAATACAAAACACACTTCTAAATACAAAATCCACAAGAACAATTATTATATTTTTATAAAGCTGAACATAACCATATAAACCATATAAGCATATACCCCCATATAAACAACTCATTAAAAGTAAGAAGATAAACTCTTCTTATAGCATCAACTTCAAAGAAATATGAGCTAAGAAAAAATAATCCTCGCCACTGGATATACAACATTAAAATAACATTCTTATTAAATATATACAATTAAATTGATTTTAACAATAAATAATATACAGGGCCGTCTTAAGGAATTCGGCGCCCATGGGCTACTAAAAATAATGCGCCCTTCTTCCTAAGAAAATACACAGAATGGCAAATGGGAGTCGGAAAAGTTATACAAAACAAAAGTGTCAGAACTAGAAAAAAACTATTTATTACTTTTATAATTCATTGTAACTTTTCTTTAAAGTCACTTATTTAAAAGATGGGTATAAATAGTTTACCCAGATTTGAGGGGATTATCTCAATAATGACAGTTCCGATCAGTTTTTAGTCTAATCCTTAGAACTTGATCGGAACTATTATATGATTGGTAGTCTTATATTAACTCCAGTACAGCTCCGACAGTTCAAATGCGACTGAAACAAAAGTACGATCGGTAGGGTGTTACTCCTATTTCGCGTTGCCCTTCTCTATCTATCGTTTTTCAGCACATTTGAAAGAAATAAAAATCAGTTTAATATTTTAAGAAGTGTTTTAATTTAAAAATAAGTAAAAACTAATAAAATGTGAAAAATAAATTTTTACTATATCGCAAATAAAAAATTGCCGCCTCAAAAGGCTTGCGCCCTGGGGCTATAGCCCATTTAGCCCTGTGGTTAGGGCGGCACTGATAATATAAGAATTGAAACAATGTAAACACAAACTTTCTCAATACATCGATATAAATTTATGATTAAAAGAAAAGTAAAATCATTTTTTTTTTACTTTAATTAATTTTTAATATTTCTCTAATTTATCCGATTTATTTTCTTTCCATCAGTCTTGTATTTTGCATTTGTTAATAAATATATAAATATACATTGAAATTTATTCTTTCTTTAGCTTTAACAACACCTCTTAAAGTTAATTTTACTTTGTACCTTATTCCAATCACCTCTTTCCCTCTCATATCGGTCTTAAAATAAAAAATCTTCTCTTTTAGCTTCTTTTTAATTGGTCCTGTGAGGATTAAAAGCCTATTAATCTCCTTTTGAAAGGAATGAGGCGGATAAGAAGCGAAGAGGGTGGTGTGTTAATCAATCCCAAGTGTTCAAAGGGTCTGATGTCCCTTTCCTACCACGGAAGGATGTGGCTCATGCCAGCCGCAAAATGCAGACCCCTTGCCAAATGGCCAAAGGACAAAAATGAAAAATAAAATATAAAAAGTTGCCTCATGGATTACAAATAATATTTTAATTAAATCGCATTTATTATATTTTTTTTATTTTGTTTTATAAAAATTGAAAAAAGTTGCCATTTGTTTACAAATATAAAAAAAGGGGGAAGAGTCCCCGCGATCCATTTATTCCAATATGTATAGCTAGCTAGCTATATATAAACAATATTATATGAAATTTCAATGGGCAAATCACTTAATGGAATTATTCTATTGTAAATGCAATGAATAGTTTCCATTTGAACGGATGTATATTAAATAATACATATTGTTTTAACTAAAATTTATTTTCATTACCTCTTATTCAATCTTCTCGATTTATTAATTATAATAATTAAATTGAATTAATGGGAACATAGTTTTTATTTCTTTCGCTACTAGTGCCAAATGAACTGTTTAGAATAATATATATATAAACATGCTTCGCTTTATTTAATCTAAATAAATTATTTATTAAATGTTTTTAGAACTTTTCTAGAATTATTGATTATAAAATTTATTCATATTTTTTTCTTTATAAATTATTGGAGTTTATATCATATTTACAAATTGAATCTTTCCTAATTAGATGCATAAACATATCATTAGTAACGTCGTTTTGTTATTTTACATAACTAATTTCTAAAGATGAGATAAAATGGATAAAATGAGGTACTCTGTATGGTTGATGAATTAATATTCCTATTGTTTAGCTTTATATTATAATTTAAGAAGCTTAAAGAATGAAAACTTCATTAAAAATTTCATTAAAATATCATTTTACAAAATTGAAAAACAAAATATGGTTCCAATATTCAAAAATCAATCATTATAATATTTAGAAATACATGATTTAATAGTTTTAAGTCTTTATAAATGATATAAACTTTTGAATATCAACCTTTTTATATCGAACATATAAACTAAATCTTTTTTTAAAATTAGTAAATAATTTATATATGTGTAACACAAAATAACTACTTTAAGGAGTTTATCAAAATGATTTTGACATTTTGAACGAATATTTAATGTATTTAAAAATATTCAAAAAATAATCTATATGGGACTATATCATTTTATTTCGGGTGTGACGATTAAAGTCTACACTTCGAATAAGATTTGAATTTTAGGAATTTCAAATGATTTACCATTATCAGCATATTACCTTTCTAATAATTTTTTTTAAATCATAAAATTTATTTTTCATATAAATTAAATAAAGAATAGAGAGATTGAGAATGAATAGATTTCTCGTTTATTCCATTTAGAAATGTTTGTAAATCAAGTATAACAAAGTTTTAATCGTATAATTGAACTTTGTAACAAAAAGAAAGAATTTTTTTATATTTTTTTTAATATATATTAGTCGAAGTAATAAAAAAAAATGAAATGATTTAAATTTTTTATTTTATCCAAGAATTCTTTCATTTTTGACCGGTCTTTTCCGAATCGACTATAACTTGATAGTGAAGAGGAAGAGGGATATAAAAATAAAAAAAGAGGCCTCCACTTTCTTAAGAAAGACGAAAACCATTTGTGGGTGTGAGTTGAGAAGGATAAAAAGGGTCCAATGCGGTGTCTCGCGAGGCGACACAAATCTTACTCGCTGGAACGATAATTCTCTGCAACCGGGGGGCACTATGCCAGAAAGCCCGGGTTCGAAAATCAGGGGACTCACCCACTCCTCAATTGGTTCAACACTCGCCACGCCACCACCCTCTTCATAGCCTTTTCGTCTAGCTTGAAAAAAAGATATCGTAATAAAAGTAATAAAAAAAAAATAATAATAATAAAATAAAAAATCAGTCAATATAATAGTATATATCACTATCAAATAAATTTACTTTTTTTTCTTTAAGATGCATATGCCATTTAATATAACATTATATTTTCGAAAAACAATATATTCAACGTGTTAGATTGAATATTTAGAGAGGGAGAGAAATAAAAAGAGTAGTGGTTTTTGTATAAACAATAGTGGCTTTTCTCTTACTCTCATCCGTTTTTGGACCTTGATATTTTCTTAAAAGATCAATAGAGTAATGGATTTTTGTTTAAAAGTTCACAAAAATCTATTTGTAAAATAATAATATAATAATAATGGAGGCAGCTAGCCGAGAGTGTAGCATAGCAATTTTCTACACAAGAAGGCGGCGTTCGATTCCAACTAAGAACAAATTTTTCTAATAAAGTTTAATTTAACAACTGCCTCCGGCTCCAGGAACTGTCAGTTCCTGGTTCTTTACATGCAGAAGGCAACGGGAAACAACCGCTTTAACATTCCCAAGAAAAATCATCATGCCTGATGATGATAGCCAAACTACGAAAGGGAGACGGCACCTTAAGAAGAAGAAGAATAATAACATATAATATAAATAAATTACTTACTTTTAACAATTTTAATAGAGATTAAAAGATTTGGATTTCAATTCGATCAATTTCCATAGGACGTACGTATATTAAACCCACACTGTTTTTACACCATAATGTTTAAAGGATGTTAGGATTATTCTGTTATTTTTTTCTTTTGAATTAGATTTCCTTTTAGCAGATGTATTAATCGGCCGAACAATCGCTTTTTGAGCAATAAAAACTTTTGTAATACTTCACTTCGGACTTAGAAGTTTTTAAGAAAACTGTCATCACGGTTGGAATCTTTTGCAATCGTTTCGATCTTTTGAAATTTTTTTATTTTATAATTTATAATTTTTTGTGAGTTTTAGGATGAATTTGATGAATTTCGATGATGAATGATTTTCGATGAATTTAGATATTATTTATTAATTAGTTTAATAATTCAAAAATTAATAAGAAAATATCGCTAAAAATTTATACATACACTTTTGATAATTTAATTTTAAAAATTCAAGTAAATTTTTTTAAAGTAAAAAAGGGGACGCTGAATACTATATTCTCACCAAGAAAAATATTTATTTGAAAAATATTAATTCTTTATTTATAAATCTATTTTCATTAGAATATTTTTTATTGTATTTACTTAAATGAAGTAATTTATGTTATTAATATTTATAAAAACGTATAAAATTAATTTTTCGTGCTATTCATTTTATAATTTTTTTTAATGTTAAAAAGACCATATAAATAACTAAAAGGACCATTCAGTTTTTTTTTCTTTTTTTTGCGCTTTTTAATGTTTTATTACTAATTTTAAATTTGCACAACAAAACATTATCAAGGGAGATAATCTTGGACAAAATCCAAAAAAATCTTTTCGTAATTTGGGTTCTATTAAAATGGAACATCTTTACTTTACTAAATCACATTTACAAATTTTTATTTTATATTCGCTACTCAAACCATTCTTATATTTATTATTTCAACCCGCTCCCTTCCATGGCAATCTATTATGGTTTAATCAAACATTTATTTAAATTATTATTATCATTTTTGGAAATAAAGCCTTTTTAATTTATAGTTTTATATATTAAAAAACTTTTGGCTTTCAGAAATGATTAAAAAAAAACGAAGAATCGGTGATGTAATACCTAATTGTATTAATAATTGATTATTAATCAAATACTTGTATTTAAAAACAATTGATTTTTATCCATATTACTTATCATTTCTAACTAATCGATTAAATCAAATTTTAAACAGTTTTTTATTTAAAGATAAGTATTTAAAATAGAAAAAAAAATGTTTATTTATATATTATGAAATTTATATCTTGTGTTCCTTATATTTATTTATCTGATGCTTTAAATTCCTTCACGTTAACAACATCTTGCAAAAAAACGTAATAAAAATATTATAAGTGTTATTCTTTTTTTTTTGTTGTTTTTATCATAATCTTTTTTATTGTGCATTCCTTTAGGTAGCATCTTAAAAAAAAAATAAGATTCAAAATAAAACATCTTAGATAAGAAACCAACCTCCAACCTAAAATAATTTTAATATATATCACTTTTGTGTGTTAATTTAAAATAGAGTAATGAATGCAAATATTGATTGATTCAAATGTATTTGAATTTTTTAAAACATTTAATATTCGTTGATATAAATAAAAGATAACCAACTTCCTTTGTCGAAATATAACCTTTTCCATTTTGTAAAGGTCACAAATTAGCATTTTCACGAAACGATTGGCCTTTACTTATTTAAGGATTTCTATAATCCGAATTGAGAATTATATCTAGGATGATACGATAAAGAGAAATAACTTTATCTACAAATCAAATATTCTATATCAGATTGAATAAACGTTTAGGGACGCCAAATATTACTTAAATGTTTATCTTGTTTTTAAAAGATTTCTTAACTAAGATTAATCCTATGACCCATAATTCCTATAATTCTTTTTTAACTATCTAAAAGTCTATAATTTATTTATACTCATACTTGTTAAAATTTATATTTTATAATAATGAAATGGAACAAAACAATTTTATTTTATATTGTTATTAAAACTTATTACATAACAACATTACATCAACAACAATCACATAAAAACCTTTGATAGCATCTTTCTTTTAATGATCATTATATTGTTAAATTACAAAAATATGTATTAATTTTTATATTAATCAATATATTAATTCTAAACCTATTTTATTTAGTTGTAAATTGGAAAATTGCCAATGATGTTTAAGTATCAATGTCATAACTAATTATTGACTTGGTTGGTTCACCAACATTTTCAATGAGTTTAGACATCTGTTTATAGGATATTAATCATTTTCGATTAAATGATAGGAATAAGTTAACTTATCTGATAAAAAAAAACAACTATCTATTCAGTTTAATTGTAATTGATCAAATCCTTTAACGAAATATTTTTTTTCTAAAAAAATTTAAATGTTAGAGAATTATTTTTATTAAAATTTTCTGAAAAACCTTGTCTTTTATTCTAATTTTATATATGTATCTCTAAATTAAATCATTTTATCAATAGACTATAATAACTTTAATATATTGTGCATAATTAAATAATTAAGGTAATCCCAAGATATTTGAATTAGAATTATAAGATTATTCTTCTGAATGTAAATGTCTTTTTTCACATCAATAAAAAACAACCACGACATGGATCATTGGTCAATCTTATTTATAATCTAAGATAAAACTTATATAAAGAATAGCAAATAGTATTCATATAATTTATACAATAAATTAAACTAGCAAGTTTATATACTACCTGTTACTTTTATAGTGAATCGTTAGTTTTAATAACAAGAATATATAAGAAAGTAGAATATGTATAATTTCTTCAAATAATTCAACCTTCTATTTAACATAAAAACCAACAGTTATTTTATTTTCTCTTCCAATTTAATAATAATAATCATCATCACCATAAATTGTAAACCTATTTTCAACATTCGCCCATGTATTGTATTGTAGCTTCCCGTACGAAAATAACATACAACAGCTAGACTATCGATTTATCAAATCCCCTGTGGGTGAAATTCTATCTAAACATATAAATATAGAGATAAAATTTCAATCAAATAAAATCATTAATATTTTAGGATTAAGCTCAATGAATGTGAAACTAATTATTTTAGCATATAATAAAATTTGAACAACATATAATAAATTACATTCTCTATAAAAATTTTAAAAAAATATATTTTCTTATTATTTTGAGTGTTAAAACCTATAAGAATTTTTAATAAATAAATTTGATTAGCTTTTTGTGGAACACTACACAAAGAAAATATTAACTATAGGTACAATGTTTTTTTTTAAATAATAACTGTGTTAATTTTTAAAATTTTGAAAGCAATGTAATGTAATGTAATGTAATCTGCAACATATGAAGTGAATATTGAACATAGATATCTCAGAAATTTAATTTTCAGTTTTACAATTATATTTTATTACAATGTTCAAATATATGATAAGAAATTGAAATTATTTGTGTTATAATATAATATTTTAACATCTGCTATTTTTTTATTCATTTGAATGAATTTCTTTATTTTAGAACGTTGGAAAGAAAAAGCAAGTGCTATATCATATGAAAATCTTATTATATCAAATATCAAATAAAAAAAATAATTTTAAAATAAAAGTTTATGAATAAATGTATGTCTAGTAAAGTATTAATTACATCACTTGGTTATTTTATTTTAATTTATTTATTTTTTTGTGAAGAAAGGTGAGTGGAATTTTTAATATAATATTGGGGTTTGCGTTCCATTTATAATTGAATTTCAAATGTAACATATTTCAACAAGGGTACATACATTGGAATGTTTTTTAATGACTCATTAAAACTTACTAAAAATTGCTTTAAAATTTAAACTGAAATTCTCTTCATCCCTCTTTCACTCTCTCTCTCTCTCACTTTGTTTTTGTGTTTTTCTAAACTTTTATCCTTTTCTTTCTTTCTCTCTCTCTCTCTTTCTACCTCATTAAAATCATTCAATAACATATAACCAGTCACAAATCGGAATAAGATGACCGACATTATATCCCATGTCACTGAAACGCATTTGAATAGGTTTCAACTTAATTGTTGCTTTAAAATGAAGCCGTTGGGATTCGATTCCTTGCTATTTCACTCTAATTTGATTAAACACTCAGGTTAAATTAACAAACTTCTCGTCTAATGAGAGCTATGATGTTGGTACTGGTGTTGGTGTGTGGGGGAGGGATGAAGAAGGGGTCGATGAGTAAGAAAGTGCCACCTTGTGAAGTTTACATCTGTTTAATAGACAAATCGTCTTTAAAACTTCTTTTGACTCTTGAGAGTTGCAACGCTAAACTTAACGACGAGTGAAAAAGAGAGAGGAGTGTAAAGGCAAATACAGAAGGGAGTGAGTGAGAGGACTGAAAAATTGAATCAAGAAGGTATATATATATATATATATATATTCTTGACATGATTTAATTAAAATACATATACACCTGTAGTTAGAAACAACTTAACAAGTTCGATAGAAAGTTTTCACTAAATAAACCATCCCTAAAATTTCTAATTTATTTCTAATTTATGTCTGTTTTTCACTTTACGTTGGAATTACTTAGAAGAAATGACAATTGATGTTTTCAAAATACATCTTTAAGTATTAAGAGTTATAAATATGCGATAGTTTTTTTTGAAAATGAATATTTTTCACTCATTACGATAAAAACAAAAATATAAAATTGCCAAATAAATCATAGTAATTATTTATGTCATTTTTATCATTTATACATCACATATATCATTTTTACTAGATTATAGTATAAAATAATGCAACATAATAAAATAAAAAAATTTGGTTAGAAGCTGGGAATTTCAAATTGACAATATATTTTTAGTTAATCGACTACAAAAGATCTAATTCGAAATTTTTAGCATGTGTTAAATTTTCATTTTGAATTGTTATCTCAACAAAAAATATATTTTATTTTAAATATCTAATCTAATTCATTATTTTTAGAAACTAACCTATTAATATTTGAAAAAAATAATATTAAAGTTATTTTTATCATGTTATAAACCCATGTATAAATTTAAATTCAACAGAGAAAATAGCTATATTTAAATTTGTAAAAAAACTATTTTAGACCTGATATAGCTATTTTAAAGAATTGCTTAGACTAGGGAATCAATATTGAAATCCTTTTCAACATACTATTAGTATTTTGCCAGGGACAAGATTTTCATTCTGTTTATATATATATAAATATAACTTATAAATTAATTATTTTTTAATACTTAAATATTTTTAATTAATTTTATTTAAATTAATTAGGATTGCAAAACAACACAATATTTGTAAAAGTAAAAATTAAAATTTGATAAGTGAAAATTATTCTCTTGGAACTTTCAAAAAAATTTTCGTCAAATTGTTTATATACATAGAAAATAAACAAAAAATATGAATTGTTTATTTTTTTTTTTTTCTAAAATTTTAAAAATTGGGTGAAGTTTCAAGTTTTATGAAATATAATTTTAAAGAATTTATATGTTGAGATTTTAAAATTATATATTGTAAATATGTTAATAAATATTATTATAATGAGCAAGATGTTATAATTTTAAAAACAATTTAATTTTGGTTTAAAATTTGGTATATAATTATATTACATAACAATACCTCCCTTACTATCGTCGGTCGGTAAAAATTATGACACGAAAGAATAATATCAAATATAAATAAACCTAAAAATATAAACATATATAATATAATAATATATTTCATAAAAATCCTTTGAAGAAGGTTATAAGAGATATATTTTATAAAAAATATGCCTGATATATTTTTTTTAATTTTTAATTCATCCAAAATTGACATTTATGTTTAGTATTTAATTAACAAAACACTATGTAGATTCCGAGTTGCACATCACCGCTAAAATATATTATAAACATTATTAATATATTGCTTCTATTAGGTTTCGTGCTTTTGGTTAAAATAATAGACATACAAAGCTTATAAATGTAAGTACCGGGACCCCGAGCCTCGGCTCGGTACTTAAGTTAAAAAAAATGATTCATTATTATTGGGTTTGGCTGGTAATATTAATACCTGGGACACCGAGCTGTCGCTCGACCCTTTAAAAAATATTAATCTACAATTAATTATTTATTACAATTATTAAATGTTGCATCATTGCATCAATCTGATTAAAATGAATTGAACTGGGGTCCTCAATAATACAAACAAACAATTTTAGCTAGCATAATAAGATTAATCCAAGTAATATCGTCTATTTCTATTCGACACTATTTTCAGTTATGAAATGAACAGTCAGTAGAGAGTAAAAAAATTGTAATTGAAGACCGTTGTTTTTAAAAATAATTAAATTATTTTATAGATTATAAAATAAAAATTATTGTATTAACATTAAAAATATTGAAATAAAAAAATAATAGTTTGATTTAATAAACTAAAATATTATAAACATTTTTAATGTGAATTTCTCAGGGAGGTAGGGAGCCCAATTCATTTAACCATCCATGTTGTATAAGGAATCTTAATTTCTTAACACTCCGTTTTTTCAAATTTAAAATAGAGGGAGAGAAAGAGTTTCAATTATATTCGAATAGTCTATATATTCTATATATGAGTATTTTTTTTTTCTGAATTTAATACCAAGTTGATTTTCAAAATTTTCTATTCTTTATGCATATGATTGATTACATGTGTTAAAATTTAAACAAATTCAAATATTCTAATTTATAAATTTATATAAAATTTAATATTATTTTTTCGAGACTAATGGCAAATACCGGTGACCCTAGTCAGAGCAAGAGAAGACTTCTTTTGGTAGCGGCCCAGTCGATGATGTTATATGGATCGGAGATTTGGGCTTTACAACTATATTTTAAGTGAAAAAATGATTTCTTGGTTATATAAAAATTAAAATATGATTCTTTATATCTTTATTATACAGAAAAGTAGGCGTGTTAATATAAAATATATACCTGGGACACCGAACTATCACTCGACCCTTTAACCAATTTATACAATTTATTTTTATATACTTTAAAAATTTTACAATTTTTTAATTATTTATTATAATTGTTAAATGGGATTTCTAAAAATGACCCATTAAAAATTTGTTTCCTAAAATGTTTCAAATTAATTAAAATAAATTGTATAAATGTTCATTTATAAAATCTATATATCTGTGAGTTTGTTTTTCGATTTTTTAAATTTTGATTTTGGATTCGATTAGAGCTTAAAATGTGTAAATGTAAAGTGGTCTTGGTTTTTTTAAAATTCGTTTGGGAACATGGTCAAATCGGCAGTCAAAGTTGAAAATTCCCCATATATTATAACTACTGTAATTAGTATTATTATAATGTAAAATTATAAAGAAAAAATGTTTAGACATTATTATAGACATTTTCATTCTGTAAATTAAATAATTTTATTTCATTTAAATAAATATCTATTTTTAAATATTTTTTTCTCTCTACATTATTTATCTAATTCTCACAATATATTAAGATCATACCGGGACCCCGAGCCTCGGCTCTGTAATTAAGTTAAAAAAAAAAAATTCATTATTATTGATAAATATATATCGTAATTTATAATTATAAAATATTATTAAAATATATATTTTTAATTTTATTTCGAAATTAAATAAAAAATTTTAAAATATTTTAAATATAAAAAAAATATATATTTTTAATTTTATTTCGAAATTAAATAAAAAATTTTAAAATATTTTAAATATAAAAAAAATATTAATACAATATTCTTTAAAAAAAGGCGGGAGTCAAATTTCAATATAAATGTCATTTGTGATGTCATCAATATATAAATTAATAATAAATAATATTAATAAATATTAAATTTAATAAAAGAACAATGAATAAATAAATATAAAATAGTAATTTATTAAAATGTAAACAATAGATAAAAAGAAAAAAAATAACAAATTCATTATTTTCATTTTCATTTTCATTTTTAAATAACGATTCACCCGGCGAGTTTCGAACCGACGAAATCCACTCGTTAAAACATCTCTCTAGCCACTGTACTATATATGTTTAGATAAAAAACTGTCATTTTTTTACTGTCTTAGCAGGCAGATTTGATGTTTTTTATTTATTTTTTTTTTTTTTTGAGAGAGATTAATAAATATCTATATATATTTTATTAAAAATAAATATTTTTAATTTTATTTCGAAATTAAATAATAAATTTTAAAATATTTTAAATAAAAAAAAATATTAATACAAATAAAAATGGAGGCCAATTTTGACGTTTTCCATATATAATTTTCAATTAAGAAATTAATAATGAAGCTGAATGTTTCAAGAGATATCATCAATAAAACTTAATTTTTCTTTATAAATACTATATCTAGTGTAAATTTGAAAAAAATCGTTAGAGCGGTTTTTGAGAACCAATATATATAGATAGATAGATATATACAATTTTAGCTAGCATAATAAGATAAGATACAATACAAATCAAATATTTGAAATAAATAAAATATTTATGATATTAAGAATTACCATTATCATTCAAATAAAAGTAATCATTCCTGATTATGGATTTATTAGATTTATTTATTATTTTTTATTTATTTAACACCTTTTTTAGTTCTTCTTCGAACTGCTTTATCTATAAGATTTTTAAATTGTTTTTCCTCTCCCTCTCTATCTTAATCCACCTGTTAAATTATTCATTTATTTATTTAGAGCGTAAATAACTGATATTTGTGATAATTAAAGTAAATCTTTTGAAAATGTTTTATTTATTTAATAATCAAAATGTTCTAGTTCTATAAACGTAACGAGTGACGATTGGAAAAATAAAATTCATTAAAACCAATCTGATCTGCCGATCGTTTACTTCCATTCTATCTGTTTCATTCACTAACATAAATTATCTGATAAATGTTTATACATTTCGTCTCTCATGTATAAAATCATTTATTTACTTGAATTTAATTTGATATATATATATATATATATTCATTTTAAAAAAATGAAACGGCACTATGCCAAACCTTCATGGTATTCAAGGTTTTTATTCGTTTTTTTAAACACCCACTGGGCAATCTTAAGTTTTTTCTTTTTTCAAATATTCATAAGAAAACGGTTCACCATAGACTTATACTTACATAATGTATTAATCAATGAAAGTTGTACTAAATTCACTTTGAATTTATTTAATTTTTAATTATTATATTTGGTCTTTAGAAGTAAATCTTAATAAATTATTTTTTTGTACATTAGTTATATATCTTGCTTTAGAAGAGTTTTAAATTTGTTCCTAAAGGTCCATTTATAAAACAAAAAGTAATTTAAATAATCATGGTTATATTATTTAATTTAGAAAAAAATTATTTAAAGTGTTTGTTAAAAAGTATTCATTAATTTTAAATTAAAGTGTCCAATCTGTCTCTCCCCTCTTCATCCCGCCTAGCCACTTTCTCCCTCTGATTCTCTCGTTTCAATGGATGGCCTGATGAGATTCCAAAATAATTAAAATAAATGACTCCCTTTAATTCACTCTGTCTCGAAATTGAATTGGCAAATAGAAAATGGAAAGTTATTTTCTCTAATGGGTCAGTAGCATATAATAATTTTTAAGCCGGCCTGATTCAAGGTTTGAATGGGTCCTCGTGGCCCCCGCCTGGTCCTTAAATTAAAGCCGAGTGGCGGTGGCTTCATTAAAGTGCTCGGCTCCATCTGCACATCAACCGGCAACCAAGAGAAGAAACGATGAAGGACTTGAAGGGCTTTGACCGGCTCTCCTCCCTCCTTATTTCTTCTCAATCCTCCTACACTTTCAGTTTTAGGCAGGGCGGAAAATGGCAGCAGGTGAGTGCCGTGTGACGTCACGCAACCCCTGGTTTCCATGACAACTGCGACCTGGCCCAAATTCCGTATGCGTATCCCCATCGTAGCTCTCTAACCCCCGAGGGGATGGAGGCCCACCCGACGCTGAATCACCAACAGCTGACTCGAGAAATGAAGGAGCATTTCGCGCTCGCTTTGCCAGATTTAGCCCGCTTTTATGTTATATACCTACGGAGAGATGGATTTAAATTAAAAAAATGCAACCACACATAAATATAATAATCTTATTTCAAAATTGAAAAAATTAATTATAATTAAAAATTTAATAAAATCATGTTTTTCATTATATTTTTTTAGAATATACTTTTATAGAAACAAGTACCTCGAGAGATAAAGAATTTATTACAATTAATCAAAAGAAGATAAAATATTCTTTGTAATATGTGGGTATAATTTTTAACAGACTGAATTTTTAAAATTATTAATGTTTAAAATTTATTTTCATCATCATTATATATTATATTGGATTCAATGGTCATATTCAAAATTATACTGTCTTTTTATCACGATTCTTCTTCTTTTCTTTACGCTCCATTCGCATCGCGTGATTAGTAAAAAACAACAACAATTTACTAATCAGTTTAAATTATTTATAATATAATTGGAAGCACGCGTTTAATTTAAATATTCTCATATTTATAAATTCTCTATTAAATTATATAGAGATAAATCTCAAACTACTCTACACCAAATAAATTTAAAATCAAAGGGAAAAAAGAAAAACAAATTTTGATTTTTGTTATTTTTTTTTTATTTTTTCAGGTGAGTTTCCAAAGTCTCGCAAGTTTCTATTTTTTATTTGGGTTTTATGAAGAAGAATTTACTAATGGTATGTAATCTCATATTATCTTTATCTTTAAAATTTCAATTAAACCTTCATCACTACATTTTGCAATTTTTTCTCAACCGAAGTAAACAAATAAAAATGCATTAATATAAATATTTATTACATATATAAAATTTCATATGATTTTGGATGTTATTTCTTTTTAATTTATATCCAAGGTTCGTTTGAGTTGAAGGAGATAGGTGGAAGCAAGTCTCCCCGGATAATTCCTCTTCTTATTCCATTTAATATGCTTCTTTTTAACTCCCAACACACTTTCTGTTCTTATGTTAATAATTTGTTAGCTTCACAGTAGTTCCTAACTTAATCACTTATTAATGTCCGTTTCGAAGCATGGTTATTATGTTGTATGTGGTTAGATATGTTGAGTAATGGAGGAATTCCTCAGTTTGAGGTGGAAGTGTAACTATATTTCTGGTGTTGCTAACTTCTTATAGAACTTTTTTTGATGATTAAAGAAATTTGAATAATGTTCTTTTGGTATAGTATGTTCAATATATTTTCTTAATCTTGTTCATTTAACTTTATAAATTTTCATGGATGTTTTCTTTAGCTAAGTTAACTTTTTAATATTATCTTATCTAACCATATTTTCTTAGCTTGTTTGTAGTAGTTCGATATATTTTTTTGAGTATATATCGTTGTGTATATCTTGTTGGTTTGTAATATGGAACTTGAAGTTATTTTTTTATGTCGAGGGAAAACACTTGTCAGATATTTTTATGGGAATAAGCTGATCCACTATATAATTTTCTCTGATTTTTGCAAATTAGCTGAGGTGTCTCAACTCGACTATCTCGCAATTTGAATTGGATTAAATAACATAATATATTATATTTAATTAAATTTAAATAGTTATAATTAAAAATTAATAAACAATATTTATTAAACCAGCGCATGTTTGGGTCTTTGTTGATAGCACCACGTCATGTGTTGGCGCTTGAGATTTGCAGTGTTTAAAAAATGAATACTGGTACTTTCAGCTATTTAATCAAGCTGAAATTCTATATATAGCAGTTTTATACAATTATTAATCATGTGAAAAATTATCAAACATATATCTTTATTTTTACGGTCACTTTAGAAGAAAAAAAACCAAAACGTTGTGAGTAATGACCCTCTTCCGGTTGAGCTACATTTCTCAAAAGTTGATAGAAAACTACGAATTTTGAATAATGACCATGACCACACACACACAGAGGCAGACATTTTTCGCACCCTTAGTGAAAATGATTCAGGAACCTTCAAAACGTATAAAAACATCAAAATCTCAACATCGAAAATTTTCGTGATCGCAATACTATCTCTGGCGAGATAGTAAAAAGCATCTTCTATTTCTACATAAGGTTTAGAGAGAAATGTTCTGGGAATTATTGTATATGTAGTACGGGAGGAGGATTTGATATTTCTTCTTGATTTAGTTGATTGATTTCCTCTCTCCGTATTGCTTTTCTTCAGTCGATTAGGTTTTGCTCAAAAAGAATTACGAATCTCAGCACAAAGAGGTAGAAAATAAAATATATAATATGGTTCTTCGATAGTATTTCGAATAACATTTTAACATCAAATAAAAATAAATAAATTTATTTTTTTTTAAATTTTATTTCTCACTTGTAAATTTTTTAAACTGTAAGAATTTAATTTTTATTTATAGCTAAATAATAAAAAATAAATGAATTGAAAAAATAAGAACATATTTTGCATAGTCGTACTTAACGAAGGCAAAGCCTTATGAATAAAAAAAGATTTTAGAACGGAAAAAGTGAATGAAACTAAATTTTAAGAAAGTAATTAAAACGTCGGATTTAAAAGCATTTATTATTATATTTGGTTCTAGGAGTGCATAAAAAAATTAAACTATATATATTATATATTTTTATTAAGTAAAATAAATCACTCAAAAAGTAAAATATCAAATAAAATACTAAGGATCTTCATTAGATAGATGTTGCTTTTAATATACTCGAGAGTGGTTTAATGACATCTTTATTGAATTTTATCATAATTATGTCAAAGTAATACAAAGTAAAATATGTGAATTATTTGAAACACGTCATCAAAATTTAATTACTCCTTTGAATATCATTTTAGTACAATAGATATTTTAATTTTACCATGAAAATTTCTATATATATTCATAGATATATAATTGGTTTATATCTTTGTATTTTAAAGACTTCTATGTTTAGAAAATAATATATTTAAAATAATATACCTATGGTGGTCCACCGTGGCTCGCGAGCCACATGTGGCTCTTTTCGAGTTTATTGTGGCTCAATTAAAAAATTTAAAGTCATGACACAAAAAAAGATACTATTTTCGATTTTGAAATATGGCTCTTAGTATCACCAAGTGTGGCCACTCCTGTAATATACTATAGACATAGACAAATTAAGGAGATATATTTATATTCATGATTTTACATCTCTAATTAAAGGGGATGTTTAAAATTATTTTTTTCATTGAACACTTGAATTTATACACATTTAAGAAAACCATATTTTTTTCTTATGAATTATTAATAATATTAATAATGTATATACCTAAATTGAATTTGTGAATTTACTCAGGTATGAATCGTCAATCTAAAGGTTATATTTATTTTGATAATACAAATAAATATGATTTTTAATAGATTATTGTAGGAAACCTTGATACAAAAATAAAAATAAAATAAAAGTAAAAATCTTAAGAAAAATATGACTCCAATCAATCATTTCAATTTTTAGTTTATTTTTCTTAATATTTTACAAATTCGATTTTTAACTTAAAGAATGATAATTATATGCATATTTAGAATTGAAATTTAGATACCTAGTCATTCTAATATCACAAAGATACGTTAAAAAAGTAAAAAACCAGGGCTTCGAATCGGAACTGAACCGAAAACCGAAAACCGTAAAAACCGGTATTTTTGACGGAACGAAAACCGGAGCTGAACCGAAAAAAAATATCGGTTTATTTCAGTTCAGTACGTGTTCAAGCCAGTGTTGCTAGAAGTGGTGTTTTGGCAACACACAAGCCCGAATTTTTTTCAATTAGTTATGCCTCGCACTGTAGGTTGTCACTAAAAACTTTGTTTCAAAAATTAACATCGAGTGTCCGAGTTTTACTCTTCCTTTGGTTGCGTTGGCAGCGTACGTTGAAAAGGAAGACGATTTAGAGAATTTTAGACTCCCTATTTCTACAGATGTTGACATTGAATTCATATTGAATAACTTTGACCAAGTACGAAGATTAGACAGTAAAAAACATATTTTAGAATTTTGGGAGAAAAATAAAACCTATCCTCATTTATACAAAATTGCAATTAGGGCTTACAATACCGGGATCTCGGGATCCCGAATACCGGGATCCCGGACGATTTTTGTCCGGTATTAAACACCGGTATTTATGTAAAAAATACCGGTATTTTGGTATTACGAATTTACAAAATGTGTATGATTTTTTAATGACAATAGTGCCGACAAGTGTAGAATCAGAAAGAGCTTTTTCGGCCGCTGGTTATATATGTACGAAAATTCGGTCCTCGCTTGATGATGAAACGATTGATTCATTGTGTTTTTTAAGAGCAAACTTTAATAAACAAAACGCAAGTTATTAATATTAAATACTTTCAATTTATATTTTTATATTTTTTACTTCTTTAATTATATTTAATTCTTTAATTATATAATACCATACGAGCCTATTATATGTAAAATGTAACATAGAATTTATTATTTACTTTATTTTACTTGCACGTTTTTTTGTATCTATCTACTCCTACTCTCTATGTAATAAAATAAATAATATCTACTCATTTCAGAACAATATTTATTGGATTTCATATATTATTTATTAAAAAGTCAATATAACATCTGAGGTAAGTAGAAATATAGCTAGTAAATTTATTATTAATAATACCGGTATTAATACCGGTATCCCGGTATTTCAAATTTCAAATACCAAATACCGGTATTCAGATTTTAGTTCGGTATTGTAAGCCCTAATTGCAATGGTGGTTTTGGGAGCCCCTGCAACACAAGTTAGTGTTGAAAGAGCTTTCTCTGGTTTAAAGTTTATTTTACGAGACAATAGAAATAGTTTAAATGAAAATATATTGGAGGTATTTTAATAATTAGAGGTAATTTTCATCTTTTATAATTCTAGTTATAATTATAAGTAAATATATCCAAGAATCCTGTATACTTTAACATTAAATATACGAATTTGTTTCGTTTGTTGGGTGTTTGAAAGTGGAGAGATGTAAAAAAATATTCATACATATATGTTCCGTTTAATAAATTATATTAACATCTTATATTATATACTTCTAATTATTATACCTTTAATTAATTATATTATTATTTATATTATATTGTATCAATTCATGTAGTATGATCTAGGGTCGTAGCAAGAAATATTTTTCGGGCGCTAATTTATGGCAGACTCGGCATACCCAGACCTAAATTTCTAATACAAATAAAAGGTCTTTAAAATTAATTAATCGGAACCGAAAACCGAAAAAAACCATTATTTTTGCCGGAACGAAAACCGGAACCGAACTGATATTTTTTTTATTGAACCGGAACGAAAACCGAAACGAAAAAAATAACGGTTCGAAGCCCTGTAAAAAACATCTTAAATAATTGATCATGTTTGTTTGTACATCTTTCTAGGAATATTGAATCCAAAAATTTAAAGTACCACAAAATTAAAATTTATAATAAGTCTCTCTCTCTAATTTAATAATCGAAAATGTAAGGTATAAAAATACAATTTTTTACAATAAGAATAATATATTCGATCTTTAGGTTATATTTATCAAGAATGTATTTATTAAAACTTAAATGGTTTATTTAATAATTTTTAAAGGAATTTTTGGTCATTCAATAAAAATTCCTTTAATAAGAATAATAATTGTTTGATATTTTTGTGATTACCTTAATTAAAGATTTAAATCATTCACATTCCATCTCGGTGAACAATCAACCATTCAAATTCCTAGAAATAATGAAAAATATAATCTCTTTTATGTTGGTTGTTAAAACAAACAAATATCTTATATTTATTTATAAAGTAAAAATTATAAAGAAATGTTATCATGGAAGTTTTTTCAATTTGTTGAAAATAAAAATTCAAATAACTTTGATCTACAGAATCAAAATTACACATTTTTTTTTTTTTTTTTTTGCAAAAACACAACTCTTTCATAAAAAAGAACAAACATCTTTCTGATCCGATTTTGCTTGACAAAACAACAACTCCATCAAGAAATCAAAAGCAAAGAAAAAGAAAAAACAACTGCTACCGCAGGGGCGGTGTGTGGTGTTCAATTTGAATGTTGTTCCTTCTTGCTGGCTGGTGGCTCGATTTCTTTTTATATTTCTGGCTCTATCTGGTCCTCTCTCAAGATTCTTTCTATTATATTTAAATGATTGTGTATTTGTTAAGTGTGAATTCACAGTCCGGTGGATTTCCTCCCTCACAGAATATATCCCCCCTTCTCCGAAAGTTTCAATCCACTGGCATTCGGCCATCGGGATATCTCTGGCACGCGTATTCAGCTGGTCCTCCTGACCCAGATCACGGTTTCACCCTGAACTACGACTCTAAATATATCACGCATGTATTTTATTTAAACATTTTTAGATTCATTCAGACAAGTATTTATGATATCATCACTTAAAATTTAATCGATTTAAAGAAAAAGATAACAAAATTTTATTATATTTTTTTACATCAATAAATTAAATGAAAATTTATAACGTACTTTTAAAAAGTAATAAACTGAAATTTAAACTATTAAATTTTTTTTTTAAAGAAAAACATAATAAACAATATTTAATTCAAAAATGATATTTTATTTCCAATTACTTATTCTTGAAACATCTTATAATATATTTTAAATTATTCATTAAAATATTATACTTTTATTTGGAAAATAATTACAATATAATCTATTAAAATTTATTAATTTCGATTAATGAATATTCTTAAGATGAAAATAATTAATCATATATGAGCGTCTAATATATAAGGTTCATCCATAATTATTATGGCATATTTACCGCCTTGTATTTCTTGAAAAAATTCGCGATTTGTTTATTATTTTTTCATGAATATAATCTTCTCTCTTTCATTTACAAAAATGCATATCGAAAATCTTCTTTATATTCCCCATATCTATTACTTCGGCAGCAGACTCATCTTGCAATATCAGCTAACTCTTCTACGAAGGAACAATCAACAAAAGTCATGATTTCAATGATTCTAGAAGTTCAATCGGGGATACAATCCTTCGGTCGGTGAATATGGAGGATGTAGGAGCAGATCCCGTCCTGACGATGTACCGTCAAAAGTTTGTCCGTTTTGAACTTTTAGAACCATCTATCAACTTGGTTTTTGGTGATTATTCCTTTGTAGAAAAGTTAGCTGAGATTGCAAGATGAGTCTGCCACCTTCCAACCTTTCTCAAAATGGCAGAAAATGAAGATGATTTTCGATATGCATTTCTATAATAGAAAGAGGAAAAGATTATTTGAAAAAGGTATTAAGGAAATACCACATTTTTTCAAAAAACATGCCTCAATAATTCTACATAAACCTATTATATATGAATAATATATGAAACTTTATTACTTAAATAAAATATTCTTCAATTTAAAATTTTTTTATATTTTAGGTTAAATTATTGTCATTTGCTTATATCAACATTGATTAATTTGTTTAATATCGAAAGGATAATGTTTGGTAAATAAAAAACAAATATAGGCATGTGAATAAAATATTATTCTCCTCCAAGTTAGCAGGTAATTTATTAATTTGCTATAATTATCAATAATTAGTACTAACGAGGCTCCTCCCCTTCTCTTTCATTTATCATTTATTATTGAAAGCTAATTTATAAATCGTTATTTTTATTTATAATATTATAATTCAAATATTTTAGAATATCACTAAAATTCAAATCTTCCCTTTGTATCAGTTAGTCAGGTTTCTTTTATTGTTAACTAATATATTATTGTTGCTATAATTATTATCCTTGTCTCATGTTTCTTTGGGTTTTCTGTCGGCACTCCCTAACATTTTTACCATATTCATTATTCATTAATTTTTATTAACTATTTTGATTCCGTTTATCTCCCAGACTCTCACAGAACTTTCTTTCAATTTAGGAATGTCAATTCCATACAATTGGTCTTGTTTTTGCTGCGCTAAAAAATCAAAAATTTTCTAATAAACATTCAATTCTTAGTTAATCATAAAATTGGCAGAATAACCATATTTTTTGACATGTCTTTGTCATATTTTGAAAATAATTTTTTGCTGATATTGAACTTTCTTTTCTCTATTCATTGCTGCTATTTTTGCTAAGAGATTGATTATTTTTTTCTTTTTACATTTCTTCTATTTCTTTTTTATCAAATAAAATAAAAAATAATAACTGAATATAATGTGTATCTATCTTTTTAAACGATAGTTAAATTTCTTATATCTATACTATCTATTTCTATACATATAATATTTATTTTATTTAGAAAACAAATAAATTATACTCGCGAGAGAAATCGATATATTACAAAGATAAACTTCAACTTCAGTTTCACTTAGAAATATTCCAAAAGCTTCATTGATTTATTGAATGTTTTGAAAACCAAATGATATTTAAACTTAATTATCCCTTAAATTAGAGATAATATTTCAATATTCATCATTAAGAAAAAAAAACAAATTTTGGGAGGAATGTTTCTTGAATAACTGCTATAATAGTGTTCAAATCGTATTTAAAAGTGTTCAAGAGCGGGGAGAGAATTTTGTCAGTTTGTTTAAAATTTAGTAGAAAATTTTGTTCTTTATTTTTTCAGTCAATAATTAATTAAACTGATGTATTTTTAATTTATTATAAATACTATATGAATCAATAATACATAGAGACAGAAAATTATTTTATTTAACATGAAAAGAGATAGAATAGATCACACACACTTCAAATATATTTAATAAAATTGATATAAATAATTGGCATTTCAAGGATTAATTTCGTTAAAAATAATTTAATAATAATTATAATTAATAACCAAATAAAATAAGATTTGTAGAGAGGATCACAAAATCTTTTTTCTATATTCATTTATACCTATTTAGTAATGATTACCATTAATTAAAATATATTTAGATTTATTGAATATTTATTATAATTAACATTGACTGTGTATGGTTTTCAAAAGGGTCATAAAAATTCTATCTATCTTTGTGGCATACGAAACTCGAAAGATCTTGGCCGCAGCAAACACAATCCTCCAAGTATCCTTATTCTGAGCTACACCCATCCAACTCCTATTCTCCCTTTCACGTCCCTTCCCACATTATACACCCACCTCGTCCTTGGTCTTCCAACCGGATGTTTCCCAATCAGTCTCCCCACCAATATATTTTTCGCTAGTCTATCATCACTCATTCTTGCTAAGTGTTCTGCCCATCAACCTTTTTGATTTTATTTTTAACGATGTCTGGTGAAAAGTATAGAAGTCATGCAATTCCTCATTATGTAGTCTACGCCATTCCCTGGTGACCTCATTTGGCCCATAAATGCTACAAAAAAATCATATTTTCAAATACTCTAAATCTACTCTCGTCTCCCAGTCATAGTCAGTCATAAACTATACTAATTTTATTTTAAAATTTATAAAAATTAAATGGGAAAGATATTTTTCAATAGGAATTTAATTTATTTTATTAATATTATATCATATGTAATATCAGATTAAAAAAAAAGTTATTTCTTTTTATTTAGATTTAATTGAAAATAATTTAATTCCTTAGTTAAAAATAAAAATAAAATATTTATCCTCGCTTATATTTTCATATCTTATTGTTCAATATCAATTATATTGTTTAATATTAATGAGCAAAATAAAATAAAATAATCAAGAACAATTTAATTCCTGCATTTATTTATATATATCATATAATATAATTAACTAAAATTACTCGATTATCAAATGTGTTTTACGAATAAAGATATGCTATTATATAACGAAGAGGTTTGTGGTTAGAGATTTTGAGAGCAAAGGTAGAAAGAGATGGAAAGAAATAGAAAAGAAAAAGAAGAAATAAAGGAATCGAATGAAATATATCATACACTAAATTGAATATTTCATTTATTAGAAATAGATAAACATTATTTATTATTGATTTATAAATTTAGCAAAACATTTCATTTATTGTGTGTAAGAATAAATAAATAAATAAATACGATTCTTACCGATAAAATAAAATGATAAAATTATTAATAAATACTCGTACAAAAAATAATATTGAATGTTTATTTTATTCTTGATAGCACCTACAAATTTAAATAATGTAACGTCATGATTTTTTTAAAACTTTACTTTTATTATTCATACATGGTTCATTATGGTTAATATTTTAAATTCGTTGGATTTTATAAAATGACTATACGTTGTATGAAATAACGATTTTTGTTAAACAACATAAAAATATATTATATATATATATATATATATATATATATATATACTGCTTTGCAAAATCATAAGACCAGAATATATTTTTTTTAATATCTTTAAAAAAAATTGCGAAAAAGTCAATACAATTATATGCGTTGAAAAATTAGTGTCAAAAGGAGCTTCCTTTGAGGTCTTTTGTACATCTGAAATGTGTAAAAATGCATTAAAAAAACAAAAAAAGTCCTAAATGTTAAGAATAGTTCTATTGCAAAAAGATAAGACCAGAATTAAAAATGAAGGAAGATAAGTTGAATATAATAATGAGTAGGTCCTCCAAGTCGTTGACCAAGTTCGTGAATGCGATTTGGGATTGAGTTGAACAATGTCTGAATGTATGTTATACTATTAGTTCTCAATTTCAGAACGAAGTTCTTTAGTCGAGTTGAATTGTCTATTTCCTTGGTATACTTTTCTTACCAAGTATCCCCAGACATTTTCAATGATGTTCATGTCTGGAGATCGAGATCGAGCTGGCCATGACGTTGATATTTTGTTGTTCTAACCATTGTTTCGTTTGGGCTGAGTTGTGTATGGGTACATTATCCTGTTGAAAGATGAAGTTTTCGCCGCCAATATCCTTTGCAAAGGGAATAAGATGAGTTTCTAATGTTGAAATGTAATGTTGGGAGGTTGTTTTCTTTAAGTTGAATATAATTATGAATGACAGTCTTTGACCGACCTAACCTTGTTGCAATATGTCTTTGTGTCATGCCATTTTCAATTAATATATCAATTTGACCCTTTTCTTCGCCTGAAAGAACGGCACCTTTAGCCAAGGCTAAATTTATTAGATTTGGAAACTTATTTATTTAAATATTTATTATCAATTAATTATTTACAATTAAAATTATTTAAAAATCATTAATATAAATTAAAAATCGTCGAATTTAACTATGAATTTCTTTGTTTACACTTTTTGTCTATGAGAATTGGCTTCAGATCATAAAATTGCTCACAGGAGCTCCCTTTGACAGATTCTTTAGTTAGCAATTTGAATTTTTTCATTCCAAATTTTTTTTCATTCATTAATTAGTTAATTAATGTTTGGTCTTATGATTTTGAAAAGGAGTATATATATATATATATATATATATATATAATATATTTTTTTTATGTATGTGATCTATGATTATAGATATAACAAGTAAAATAATTGGATTAATAGAGTATTAATGAATGATTTAAAATTCAATTCACGAACTCATTCATTCTTAATTTTTTTTCTTTTTCAAAAATAAATAAAGATATATATAATTTTTATTTTTATTTTTTTATTTCTTCGAGAAGGATTTAATCAGAAAATGCTTTGGCGATCGATTCTCTAAGCTATTTCAAGCGGCTTTATCACTTTTTTGCTTAAAAGTGGGTGTGAGGGATTAGGCCAGGTGGGAAGAGAGAGGAGAGGGGATGGTTAGAAGGGAGGAGGAGGGAGAATATAGGTAGTAGGTAAGCTTATCTTACCCTCTGATACATTCATTGTCACAGTCGATTTATTAACATTAACTAATCTCTACGGAGAAGATAAGCAACACATCTACATACAGACATGAGCACACACTAATGATATGATAATGATGATGTCTTTAGTCCGTTGATAATAATTTATCCTCGGAACCAAGAGAAATTAACGTCAACTTTACAAATAGATAATAAAAGAAAATTTTATAATAATCAGGAAGGTATTCGAATTTGGATACTTGCTATTTATTTTTATTATATTATATATTGTCAACATCGAATACGAATGTTATATAAATAATTTTATTTTTTCAGAAATTATTTTAAATAAAATACTGCCGAAATTTACAGAACAATTTCGTTATATAATGTAGAATCGCCATGGATGTAATAGAATATTCTCTTTATTCAGGCTTCTCGATGGACCCCATATACAGGGTTTAATTACAAGCACGTGCATGTGATCCTTTCTTTTCTTATACCTTATTCTCTTTGAATTTGATTCTATATGTCTGATATATAGTACCAGGACATCGAGCCTGCGATCGGTAATTAAAAAAAAATGATTCCTTATTATTGGTTTTTTCCCTAAAATATACAAATTAATTAAAATAACTTGATTTTTATTTCAAGATGAAAAATATATTAAAATTAACTTGATAAAATAAAATATTTTGATCCTATATTATATATATACCTGTTAACCGAGACACCATTCAAATAATTTAAAAGAACATAAATGACTAATAAAACATATACTCCTTAAACGTATGTATTAATGCACTGAAAGACAGACAAGTAAGCCAGTTGATATAAAATATATATATTTTTGTAAATTTAATATTGGCTGAACCGATTTCTATGAAATTACATCACAATATTCTTGCATATCTCAGACATTAATTTTTTAAAATTTGATATCTAGCTACATGTTGTCATGTTTATTTTTATATTTTTATATTTATTTTTTTTCTAATATTTGCCTTTTTAACTTATTTAACACACTGAAAACATTCACTTATTACCTCTTTTAATTTTTAGGATTATATGAATAAATAATTTTAATTTTGATCTCATAATTTGATTTTTAAGTAAGATCTTAGTGTATGAAGGGACATTTAGAGAAATGTGGTTGTTGCGGCCAAGAAGTTTCGAGTAGATAGATAGATAGATATAAAACATATACAATAATATATAATTAATTTATTGATTAAATTAAAATATATTTTAAATAAGAACACAAAAAGAAATGAATGTTTTATGTAATATACTGATTGAAACAAAATGGATGAAAACCTTTTACTACTCTTAACCAAATACTATGTACCACTCTAGGTGTGGAGAGCACCGAAGGCGCTCGGAGCAGCTAGTAAATAATTAAAACATCTGGGAATGCTAGGAAGCATTAGTATCAACGAACTTTTATTCATATTTATCAAATTCATCGGCTGTCCTCTCTGGGAGTGGACGTGAATCCTCTTTGGTACCCGAGAAATGTTACCCCTGTTGCCTGGAGGACGCACTTTGACGAGTTGACTACAATCCCATACTTGTTATTTATTGGTAATCTAATCATTCAATTATTTTCCTAATAGGGAGAATTTAGTGTTGTGAAAAAAAAAATACTTTTCAAGATGAATAGTTTGAGAATGTTATATATATAATCTTATTATTTGAATTATATATACAATCTTATTATTTGAATCGATTTATAATCTGATTCAAATTGGAATATAGTTAAATTTTCAAATCAAAAGAAAAAACTTATTAATAAAACAAATAAAGTTAAAATCTAAAATGGATACAAGTTTTAAAATCAACCGAATAAACGTGAATTTTGTTAGTTCATTATTCAAAAAGGAATCATATATAAAAATTAAACTATTTTTAATCACAAGGAATAATTCATTATTAATAAATTTTTAAGTTCTTTATAAATGTGTGATTTAATTTTATTCTGTAATTTTTTAAATAAAACAATGTTATTATTCAATATATATTCAGTATATAAATTAAAAGTTTTTTAAAATATAAATTTAATCAATTTCTCTTGTAGAGCGATAATACTTTTTATATACAATATATATATCTATATATATGATTTTATTTCACACCTTCTTTAAGTATTCATTAATCTTGTTGAGTTATTAGTACTACAAAAGACATTAAAAAATACATGAACACATGCCTAAATACAAAGCTTGTTCTTATTTCCCTCTCAATTATTCTCATTTGTGACTTTAATGAATGCATTTTATTATGATCGTTTGCTGAGTGGAAGACAATGTTTGATTATTCAGCCGTTTGAGTGCTTTAATGTCTGCCTTTAACAACAAATAGTCTTGATAGAGCTGATGCATAAATGCCGACCCAAGACAAGTTAACATTTCTAAAATAAGCTGGAGTGTCTCCACTCGACTATCTCGCAATTTGAATTGGATTAAATAACATAATATATTATATTTAAATTAAATTTAATTAATTATAAATTAAAATTAATAAATAATATTTATTAAACCAGCGCATGTTTGGGTCTTTGTTGATGGCACCTCGTCATGTGTTGGCGCGTGAGATTTGCAATGTTAAAAAATGAATACTGGTACTTTCAGCGATTTAATCAAGCTGAAATCCTATATATAGCAGTTTTATACAATCTTTAATCATGTAAAAAACTATCAAACAAATATCTTTATTTTTACGGTCACTTTAGAGGAAAAAAAAACAAAACGTTGTAGGTAATGACCCTCTTTCGGTTGAGCTACATTTCTCAAAAGTTGATAGAAAACTACAAATTTTGAATAATGCCAGTATGCCAAATTTCATGATTCTAGCTCAAACCGTTTTTGCGTAATCTTGTCTACATACATACACACACAGAGAGACAGACATTTTCGCACCCTTAGTGAAAATTATTCAGGAAACTTCAAAACGTATAAAAACATCAAAATCTCGACATCGAAAATTTTCGTGATCGCAATACTATCTCTGGCGAGAGATAGTAAAAATCAATCACATAAATTCATATCTTGTATATGATAATAAAATAGAATTTATTTTATTTAAATTTATTAGCAGATGAAATTGCAAAAAGAATTATAAATAGACATGTTAAAACAAATAACACTTGGAACAAAATTCATTTAGTTCAAAGTTGGTTTAGAAGTTATTTATTAAGATTTGTTATGGTTGTCAAAAACGGAAATATTATTTTTTCATCAATTAATTATTATAAGATGTATGAGTTATAATTGATGATGATATTTCAATCCTCACCAAATTAACAAAAATTGTAAGTAAATATGTATAAATGCGAAAGGGCATAGGTATATAAAATTAAAAAAAAACAAAAAACTATGTATAACATTCACAAATAGTTAATCAAAGAAACATTTTTTTTGTACTTTAAACTTAAAATTCAAACAAACTATGTATTTAAATTGGCTAAACTTCAAAAAAATCTGTAAATTGCAGGAAAGGAGGAATCAAAAAAACATCATTCAATATTCATTAAGTGAATTATAATTTTATAAATATATAATTAAAATTTAATAAATTTATTATTTCATACTATATTATATATATAAATATATGTTCGTAATTCTAACAAAAAAACATATATACCTATTTTTCTAAATTACAATAATTGTTTTGGTAGTGTATTAATAATTAAGAATAAAATTGCTCACCAGGGAAGTAATGAATGAGAAATTTTGTATAATCACAAAAGAGATTATCTTTTGTGGCGATTTTAATGCACAGGAAATCGCATGGAGCTGCTACTACGTTGAATTCGTGGGTGGAAAGAGATGGTTTAGTTATTTTAAATAATGGTGAAATTACCATGATCCCCATTCATTCAGAAACACATCACATGTGATTTGTCTTTAGATTCGCCTGTATTAAAACCTTATGCATCATGGACTATAATTGATGAGTGATCACAAAGGGATTTTGATTGAAATTTATCAATCATTAAATAATAAATCCCATTTGATTAGTAATAATATTAATTCTAAAAATATAGATTTGTTGAATTATATTGAGTATATAACTCACAAAATTTCTTTGAATGGTAACAAAGTAAATGATTATGACGCTTTAACTTGCAGAATGTTAAACGAGTCTAAATTCTCTGTTTCCCATTCACAATCGAATAAAATGCATTATTTCAGTTTTTTCCCCTTATTCCGTTAGTTAAAGATTGTTAGTCAAATTGGTCGCAGAGGCAATCTTATTTTTGTCCTTTGACTTAATCTCAATGAATCAATTTTATAAACAATCAAAAGGTTAATTGATCATCCAACAAGAATACTTGCCTCTCTGATTGAAGATAGTGAATTAACATGCGTAATGCTTTTCCTTTTAATAAATATTGTTATTTTTAATTTTAATTTTTAATTTAAGTTAAATTTGCTTATTTATGTATTTTTTATAAGTTATTCAAATTATTACTATTGTTAATATCATTATTATTTTTACAAAAAAATATTTTAAAATATTGATATAAGTTCAGTTCAGCTTGGTGTTGGGAGATTCATATTGTATAATAATAATATTTAGTTTATTATTATTATTACAATTGTTAATATAATATGTATTTACCATAAATTGGTATGTTGGTTGAAAGGGGCTTGATTCCCGATTGGTCAAGAATAAAGATAAATAATATAAATATAAAAAAAAAATATATATAAAATAACGTTAAAAATGGACTGAAAAAAATATAAATAAATAAAACTAAAAGCGCCCAACGTTTTTCGTTGAATATGAAGCAATCCATCCATAAACTTTATCAAGCTTATAGAAAAATTATTTTATTCTTTTTAGTCCATTGGAAAAACGTTATTTTATAAAAATTTTTTATATTTATATTATTTTATTCTTTTTAGTACAATTTTAATATGATAAATAAATCAAGAGAAATAGAAAAGATGAAGTTATACGAAAATTTGAAAATCGAATAAAACAAAAAATATTGATTTTATGTATTTATGTTAAGTAAATGTATTATTGAATAATAGTTATTATATAATATTTATAAATAAATAATTTTTATTAATATAAGATTTTATAAATGTATATAGGATATATATATACTCGTATATATATTATATACTCATATTGTCTTCATAAAAAAAGGTTATTCTATTGTTTTGTTTTCTTTTTCTCAGGGACATATATAAAAAGAAAGATATTTTCTCTATGCCAATTGAGGGGAAAAAACCTCTCTTCATTGATTAATAAGAATTCATCATTAATTTTTTAATGCTATAAAAAATTTTTAAATACATATTTTGAACGTATTTATTATTTCTATCCTGAAATCAATATTTATGTTTCAGAATCCGTTGAAAAAACATTAATCGGAACAATACAAAAGGAGTTAGTTACTAAAAGTAATTAATCGCTAACTAATTATACAATTAATTAATTATAATTCAATTATATTTCTTTTATACCTTCTAGGAATCCATTGAAATATCTATAAAAATTTTCAAATGAATATGTCATTAAAAAGTCGATGAAATGTCGATTTCATTTTGTCAAAAGAGCGAACAGACAGACAGAGAGTCAGACGCCAAGTGAAGTTATGAAAAACGTTATAAAATAAAATTAACCAATACATTAAATAATCATACTTTTCTAAAAACTCACTTTAATAGGTTTAAGTAAACTTTAAACTAAAACATATAGATTTGGTAAATTAATATTATCTATTGTTTTTATCTTTTTATATGAATAATAATTTAAATCTATATAATTGCTCACCTTATCATGTATAATATTATACTTGAATTATTATGAATTAGCAAAACATTATTTAATTAAAAACTGATAGTTATTTTAATTTATTATATATTATTGCAAATTTTTAAAGGGATTTTATATAAAATTTTCTCTAATATAGATTATAATAATCATCTATTCATTATGAACTTTATCTACAATTGTATATAAAGTAATACCAGAGAGGATAATTAATTGTCAAATGTGGTTTGTTAAGTTCAATATCCACTGGGCAAAATCGGCTTTTAACATAATAATAATTATATTATTATTTGGATGACCTCAAATTGTTATCAAAGTTATAGAGAATATATATATATATATATGTTGAATCGAGGATTGGTGGGAAGGAGGTTTAATTAATTTCAAACCAAGCCATTGTATGTTTTTGTTTTGTCTTTTATGTTGAAATCTATTTGAGTAATATATCATAAACGGATAAAAGAGAAAGATTATTATATTCATATCAGATAATAGTTTCAGTATAGATATAGATGAAAAAATGATTGCCTCTCTCTTTTTTTAGGTGATTATTTTTAATTTATAAAATATTTTTGTTTTAAATTAAAATGAAGTATTTTTCCTAAATCATATAAGCTTTAGAATTTTAAGTTCATAAATAAAATTTTTAAAAATTATATAATGTGGAAACTTTTAAAACAATAAATATCTCAAAAAATGAATTGGTATACCTCACATTATTATAGGATGTTTATTTTTTCCCTAGATTATTTTAAAAATCAAATTATCTATAAATGGTAGTAATTTAACATCGGGTGGGAATTTCATGTCATGTCAAACTATATGTAAAATTGTATTATAATAATTATTTTCAAATTATAATGTTTATCTTTTAATTTGTATAATAATAATATAATTCGAATTATAAATGATTTGATTTAATTTTGGTTATCTTCTTTTAATTTATCATATGTTACTTTAATTAAAGAAAGAGGAAAAAAAATATTATCCCAAACACAACATCAACGGTAAGATCCGTGGCAGGAATCATTCTATTGGTTGTGACATGCAAGTCACGTCGAATTTTCTCTGTTACTTTTTTCTTTCTTCTTTCGGTGGAGAACTGTTGACTTGTGAGAGGATTGGAATCACACAGACATACGGATACGATTGAGGTCACGTTGATCCCTTTTGGCAAAGAGACCCGAAACAGCGGTCCATTTGGAAAACGGGACGGCTATTTACCCAGTTTTTGAGACTTAAACATGCATGTTTTTGTATTGTAAATTGGAATAAGAAATTACAATAAAAGTAATGAAGAATCACAAAAACATTAAAGCACACTCCATTAAAGGATTTGTAACTTGAAATTAACATAAAATGAAAAGAAAAAAAAAACAGTTTCTTTTAGTTCATATTTACTTGTACATTACAGTAAATTCAAAATAAATGATAAATTAAATATTTGAAACAATTAGGAATAGTTTGAATTTTCATGAAACAAAAACAATATTAGAAATAGCATATGATACAAATTTATACCCAAAATATCTAATTCAATTATTTTAAATCATTTTGATTTCACAATAACGATAACTAGAAAAGGTTTTCCTCAAACAGCCTCTCAGTCAATGTACAAGAGAAATTCTTGACACAAAAGTTTTTAATCTTTGTAAGAATTTAAACAATCAAAAGAGATAATGATATTAATCATTAATTTAATTTAAAATGTGAAAAATGTATTTTTAGTCCTTAAAACCAAAAATATATCAAAACTCATTAATTTATTATATCCCTATATAATTTATTAGAAACAGTCTAAAAGTAAAATTAAATAACATAAAATATGCAAAATCTAAGCTTAGATGGCGGCGTTAATGGTTGGTAATAATTTCAATCCTTTGTGTTATTATAACAAATTTATTTTTAATAAAGATTTTGTGAAATGATAATAATTTTTACTATCTCGGCAGAGATAGTATTGCGATCACGAAAATTTTCGATGTTGAGATTTTGATGTTTTTATACGTTTTGAAGGTTCCTGAATCATTTTCACTAAGGTTGAGAAAAATGTCTGTGTGTGTATGTGTGTGTGTGTGTGTGTGTGTGTGTGTGTGTGTGTGTGTGTGTGTGTGTGTGTGTGTGTGTGTGTGTGTATGTATGTAGGCAAGATTACGCAAAAACGGTTTGAGCTAGAATGATGCAATTTGGTACATGAGCATTATTCAAAATTCATAGTTTTCTATCAACTTTTGAGAAATGTAGCTCAACCGGAAGAGGGTCATTACTCACAACGTTTTGGTTTTTTTTTCTTCTAAAGTGACCGTAAAAATAAAGATATATGTTTGATAATTTTTCACATGATTAATAATTGTATAAAATTGCTATATATAGAATTTCAGCTTGATTGAATCGCTGAAAGTACCAGAATTAATTTTTTAACACTGCAAATCTCACGCGCCAACACGTGCCATGGTGCCATTAATAAAAAACCAAACATGCGCTGGTTTAATATTTATTATTTATAATTTATAATTAATTAAATTTAATTTAAATATAATATATTATGTTATTTAATCCAATTCAAATTGCGAGATAGTCGAGTGGAGACACTCCGCTTATTTTATTTAAGTTAGCAACTCATTCAAAATTGTTCATATAATCTATACAAATTTTCTCTATATTTATCTTACATTTTTTAAATAATTTTGAAATTATTGATTAATTTAAATCAATTTTATTTCATTATAGAATTTAAATATCCATTAATTTTTATTATAATATAATACAAAAATTTTCAGAAAAATTATAAATATCAAATACAATATATATAGATGGGATCGCTTAATTTAGTTTCAGCATAATCTACTTAATCTTATATATATTATAATTGGCTGTTTGTGAGGATGAATGGATGTCCAAAGCGTTTCACGTAAAATCTACTAAATGGATTTTATTGAAAATTTACAATAATATAGCTTATACATTAATGTTACATATAGGCTATAGAAGATTAATAATTACTTAAATATTAATTATAAATTAATCAAAATAATATTTTTATTCATTATAAAGAAGTTAGCAACTATATGTTAGACAGCGTTTTAATTATATTTTTAATTTAATTTCGAAATAAAATTAAAAATAAAATATAAGGTATGTATTTTTATGTATATAATTCGATAGTTTTAAGACATTTCATTTATTTGTGTTTCTTTAAAATAATTTTCAAAACTCTTAGCACCACAGAATTAGATAAGTTTCTTTTAAGGGAGGAAATTAACTATGATGTAAAAAAATTAATAAATGAACTTAATAATAAAAATCAAATAAATCAATTAATTTAAATTAATACTATTAATGAATGTATATATTGTTAGTTTGTCTATAGTTTTATAACGTTAATTATGTTAATTTTATTTTTATATATTGTCTCAAGTTTCTAACTTTGCATTTTCTCAAATTTCATTATAATTAAAAATATTGAATAAATATCAAGTAATGAAAATACAATATCAAAATGAACTGATTAAGAAATATTAAACTCTATTATAACATACACAATACTTACGAACTATAGGTGGAGGAAATAGGAGGATACCAATGTGGGTTCAGACCAAATCGCTCAACATTAATTAAGATATTTTCATTATGACGATATTAGAAAAAACCGCGAATTCAATATTTCTGTTCAGTAATTATTTGTAGAATTTAGTAAAGCATTACTAAGGCTCAATCGATCCGGATAAACTTTTTCAAATTTTGATCTTCAAATTTGTCTTGAAGGTAGTAAATAAAAAGTAAGAAATTGGGGAGAAAGTTATTTATGGACAGACCAATTGGGACCAGATGAGAGTAGATTCAGAGTATTTATAGAATAGGATTCTTCCTAGCATTTATGGGCCAAAGAAAGATGAGGACATCGGGAAATGGCGGAGACTGCATAACGAGGAATTTCATGACCTCTATGCATTTCGAGAAATAGTTAGGGTTATAAAAGCGAAAAGGCTGCGAAAGGCAGGGTACGTGGCTAGAATGGGAGAGGAAAAAGACATTGGTGCGGAGACCGATGGAAAACGTCATCTTGGAAGACCAAGTATGCGCAGGAAGGGACGCAAGAGAGATGGGAGAGGGTAGGAGTTTGATGGATGTGGCTCAGGATATAGGGACACTTGGAGAAATGTGGTTGTTACGGCCAAAACCTTTCGAATACCGTTGAGCCACAGAGATAGATAGATATAACATATACAATAATAATATATAATTAATTTACTGATTAAATTAAAATATATTTTAAATAAGAACACAAAAAGAAATGAATGTTTTATGTAATATACTGATTGAAACAAAATGGATGAAAACCTTTTACTACTTTCAACCAAATACTAAATACCACTCGGGGGTACAGGGGGCGGAGCCCCCGTCTAGGTGTGAAGATAGCCGGAGGCGATCAGAACAGCTAGTATTTAATGTTTATTCACTTATATTGGAGGTTTCAATGTCTTTATCTTTTAACAGGGGTTTATATTATATACACCTACAGGATCAAGGTAATAGGGCAATCTATAAGGAGTATATGAAAGCGGTTAGAATATCATGAATATAATGGAAGGAGGTAATGATCATTAAACCCTCGCCTCAATATTATTAAGATTAATTTCCACCACCATAAGCCAACTGGTATTGTACAAATAAGCGAAATTATTATTTTATGCAAATGTAACGACCTTATCGCTTCTACAACTTGCCCACTAAGTAGGGCTGAATTGACAGAATATAGAGAGGTGGGGGAAGGCAGGGTTCCAAAGTCATTTCTATTTTCCTCTCCCTCAAAGTCCTACATTTTTTCCTGAATAAACGAATTACTTACTATCAGAAATATTTTACTGCAATCAATTCTGTCCTTTCATTCAAATTCAAGTCAAGTAGATCATTTTTTTAATTATATTTTCATTTTTGTAAAATTTAAAAAAGATTTTTAATTAATGAATCTCAGATATTTTTCTTTATCTCTTTTCTAATGTAAACTTTTTTTTCAAGATTGGCCATTTAGTAGAATATAATTAAGTTTGAAATCTTATATATATATATATCTTTTAGAATTTATCAAACAAATAAATTTTAAAATTATAAATAGAATTTATGATAATTTTTCAAATATTATTATTATTTTAATATTTTTATAATATATTTATATCTCAATAGTTAAATTTCAAGTATTTGAAATTTTCACTAATCTTTTTTATTACAGTAAATAATATGACAGTATTCTTTTAAAAAATAGTCATAATATATTAATACATTGTTAACATATGAATAACATATTACATTTTTTCTATAAATCAAATTGATTAGAACTTTATTATTTAAATATGCCGTAGGCAAATGGTAATTTTAGGAAAATAGCATTTGCCTGACCAAATAGCTTAAACAATTATTTCATTTCAATTTGAATAGGAAAATTGCATTTGCCTAGAAAAAAAACCATTTGGCTAAATCTTTGTTGGGCAAATAGCTTTGCTATGCTATTTTCCTAAAATTGCCATATATATGGTTCTAGATTAAATTAAAACTAAGTATTTCTTTATTTGTAATAATAAAAGAGCCATAAGTAATCATATTGATTATCTTGATATTATAATTTTTATACTTTATATCATATTGTTATATCAAATCAGGAAATGATATTCACATAATTTAGAAAATGCATTTTAAACTGAATTATTCATTTTAATATTTGTTATTGTTTTTATTAATGCTTTCATTTTAATTAAATTTAAAGAAAAAAGAATATGTAATACATTAGTAAAGTAGATTAATATTTAGGAATGGATTAGGAGAGGGAGAGAGAGAGAGAATGAAATTAAACAATCGGGACGAAGCACAGAGGGTGGTTTTATTGATTTAAAAGAATAGACTGTCTTGTTGATTAATTTTATATTGCGGATATTCAATTATGTGTGTCCATGTTGAGGTATGAATATCATTCTATCTTGATGAATGGGAATGGGAATTTGTTGAGAGAGATAGAGAGAGAGAAAGAATATTGTGACATATTATTATTAAAATTGGCTGCTCGAAGCTTTGAAAAAAAAGTCACCTTTCAGTCTAATCAATTTTTGGATAACAAGATTGAGATTGCAGTAGGCAGAGAGAGAGATTAGTTCATTCATACTACTGTCAATTGGAATATTGAAAAAAATGGTATATTAAAAATATGATAAAAGAAATAATAAATGACGATTGAATAACTAAATTTTAAAGAAACTAAAGCCAGAAGGATCATTTCTGATATGGCTAAAACTAAACCTTATCTCCAATACTTTTTAATTACTATATTAAAATAAACAGGAGAAAACATACTTTTTCTTTTATTTATTATAGTATTTAAAATAGAGTTGTATGTTTGATATTATTTTTCAATGGAATTTGTTAATATACGTTATATGTCTTTAATCATCAATAAATATTGTTGAAGAAATAATTATTTAAATTTAAATTATAGAATAATCGTATTCTAGACAAATAATACATACTTTCGTTGTATAATAAATTTTTTTTTAACTTTTTCCTCAAAATTTAAAAAAAAACTTATTTCGCTACAATTAATAATAATAATAATAAATATATCTAAATAATAAATTTATTTTAGAACTAGGTGTGAAGGTTTCTCCCAATCTCTAGCTTCTCCCATTCCAGCCACGTCCCCTTCCCATCTCAGCCTTCTCGATTTTATAACCTTAACTATATCTGGAGATCATGCAATTCCTCGTTATGCCATCTCCGCCATCCCCCTGTGACCTCATCTTCCTTTGGCCTATAAATGCTTCGAACAATACTTATCTCACAAATACTCTAAATCTACTCACATCTCGTACTTTTTTCAAAATATTTTCAATTTAGTTCTAAAAAAAAAAAAAGGTAAACCGTTTGTCCCGGTTTGGTGTTTTCGAGATATGGTCATCGATCAACATGAAAAATAATTGTTTTATAGATTTCAATTTTGATCCTCTTTGAAAATAGTTTTGATGAGATAGGCCCCTTTACTGCATAATACTTATCAGCTATTATTTTTATCATTTAGTAATTACATATTACATAATATTGAAAAATAGTAATTATGTACATATTGCATAATATTGAAAAATATGTATGGGGAAAAAAGGGCTGTTTTTAGGGTTTTCCCGGCAATTATTCGATTTTTTCTCGTCGTAAAAACCATCCTTGGACTTAAACGAACACTTTAAAAAAAGAATTGTCAAAATTGGTCCAGGCGTTATTGAGTGATGAAGTTACCAACACATTTTGCGATTCATTTTTATTTATAAGATAAGTTTTGAAGGTTGCCTAAATGTCAGGGGGAATTTTCTAATAGTACGTTTTATTCTGTTAATCTAGCAAGTTGTGGACGCGCATGAAACAAAGCATTAATATTCTCTCAATGTATTAAAATATATGTGGCACATTACGTCTGTGTTTCTATAAATTTATATACTAAAAACATATAATTTAGAACATATAATTAAAAAATGCAACTTCCGTCTTTTTCTATTAATATTTAAAAATATTTATTTTACATAATTATTTCAAATAGATTACTATAATATAGTATGCATATGTACAAAATATGGTATTAATTTTAATAATATTACACTTATTTAAACAAATAGTCATATATTTTTATAGTTTGTTACAGTATGTCCCGCTTTTAATCATTTCTTTCGAACTCTTCGAATAAAATTAAACATAAATGTCATTTGATGGGCAATTAATGAATATTGCTAAAAGAAAAAATAAACACCTTTGAGATCTATAAAACATTTTATATCAATTTGACTTGACACATAATTTTATTATCATAAAAAAACCTCTTTAAAATAACACTAGAACGTTTTTACGATAAAATCAATTAAAGTATTGATTTTCTGATAGATTCAATAAAGGAATGTTGGTCGTTCTTGTAGCAGGCCTTTAGTAAGTTGACAGGCTTTTAAGAAGAAAGGTGTATACTTATTTTGTTCAATTCTGTGAGTTTCGAAATAAAAATTTCAATCACATTTGAAATAATGAGTTTTTATTTTAAAAAGAAAAATACTTGTTAAAATTATTTTAAACTTATGTTTTGCGGTAGCAGCAGATACCCAGTAGAGCTATTCATTTATATAATTTGCTGTGAATGCATTGGGTAAAGATTTATCTAGCCAGACAAAAAAATATTAAATTGAATTTCTAATTGAATCAATTTATTCAATTTAATAGAGTGTAAACTCAAATGGTATCGATATAGTTCATTAAGTTTATGCTTTTTTAATTAAAATCGTTTTTATACAATAACTATATTAGTTCATCGAGAATTACTAACTGAAATTAATTTCAATCTAAGAATAATATGTGTTCTTAATGAAATACTATGTTTTAAATAGTTGTGTTCTTTTAATTGTTTTAATCAAGAATTAAGAACTTATGGAAATGTATTTTATGAAGTAAAAATTAAAATATTTATACTCGTATACAGTATATATCATATCCTACTCGTATATGTAGTTTTGTTGAATCTTTCCTATTTTTTGACACTTTGAAGTAAATATAAATTTTTAATATAATTCAAGAAACATGAATATATATAAAAAAATCTTTGTATGGAGTCTTGTCAAATTATATAATTATGTTGTAAGTTACATTACGTTATATTACTGTAAAAATAATCATTTGAGATTTTTTAAAAAATTAAATTTTAAATCTTCATGGATTTTATAGAAATCATAAAAATAATTAATTAATGAATATATCTAAGCTTATTAACAAAAATTATCTATTTGTATTTATTAATAGATTAATTGTTAATAAATTATTCAAGATGGTTTTGGAAAATATTAAATTAATATGAATCTTAATTGATATATAATTTGAATTTTAATAAAATTTTATGAAATTAAAATTTATAAATTTTTTTTTTAATAATTTTGAAAATTGCTAAGTATTTTTATATTCACTGGAGAATACCAGTAAATGGGATCGGATTTTTACCCATAAATTCTTATTATGATTCCGATATTAAAAATGAATTTTTAGTTTTTTTTTATATGTAAAAATAAATTGATCGATAACATTATTTACAATCAATAAGGATTAATTATAAGATAAGCTACTGAACGTTTACTCTGTGAAAAAGGAATTTTATTATTATTTCACTCTCGACCAATAGAAAATTTATTTTTCAATAACACCTAAATAAAACCATATAGAATAAAAAATCAACTCCTTTATGATGAAATAAATTTAATTTGATTTTGATTTCTTAAAAATTAATTTAAATCTTAAAGGTAATAAGATTGCTTGTATTTACTACTAGTTGCTCTTTCTAATACTACATATACAAAGGGATCTTCCATAGTTAAAATCCAATAGAAAAATATGTATTAAATGTTGAATTTGGAATGACTTTTTTCATAATTTAGAAAACTTTTTTATTTTTGTCCACCCGTTTGACGTAATTCGAGAAAATTGAAAGCATTAAGAAAAAAAATCACTTTGTTATTATCTAATAAGATTAAATAAAATATATTCCTACTGAATTACAGTTGCCACTAGAATAGGAATGTTGATATAAGTATAAACAGCAACTGAGGCGTCTGCCATTTCGGTTGTTACTTCTGCCCGGCCCGCCGCATTCGTTCGCTATCCACGTGAACTTTGACCTTTTCGCCCCGCGCCAACCCCTTGAGTTGAAACAGATATGAGTGCCTCTGGTGGCCACGACCGACACTAAAGAAAACAACCCCAACCTCTTGCGCCCTTCACCTACAGGCCCCGTTCTAGGACCCTAAAACAGGAAATATATTTATTTTTTAAAATATAACTATACATACTTTCGAATAATATTATAAATATTATAAAAAGGATTGAAGAAATGAATTCCCATATTTACAAGATCATTTTTTTAATTTTTTTTTAATACACTTAAGACGAAAAAATTTATTTAAAAATAAAATTTGACTATAAAAATTTTTTAGAAGTGAATAATTCTAAATTATATTTTCTGTTTGTTTGAACTCTTAATAATTTTTTTTTTAATATTTATGAAAATAAAGAAATTGTTTAGCAGATTATTCTTTAAAAAAAAATAGGTTCAAAATTAAGATTTGTTACTGCACTACCAATAATAATGTATATATTAAATCATTCCAAATGATCTATATGAAATCATAAAGAGATTTTTGTCCCGGTTGGACTATTATTATTGATAACTATTTAATTAAATTAATGAGAAAATTAATAAAAATATTAATGTTTATTTATAAATGTCTTATAAATATTACGAAAATTAAAAAAAATATTAAAGGATTTTGATATAAGATTATGTCACCTATAGGGGATACCATAAGACTAATTTTTCATTGACATTAATATTAAGAAAAAGAAAAAATTACTAAAGAATTTCGATAAATTTATACAATTAATAATATAATATATAATAGAAAATTCAAAATATATATGCACTGCAGTTTGTCATCTGAAAATATCGAAATCGAATTAAAAAATTTATTTTTTATTTTTATTAGAAGTACATTACAAGTACGAACCTAATGTTAAATAAAAGCACACTGAAAAATTAATAAATGAACTTGAAGAGATTTATTTGTTAAAAATGAGGTCAATCAAATCTTAGGGAGATTTTAGATATTTTTCGAGATATAATTGAGGCGAAGGATAATTAAAAATGAATTATTTCGGCTTAAATTATTTATTTAATATTCATATATTTACATAAATTAATTCTAATAATAATAGGTTTACACATGCACAAGTTCAATCCATTCCGTTTTCTCTCGCCGTTTTTAAACTTTAATATAAGATAAATATAAATTTATGTAATTATGTATTTGTACATGCTTAAAGTACTAGTAGCTATATTTTTTTTGACGAATTCTATCAAAATTTATATATGCTTATTTATTATTATAATAACACTTAAGTATAGAGAATTTCACTCGAAATCGAATCCTGTTTATAAATTAACTTGGATATTGGTATTTATGATCTAATCCCAAATGACAAGTTTAAATGGTAGTGAAAATCCAGGGTCATTTTAGATGGTTGAATGTCACATGAGTTGGATGATATTTGATTAATTATATAGAATAATTAACTTAATCAATTTTTTTTTTAAAAATATGTAATTTTAATACCTTATTAATATTAAAATTTATATAAAACATGATAATAAAATAATAATAAGAGCATTTGTTATGGCGACAAACAACAAATTGTTAAACAATCGATGATGACTTAAAAAAATTACTAATACGCGTAGTATCAGGACATATTTCTGTGGTCGAGTAATAGAAATTGGGCTTCTTGAATAAACATTTTTCTTGCTAGTTATAGAATTATTTTAAAATTGATTAATATTGCAATTAATAGATTGCCAATATTATTTCGTTCTTTGACGTGCAGCATTTAAAAAATTAGCTGGAGTGTCTCCACTCGACTATCTCGCAATTTGAATTGGATTAAATAACATAATATATTATATTTAAATTAAATTTAATTAATTATAAATTAAAATTAATAAATAATATTTATTAAACCAGCGCATGTATCTTTATTTTTACGGTCACTTTAGAGGAGAAAAAATCAAAACGTTGTAGGTGATGACCCTCTTCCGGTTGAGCTACATTTCTCAAAAGTTGATAGAAAACTACAAATTTTGAATAATGCACATGTACCAAATTTCATGATTCTAGCTTAGACCGATTTCGCGTAATCTTGTCTACATACATACATACATACACACATACACATACCCACACACAGACATTTTTCGCACCCTTCAAAACGTATAAAAACATCAAAATCGCGACATCGAAAATTTTCGTGATCGCAATACTATCTCTGGCGAAAGTTGGTTGAATGTGAATGGATCCTGACCCCAGATTTCGCTTTAAACTCATCTCGAATATTATTATCTTTTGTTACAGAACCTAAGTATTTGAATTTTTCTACATTTTCAAATTCTATATCTTGTATGTTAAGATTTTGTGTGTTAATACTATTCCTCTCTGTTACTAAATACTTTGTCTTAGCATTATTAATTTCCAGTCCCATCTCTTTTCCTGCTTTGATTAATTTTTCTACGCTATCTATAATTGCAATTGCCGTATCTCCTATTATATTTAAGTCGTCTGCGTAACCTAATACTTGAATTTATGTTGTTATGCTAAATAATTAAAAATTATTTTAACAATTCTATAATTCATATATATTTTCAATAATCCTCTCTTCTAATTTTAATTTTAATATTTTAATGTTCTCATCATCAATGTCTGAATAAATTAAGTTATTACAAATATTGAAAATTTTTAATATTTTAAATGAAAAGATTTTCTAAAATTATTTTTAATTTGAAAATGTTATAATTATATTTAAAAATTAAAAATTAGATGAAATCAAAAATATTATATTTTCAAAATGAAAACGCAAGTTGAATCGTTACAATCATATGATTTTCAGACTCTTTAAAATTTATTTACACTTGTTGATTAAAACTTTAATTAATAAAAACATAATTAATGTGTTCGACGATTCATTTTTCAGCTCAAAAACCTTCAATACACTTTAGATAAAACTTGGTGGTTTTTCCATTTTAATATGAAATAGATGTGTTCATATAAATTATTATTACTAAGTTTTTATTAAAAAATACACAAATACCTAAGCTTTTATTAAGTACTAGCTGCTCAGAGCGCCTTCGGCGCTCTTCACACCTAGACGGGGGCTCCGCCCCATGTACCCCCGAGTGGTACATAGTATTTGCTTGACAGTAGTAAAAGGTTTTCATCCATTTTGTTTCAATCAGTATATTACATAAAACATTCATAGAGATGTGTAAGAATACTGTGATATAATTAACGTCAAAATTTTTCGGTCAGACAGACAAATATAAAAAATTCTAAACTAACTTTTGGCTTCCAAAGATCATGAAAGGTCTGCAAAAAATTTTAAATTCTGAGCAATGTGCAGACAAAAACCTTTTTTTATATATATAGATAATAATAATAAAAAACATTTTAATAAATTTAAAAAAACAGACAGACCGACAGACAGACAGACATGAAAAATTCTAAAGTCACTTTTGGATTCTAGAGGTCATGAAACGCGAAGATATGCAAAAAATTTTAAATTCTGAGCAATGTGCAGACAAAAACCTTTTTTTATATATATAGAAGATGTTTAAGAAAATATAAAGAAATAATAATTGGTAAAAATATAGAAAGCGTTATATATAAGTATGTACTTATTTCTTGAACGTAAATTCTTGCTACTAAAATAGGCAAGACATTTAAATGTATTTAATGAATCAATAATAAATAAAAAAATATATAATTTATATAAACTATATGTTATATTACAATACTAATTGAAATAAATTCATTTGATAAACATTTGACTTTATCATTATGTTTATCAAATGTGTTAATTTATAAATCAATTTCTTTTTATAGAGATTAGTAATTATAATCTATTTATTCGTGATTTGTTAAATTGTATATATATATATATATATATATATATATACATATATATATATCAAAGTGCATGATGCATGTCAAAAGTTCAATTAAAATTAAAAAGATTAATATCTTCATTGAATAGTCGGACGATGATACACATTTATGTATACCAATTATACATGTATTAATCTAAATAATATAGAATCATTATCGTCACCTGAAAATTTATTGATTTTTTTTTTCTTAATATTATTCGACAAATAACAAATTGTCAATCATGCTCTTTCATGTTTTATCCTTCATTTAATATACATTCATAGAACTAATTCGATTATCGACTAATGAGATTAACTTAATTGATTCTCTTTTAACAACCTGTTGGTACTCTTAAAAGAATTATTTTTGTTATGATCCCATGATCTAATTACAGATCTAAAAATACCTATAGTTTTGCGATTTTCATTTACATTCAACAACACAATTGATTTATAATTATAAAATATATATGAATATATATATAATTTAAATATATCTAATTCATAGAAAAAGAATAACGTTTATATATAAAAATATATATTTATTATAACGCTTTTCTTAACTTCACTTGGCGTCTGTCTCTGTGTCTCTCTGTCTGTTCGCTATTTTGACAAATTGAAATCGATTTTTCATCAACTTTTTAATGACATATACATTTGAAAATTTTTATAGATATTTCAATGGATCCCTAGAAGGTATAGAAGAAATATAATTGAATTATAATTAATTAATTGTAATTAATTAGCGATTAATTGCTTTTAGTAACTAACTCCTTTTGTATTGCTCCGATTAATTTTTTTTCAACGGATTCTGAAACATAAATATTGATTTCAGGATAGATTTTCATTTTTAATGTATTTAAAATTTTTTTATAGCATTAAAATTAATGATGAATTCTTATTAATCAGTTGTATCGCCAATGAAGAGGGGTTTCTTCCACTCAAAATGGCATAGAGAAAAGATCTTTCTTTTTATATATGTCCCCGAGAGAAAGGAAAAAAACAATAGAATAACCTTTTTTTTATGAAGACAATATTTATATATATATTTATAAAATATACATTTATATATATATTAATGTATATATTTATATATATATATACATTTATAAAATCTCAATCTAATAAAAATTATTTTTTATAAATATAATATAATAATTATTATTCAAAATAATAACATTTACTTAACATAAATGCATAAAATCAATTTTGGAAAATTAATATATTTTTTTGTTTTATTCAATTTGTAAATTTTCGTATAACTTCATCTTTTCTATTTCTCTTGTTATATTAAATAAAAATTTATCATATTAAAATTGTACTAAAAAGAATAAAATAATATAAATATAAAATTTTTTTATAAAATAACGTTTTCCAATGGACTAAAAAGAATAAAATAATTTTTCTATAAGCCTGACAAAGTTTATGGATGAATTGCTTCATATTCAACTAAAAACGTTGGGCGCTTTTAGTTTTCATTTGATTTCTATGCAATTAACTTCCTTTATAGAGCTATAATTCATATATATATATATACTAAGATACATATCACACTAAAACACTTCATTATCAAGTAACACTATTTCTTCAAATATAATCAATCATTTTGGATTTGATTGATAATATTTAAATTTAATAAAAATTCTTTTAAATTTTGATACATACTTTGATATAAGTATATTACAGTGAAAAATAATAAAATATTAATTTCTTAGCTCTTAAACTATTAATTTTATGCATGCTAAAAAACTTTGTCAGTTTATGTGTTTAATAAAATTTTTATTATTACAAAAATTTGACTTGATTGTTCATATGAATAAATAAAACTAAATGCGCCCAACGTTTTTCGTTGAATAAGAAGCAATTCATCCATAAAATTTGTCAGGCTTATAGAAAAATTATTTTATTCATTTTAGTCCATTGGAAAAACGTTATTTTATAAAAATTTTTTATATTTATATTAACATTATACCTATTATTTTGGAAATTCTCTAAAAAGATTTGTTAAAATATCCAATTTTTATTTGATTATTTATTTGTATGAAAAACAATTTAAATTATTCTTAAATAAAATCATTATGTTTAAATAAAATAATATAATTTTAAATAGATTGAAGTAACAATGTTTCAATTAATTAATCAACAGGTAGCGGTTATTGATTTTTCAAATATATTCAATATTATATATATATTATATAATATTATGCATATAAATATGTATATAAGTATTATATGTGGGTTCCCAAACTATTTTTGTTTCACCTAGGCTTTATCTTTAATGAGATTTTAAATGTTCTTTAATATTATTCTGGATGATTTTAAATCCTTCGTTCATCCTCATTGGGCAAAGTAAGGCTCTTATAATCTTAAATTAACCACAGACTTTCTCTTTGATTTATATTTCAAATATATTCAGACTTATTAAAATGTGTTATCAAATTTTGAATGATTGCTTAAAAATAACATTTTTTTATCATTAGTATTTATTACATATATCTATATTTCTTATATCTATATATATAAAAGGCAATGTCTGTCTGTGTGTCTCACCTAAACTCAAAAACTACCCGTCCGATTGCAATGAAACTTTCAGGGATTGTTAAGGGCATCCCAGAGAAGGTTTTAGTGTAGTTAAATCCAAAATTAATTTAATTAGTAATATTTTGGTAAAAGTCTATTCATGGTCACCATGGATATATTGGTTACTTATAAGTAGGTATATACATAAAATTACAATATAATATTTATATATATATAATATAAGTATTATGTGTTTGAATTTTCATTTTAAATTCAATAATTTTACAATTTTAATTCTCATTAATAAATGATTCTACCTAAATAGTAAAATATTTAAAATGTAAAAATGATTAAATTATATATTGAATAAAAAAATAAAAAATTAAAGAAAATAATCACGATATTCAATTATTTTTTTTTTAATTCATAATAAAATAAAAAAATAATTGAATATTTAATAGGGCCTCCTCCTATCCCCATAAATTAGCCCTTCCAAGCCTCTCCTTACGGAATTTGGAAAAAGTAATGAAAAAGAAAGTTCGCCTTAAAAAAAAAAATATTAAAAAAATAAGGCGTTTGGTCTGTACGCCTTTTTGAATCAGCTGAGAATGCCTTTGATTTTTTGGATTTCGAAATAAAACCGCCACATTCGGGGCAACCTGAAATAAAACCTGCCTACCTAAGAAGATGCATGGTCTCCACTATTAGGAGTGGATCGCCCATGCTAATCGAATCTATCCTACGCTCAAAAGGTATCCAACAATTTGTTCCTATTCAGGCTATTCCCATTTCGGAACTGTGCTGAATTACCTTCCCGAATGCTCGTTCATTCGATCCACCTCAAATACATTCTCAGCAATACAAAAAGGCACAATTCAGACATGGCATGCAATTAATACAACCCTTCTCTTTTAATATTGGCATGGCACTTGCTTTATCCACCCACACTTTTCTATTTAATAATTCTAAACTAATCTATGGATTAGTAGGATGAGAACCAGCATCCTTCGATGGAAGTAGGAAGCAACCTCCTGAAAATCTTAAACAACAAAATATAACTATATTCCAATGATTAGCCGCCCCCCAGTGTAACGCAATTCTAATTACCTTTCTCTCTTCTGCTTCCTTTATCAATGATACTCATTCTTGAGAGATGTAATCTGAAATCCCCTAATCTCACTAAGTTCTAGAATATATTTCCCTCATAATTTTCTAATTAATATTATCAAAATAAAGAAAATCAATCAATCCTAAATCAAATATAATTACTATTATGTATGTTAAATTTTACTTGAAATATTTTATTTAGAAATTGAAATTAATAAAATTTATTCCTATTTGAATTTGTGCCATGCTAAATAAATAAATAACGATGATTACTTACATTTGGTGAGCTGTATGAAGGTCATTTCATCATCATCAGAGATGGAGAAGATAATCAAGAATTTGAATCAACATCCAGTAGAAGGAACGAAGATTGAATCATGAAATGGAAGAAAAAAAATAACATATTAGATTATAAAATTTTAAAATAGATAATTATAAATTGAATAAAAATCAAATTAATAATAAATACTGACCTCGAAGTTAATAAAATTTGATATAACTCGCAGATTAAACTCGAAGACTTGTATTGATATTCCATCTCACTCGACTGGATAAAAAAGAAATTCAATAAGATTAGTTATGTCATTTAAGAAAAAGAAAAATATAATAGATATAAAAATAAAATCAATAACATTATAATGATTGAAGAGGTGTAAGTTTTAAAAAAATATTATTTTATTTTTTCAGTAATATTACATTAAAATACTAAAATTCCAAAATTATCCTAGAGCCACTCCATTTTATGAATGGATGAATAAATTCATAAGTGTTTGAGTGGATTTTAATAGAAATACTTACAAGTTATTATACTCAATTAATAGTCATTAAAAAATTTTCCTACAAAACACCACAAAACTAAAAATCTCTTCTTTCTTAAATATTAAAAAGATTATGAGATGTAATAGTGGAAATTTATCTTATTAATTTCATGAATATATTCTCTTCTGTGTAATTGACATATAATAGAAATACCCTTAATTTACTTTCCAAAAGTGTTATATTATAATAATAATAAATTGACAAAATAATATTCATTTTTCATTTGGATATTTCTATTCTAATTTATTAAATTGCTTTTATTTATTTATTTTAAGAAATTTTATGAGAATTGTTTTTTTATTGATGTTATATATATATATATATATATATATATATATATTAAGTATGAATAGCTATATAAATGCCCTTTAAAGTAGTATTGTATATTTTTTTTTTGATAATGTTATTTTAATCACCTGTGGCAATCAATGACAATCAATGATAAAGGCTTATTTATACTATTTCACTTTATTTTTATATGATATTAATTTTATTATTATATTGATTACAAATTGAATATCATTTTATATTGAAACATTGAAAGCAATGTTGTTCTTTAATATATTCATAAAATTTAAATTTTGAAAATTGCAATGATATTTCAAATGTTAAGATAAATAAATCGATTTAAATATCTATAATAGATTTAAAATGTTTTATTTTCAAATTAAAAAAAAAATATTTTAATTATTCGAAGTATTTTCATCGAACAAAGTCTGTGATAAACACCACAAATGGAATAAATTGAGATTTAATAAAACTGATTTGAGAAATTTTTCATTTAATTTATCCAAAATTTGTTTTCCTTTTTTAAATAGAAACTCCAATAAAATAATAATACGAGAATCATATAACAAAATTATTATTAAAAAGGATGAGATGTTGGTAAGTGAAAATATTAACTTGATTAAAATTGAATGGTAATTTACCAACTGATTGATTGATTGATGTTGCAGTGTTATATTCATGGATTCAACACGAAGAAATTGATTTCCACACTGAAGAGCGATGTATTAATGCGATTAGAAATAATAAATAAAATATTTTAAATTTTTTTTTTATATTAATTTTAAAAATAAATAGCGAAAGATTTAATAATTATTACAAATTTTTTAAAGAAAATTTAAAAATAATTCTAACATTTTAAAGATGATTTTAATTTAAAAAAATATTTAATAAATATATTTAAAGAAAATTATATCTTTTAATTGATTTTAAATCTTTTCAAAGAATTTGATTAAAAATTTATAATTATATGTATATATACATATATAATTTTTCAAAAAAATTATTGAAATATTGTTTTTTTTTGAAAGTTTACTAATAAAATCTTGGTTTTAATTAATAAAATAAGTAAATCTTCAATTAATTCTTGATTAGTGAATAATTCAAGAGATGATTTCGGTGAGTAGGGCGGCGAGCGTCTTGCACTGCAAGGGGAATGAGTACTGAATGCGTTCGAGGCAGCAGCGCATCGGCCGGCAGGCATGCAGGTGGGGTCAGGCGGAGAAGACAGGAGTGGGGCGGGCGGGGTCGAGCGGAGGTGAACATTTTACAGAAAGCTTTTCTTGCAATTTATTAATATTATATTAATTAAAGAAAGACATAAATATTAATTTTTTTATAATTAATGGTGTTTTTATATAGATTTTAAATCGAACCGATAGAAACAATATTTAAATTTAATTCTTTTAAGATTTTAATGAAAAATTTATAAAATTTATAAATATAATTAATCAGTAAAAAGTTATATAAAATGCATTTTATAAAATGTAATTTTTAATAAAATATTTTTTATTTTAAGTTCATTATAGAAATGAATATATTTTTAAAAAAACATGGAGGTGGAGGGTGAGATAGAAATTGTTCAATTTTAAATTATCAATTGATTAACTTGTGTGATATAACATAAATTTAATGAAAATACCTATAATAACAAAAAAAGAGGATAAATGGTGAGAGTTAAATCTTATCTTGGTTGTGTATTTGGGATGTTGCAGGTTGACAATTCATTTGGAAGCAATCGTTACATTTTGCTGATTTTTGTGTGTTCACTGCATCTTAACATCAATAATATCTATAGACTTGTGAGACAAACAATAAGAATCTCTATATTAAGAGAATATACTTATTCCGAAAACTATTAATTAAATGTAATAACTATTAACAATTAATAAAGTAGAAATAATTTTCCAACAAATAAAAATGTAATAATTATTAATAAAAAAAATAAAAATGTCTTCTTCTTCTTCTTCTTCTTCTTCTATTATAGGCCTAAGGCTTGTTCTTCTTCACTATCCTCAGGTCTTTTTTGGGAAGAGTACGCCCAGCAGTCAGCTCATTTTTTCGGTGGCTTGGTCTCTTGTGTTGCTGGCCTTCCATCCCGGGCTATATTCTCAAGAGCCCTTCCGCGTTGGCTCTTCCTACGTGTTCGTTCCATTTTTACGGCGAATCTTAACCCATTTGTCGTAATAGGTTCGTTGCCGTGTCGTCAATGTGTTAATCATTCCAATTTTCGAGGCTGTGTGTGGTTCATTGAGCAATTGTGATTTGCGTCTCTTGAGTAGATTGCTAGTCTCATCTCCGAGACGTGGATGTTCTTAGTTAAGTCGAAGCCCCCCAACACGACAAGGTGACATCCATGGTGGGGCTTGCCGGAGGCAGCTGATGTTAAATTAAATTGAAAATTTTTGTTCTTAGTTGGAATCTAACTCCGACTTCTTGCGTGGAAAGTTGGTATCCTACGCTCTCGGCTACACTGCCTCCTAAAATGTAACAATAAAAAATAAAATTTCAATTATATTCATTTAATACATTATTATTATTATTATTAAGTGTTCAGTTACCACATACGTATATATGTATACAGACACACATGCAAAAGCGAAGCTTTGCCGGGTCTGCTAGTTTATTATATATCTTCATACATATAATCATAAATTTCATTATTTATTTCTATAAATTTATAAATTATTTTTATTTATTTTTTGTACAGTATATATATATATATATCTGGATGTTCATTGTTTTGTTTCCTTTGTTTTAGTTGACCATGAAATTATTAACTACGAGGTGCTCACCTCGTCTTCCACGACTACAGGACTGACACAGGTTAAACAAGCATTCGTCTTCATTTTAGGAAGACTCACAAGACAAAAATGAAAATGTAAGTTTTTTGGGATATATTTTAATCTTCGTATAAAATAAAGAAATAAAAAGAATTAATTATTTTTTCTATCTAGTATTGAACCTATCTCTCTCTCTCTCCTTATCTTCTTTAATCTTTAAAATAAACTCCCACTCGCACCATCTCTCTCATTTCATTTAAATATAAGATTTATAGATTAGATAAAAATAAAGAGAAAAGAGAAGGAAATGATATTCCCGTGCATTATTTGATATTTTCATTTTTTTCTTACTCCTTTTAAACGAATTTTTTTTTCTTTTATTTTATAATAAATCACGAGAGATGAAATTTTGAATTGGATTATTTCATTTTGAAATGAAGTAAAGAATTTAAAGGCAAAGAAAGAAGAGATTTATCATAATTTTTAATAAAAAAAAATATATATATATATATATGGGAAAATTTTTTCTTTTCGAAGAAAAAAAAATGATTTTTTTATTAAATTAATTATTAAATTAATCTTTATGAAATTCAATTTATCTCTAAAAAAAATGACAAGGTAAAGTAGCAAGTTTAAAATTATATATTTTTTATTTTAATTTACTCTAAATATTGATACTTATTTTTCATATATATAATATTCATTTCCTAATTATTTTTTGATTATTTATTTATTTCTATTTGTTTCTAAGTATAAAGGCTTGATGGAATATGTAAAATAAATCTCTTATTGTAATCGTAGGTTTCAAAATTTTGAATAATTAATTTAAAATTAACTCAAGTTTATTTAAAATTTAATACTATTTATGATTATATGTATAGTATTTATATTATTTCTTATTATTTTCATTTTAGTTTCAACTCTCAGATATGAAAAAATCAATTTCTTATTATTATTTATAAATTTAGACCTCAAAGAAATGTATTAAAGAAATATTATTTTACAATCAAATTAAATTATTATTATTATCTAATTTTGTTTAAAAATAATTTATTAATTATTAAAAAATTAATTTTAAAAACAAAAATCCTTTACATTGGTCAATGTTTAACAACAGACAAGTTAATATATTTTTTTTTTATTTTGACTTTGCATAAATATTTATAATATATTTGAAAGAAAATTTAAAAATCAGAATTGTTAATTAATTTCTTCCATTGATCTCTTGATAGAATATTCTACAATTTTTTATTTTCTCAAGAGAAATAATTAATGATAAACTGAGGGACTTTTATTTAATTTTTTTATATTTTGAACGGTTGTGAACTAACACAAATCCTGTTTAAATTTTGAGACACCACGTATGATATCCGACTAACGCCAGTTAATTATGATGTAGTTATGATAACTGGCTATGCCCGTTGGGTAATTAAAAGGTAAATCAAAAGGCAATATTTGATTCAAGAAAGAAAAATATTTGTGAATTAAATACAAGTACAATCATTAAATGGACGAAAGGGAAAAATGAGTTACATTTTGTCTGAACTCTATCTAACTCTAACACTGAACTATCACTGTCTGTCTCAACGACAGCTTATTTATATTAATTAAGGGGTCGGTGATGGAGAGGGGTCAGTTTCAAGGGTGTGAACATATGTGAGGAAAATTACCATCTTTCCAAAAGGTCAAGTGTAATAGTCTATTATATTATATATGTGAATTTTGAATTGTTTCAATACAGGTAATGCATTGTCAATGTTACGTTTCCAAGAAATATTTTGTATAGATATCTTACCAAGGGGTCAGGTATGGCAATTGAAATATAATTTTAAGTCTAAGGATTTAGATTAATTAGTTATGCCAATTCCTATTATACTTATTCTAATTGTTAAGCACGTTCGAGATCAATTGTTTATGTATGCTTGCAGACATATAACTCACTGTATATTGAGTTTTTAAATAATTTATATCTAATTACTTTTAATATTAATTATGCTTTTTCATTGATAAATGATATTTAAAAAAGTAAAACTACGAGGATAATATGTTATTTTCTATTGGTATAAAAAACATCTTGCAACTAGTCTAAAATCATATTATTTTTAAAATCAGAAATATATGTTGTTATTTCTAGTATATTTAGATTAGATGAAATAAATTTATTTTTTTATTGTCAATTTAAACCACACAATATTCCTTATTAGATAATTTAATATAAAAACATAATCCAATTATCTTATTTTTCTTTGGATAATGTTACTTATTACTTTACAAGTTTATTTCTTGTCTTAGATTTAAGATCGTAATTTTTTTCGTTTTCTCCTCTCTCTCTCTCTATGTTCGTTCTTTCTGGTTTCTTTTCGTCGAAGTTCTCGCCGTCCGTTTCATTTAGGTGAACGAGAAACTTAATCACATCATAAATGAACAAATAAGTTTTTTTTTTGAATGTTGTCTATAAAACAGTCTAATTTCTTCATTCAGTTAATTGTGTATCTAGTCAAAAAGGACATAAACGGTGTTTATTGATTAAAAATGGTTGAATACTTTCTTAGTTATTCATTTATATTTATTAATAATTAGTTTAATTATTTGAATCCAAAGAAATATTATATATAAATATATATATACTTTTTTATAAAATATAATTGGATGTTAGGGATATTTTAGAATATTTTAGTAAGATAATTCTGCCTCTGAATTTCTTTAATTTAGGTATATTTGTTTTAATTTGCAGACCCCTCATCATTTTATCTTCTATTTAGGTCTTATTCATCAATTAATATCCTGAGGAGATGATCATCAATTATATACTTTATCTTCTTATTTTATATTAGACTTTATTTCTTTTCTATTCCTAATACAAAAAATGAGGGTAATGTTTTATTGATCATTGTTTCAATTTCTTCAATAAAACGGCACTTTCACAAAGATTGATCAATAATATTTGAACTTTGTTGACAGGAATTTATATTTAAGAATTTAATTTTTTAGTTAGTTTATAAATATTTTATTTATTTTTTCTTAATGAGGTATATATATATATAAGTTATGGACCCAGTTCCTGAAACGCCAGTAGAATTCATGACGTCATGATTTCTGCAAGTGCAGCACTAAATTACATTATATAAGACGGCTTCTTGACCCCATAGCCAGTTCTTAGTCAACTTTGCTCAGTGATTCATTGCGAATCACCTGCATTTGATCTCAATAGATAATCAAAGTGATTATCTATTGATCGTTCAGGAATCATCTAAAAGATTACCTGCATTGTTATAATCTACTATAAAATTCATATAACTAGTATTTCATATGTACTGTAATCGGTTCTGTATTATCTGTATTATTGATTATTTTAATAAATAAACTTAAGAAAGAGTAACTTGTACTTTTTCTTCCAAAACCGTTTTTTTAAAAACGAAACCCCCGGATACAGATCCTTAACTTATATATATATTGTAAAAATAGAAGTCACATTTATGTACCTATGTAGTAATTAAGATAATTATGGCATTATTATTTTAGAAATCTTGATTTTTTTATATGCACTTTCTTCTCTTCTCCTCGAAAGCTAGTCTTAATTATATATCGAAGTAATTATTTATTTATTTATAATTATTTTACACAAAGTAATTTATAAAGGTTTAAGATATGAGCAGCGGCTCGATTTTTTCTCTTTTTGACTACTACCTCTTAACTTACTTTTTTTTATAAGTTCTCTCTTTCTTCATTAACCTCATTCATCTCTCCAGTTATTTTTAATTCACTTCGGTAAGTCAAATAATTAAATTATACTAGTGAAAATTTATTTTTAATTTTTATAACCGTTATACCATTTGAAAAAGACAAATGAAATGACATTAGCATAATTTTCATTCCTATGAAAGGATATAATAATTTGAAAAAGTTGTTCATAACATAATTCAAAGGATAATTAAAGGTAGCCGATAAAGCGATACACTCTCACAGGTGGTCACCAATATTCGTGTTGAATGTAGTGCAATCATCCATGGTAATGGAAAAGAGGAACAAGGAGAAAAAACTTACAAAGGGGCTGAAGGGGAGACAAATTTTCAGATCCAACTCAGCGATATCGTATCCAACTATCTGGGTGCAAAGTAATCATCGTTCAGGAATCTATTATCCATTTTCTCTAGTGATGTTATTTTCTTCTTTTGTATTTCTTCTCTATTTCGACTTTCGCATTGGAATTTGTTGTATATAAATGAGAAAGGGCTGCTGCTAGGACTAGGCAGAAAGCTAGCAAGCAGGCAGCAAAGGAAGGCCCTTGGCTTGTATTGATCGGAGCCCTTGGAGGGCGCCGACGCAACGTAGAGGACAACGGACCTCGAGGTCTCATGTGGATCCTGTATCTTCATTATGTCCTTAGACCCTAATGAAAACTTATTGATACAAAATAGTATAGAATTTCATATTTTCCCATTGTGCAAGATATATTCCAAAAGAGTAATCATTCATTCCCGTTTACTCTAGGCAAATTCCTTTTACGTTATTGAATGGATTTGTAGGTAACGTAAATAAACATTGTCCTTTGAAGAATGAGTCCCACGAATGCGCAGAACGAATATTAATAAAGAACAGATTATCCTTTTTTTTTCTTTTCAAAAGAAACACAATTTTCATCTCATCTTTATCTTTAATATATATTTACATATTATTTAAATTTTAATCTAAATTTCTTATTAAACGCGAGAGAGTATTAATGACTTACAAATTGGAATAGGTAATAATTGAATGAAACTATTTCGACATTATATTATCATTTTCTTTTTGAGATTAATTATATATTTTTTTAAAAATAAATTTTAAACAATTTGAAATAAAGATATAAGTAGAAAATAATTCTTTTTTTCCAAATTTAAATGTTTCTATCTAATAAAATTATTATTTTTTTATATATTTCTAAAAATAGTATATTATTCTTTACTGTGTATATATTTATTTTTTCTGGAAATTTTTCCATATTTATCTTTATATTATGACAGGGATGGCGAATCTTTTTGTATGTCCGTGTCACAAAAGTTTTAGAAAATTATTATAAAGAAACTAAAGTACCACAATAGAATTGTTTTCACTATCAGGAAAAAACTACCTTTTTTCCTCAAAGACTCATTTAAATTGTAAAAAGGAGATGTATAAAAGAAAAACTAAAATCGTTATGCGACTTGTCTCAACATAAATTTATCCTTCATTCGAAATGTTGCTTAGTGGAACTATACATTTATATATAATATATTAAATTAGAAATAATTGCATAAATGTAACCTGTGGAGCCCGAACCGGAGTTAGAGAAACTTGAACAGTATTAAAACGAGCTGGAAAGTCAGTAAATGTAGAATAATTAATATATGATTATCAAAATTAAAAAAAATAAGTTAATGCATAATTTTTTAAATTCTAAACATGTATTATGACTTGTTTTATATAATAAATAGCAATTTTTTAGGCGATAGGTTCAACTAATTTTTACAAATATGATAATTTATTAATAATACTTATATATTATTGTTAACAATAGATTTAACATCTGAAATATTTTCTTCAATATATTGTAATTATATTTCAAAATGAAAATAAAAAGATAAAGAAAATAATCGCGATATTCTATTATTTTTTAAATTATTAATTAAATGAAAAATCTACATCAAAATCCAAATCAACTACGATCTCAGCAATACAAAAAGGCAAAATTCATACCTAACATGCAAGCCATGTAATTAATGAGACTCAACCCTATATTATCCACCCGCGCTTTTTTATTTATTAATTCCAATCTAATCTATCAATTAGTATTTGTTTGATGCATAATAATCCGGCGGTTTTATTGGAGGTTTCATCAATGAAAAGTAGGGTTTCGTTTATTATTTTTGTATGAAAATAATCTTTACTATTGTTTTGGAAAAATGCGTGTCGAAAATTATAATCCTTTTCGCCATATTATGCTCTATCTCTTAGTAGGGTGACCATATTTCGAAAACACTAAACCGGGACATTTGTAAAAAAATTTACTTTTTTTTTAGAGCCATATTGAATGAAAAATCAAAAATAAGAGCCAAACTGATTGTGAGAAAACGTTCGTCGGACCTAAATATTTAAAAACCGGGACAATAGACTGTCCCGAAGACCTTTTTTGAACGCCGGGACAGAGCACCTAAAATCGGGACAATCCCTGAAAACCGGGACGTTTGATCTCCCTACCCCTTAGGGAAAGGATGGACAGTCATTTCTCGATCTCAACGAACTTTTCAATAGATGTGATTTTTCTTCTGACCCACCACATATACCACATAGCTTGATCATCGAAATTTGATGGCCAACCTCATCCTGGCTTATCCTCCAGGCTGGTATCACCTGATTTGAAATTGCAAAAAAAATTTTGTTGAGATCGAGAAATGACTGTTCTGCTTTCCAGATAGTTATGCATCAACCTAATAGGATGAAAAAATGCATCCCTCGACAGAAGAGAGTACAATCCTTAACAACAAAATAATCCATATATTAGCCACCCTTCCCGTGTAATGCATCGAAACCTACCAATTCTAAAAATACCTTTCTCTCTTCTGTCTCGATCCTATTTTTGAAAAATGTAATCTGAAATTAAATAAATAAATAAATAAATTTGATTGAATTAAAAATCAAATTAATAATAAATACTAACCTCGGATTTAATATAAGATTGATATATCACGGAGATTAGAAATGAAAACCAACTCGAAGATTTGAATTGATGTATCATCTCTCTCGCCTAGATAAATAAGAAATTATGTAAGGTTAGATAAGATTTGTAACAACAGAAAAAAAAAAATATAAAACAAATTAGTAAATAACATAAATAAGATTCAAAATATGTATAAATTTTTGAAAATATTATTTAATAATATTATTTATGACAATAAATAAATATATGGAATATATATTATGGTAATAAATCAGTAAAAAAATTGTAAAAACGCATTTTATAAAAATTAAATTTTATTGAAATTTTTTTTAAAGTTCATTATTGAAATTATTATATTTTGAAAAAATGTAGTGGTGGAGATGGGATGGGAATTGTTTAAATTTTTTAAATTATGAATTGTTTGAAGAGTGGGATATAACTTTAAATATAAATTTAAATTTTACCTATAATAAGAAAGAGGGTAAATGATGAGTGTTAGGAATTTAAGAAAAACAAATACAATTAAATGCAAAAGAAAAAATCACATCACTCACTTTTTTAATAGTTTTCAATAGACTGACTGAAAAAATATCTTTCTATTCTATATTCTATTTAAATAATAATGAAGTTCGATAATCTCCTTTTAGAAAAAAACTTTTCCTAATCGGATATTCTTTTTTTTTAAAAAACAATAAAACCACACTTTATTTTCAAACTATAAGACGTGAGTTCAGTTCCAAATCATAAAATTGTTATCATTTTATACGTTTAAAAAATTGAATTGGTATACTTAAAAATGACGAAGAAATATTATTAAATATTAAATAATAATATAATAAAATAATAATTTATTAATTATTTAATAATATTATTATTTTAATTATGTACATATAAAAAATTGTTTTGAATGTTTACATTGAAAATATATTGGTTTTTCATATCCACATGAATACATGTATAATAATTATATATATATATTTATTATTTTTAGTTTTATTCACTACATTTTCTTTTCTTTTCTATCGAGTGGTACAACTCTAAAAAATTTTGAACAAAGATATGTCTCACGTAGAAAAAATACTGTTTGAAAAGTACTTTGAAAAATACTGATAAACATAATTTAGGTTTATATGTTACTAATAAATTGTAGTGCCCACAATGAAAACCTACATTTTGCTGGTTTTTGTTAACCTCCTAAGATAAGTAAATAATCAGTTCTAAATTTATATAATAAATTATAAATTAAGAATGAATTATTAAATTTTAATTCATTTTATTGAAAAAGACAAATTTTTCAAACGTGCCACTTGCTGGTTTGCCATTTCTATATTATAAGAATCAAACTAGGAGTGTCTTTATTCTATCTGTTTACTGATATAGTCAAAGAAATTATTTCTAATTACCATGTTTAATCATCTTTGAATCTCATTAATCATTTCTTAATAATGAAAAAAATGACAAAGAAAATTATACTCTTTTTCCAACAATTAGAGGGCAGTTTTTTGAACTAGTTTAGTGAGAGTCATTAAATAAGTTTTGGATAATTTTTTTTTTGGATAACATTTATATACGCTTTTTACTGTCCACTTTATCACACTTTATTTCTTATTCTATATATTTTTTTTCAAACTCAATACAAACATTATACTAACAATTATAATTCTGTAAAAAAATATTCTATTACTTTCAGAAAGGAACTAATAGCAAACCCTTAAAAAATATTCATCAAAAAAAAAAATGAAACAAAACTTTTGAAGGATATTAACCAAATAACCAAAGTATTTAATAAAATTGTTAGTTTGTTTAAATAAATTTCATGAATTAAAGAGTGATTTAACTATTTAACCAAATATAATGTATGCAGGAATTTAGTTTTTTGAATATAATCTTGTAGTACCGGGTAGTAGTTTTCTGAATTTAATACCATGCAAAACTAATGAAGATGGTTTTTCCCAGAGATGTGATCAATAAAACTCAATTTTTCTTTATAAATACTATCTCTGGTGTGAATTTCAAAAAAATCCTTAGAGCGATTTTTGAGAACCATTTACATATCTATATAAAGGGTGTTTTTTTTCGAGGTATAGAACTTTAAGTTGGCATTACTGTTCAAGTTGACGACCGATTTAACAGCTGTCAAGTGATTTATTCTCAGTTTGGTTTGGAATAGACTCACGTCTGAACAACGCTTGCAAATAGTGCAATTTTATTTCGAAAGTAATGGTTCTGTGCGGAATACGTCGTGCACTACGTACATTTTAATGTCGACAAAATCGTCCATCAGAGCAGTTAATTCGATTAACCATGGAACGTTTTCGCATAACGTTTACTCTTATTGATAACTCGCATTCCCAGAGAAGCCGTACGGTACAGAAGAAGCTATTGTTCTGTAGAGCGTAGGAGGAAGACCCGAATAGTCAATGGTGATCGGTATAGAGCCATGATTACTAACTTTTTTATTCCTGAATTGAACAACCATGATGTCCAGGAGCTGTGGCTCCAACAAGACGGCGCAACATGTCACACAGCTCGTGCCACAATCGATTTATTGAAAGACACGTTTGCTGACCGCCTAATTTCACGTTTTGGACCTGTGAATTGGCCTCCAAGATCTTGTGATTTAACACCGCTAGACTACTTTCTGTGGGGCTATGTAAAGTCATTGGTCTATGCGGATAAGCCACAAACGCTTGACCATTTGGAAGACAACATTCGCATTGTCGATATACGGCCACAAATGTTGGAAAAAGTTATCGAAAATTGGACTACATCCGAGTCAGCCGTGGCGGTCATATGCCAGAAATCATATATAAAATGTAATGCCTCAAGATTATCTTTCGTATAAATAAAATTCATGTCAATCGTTGTTTTATTGCAATTTAAAGTTCTATAGCTCTAAAAGAAACACCCTTTATATATATATATATAATTTTAGCTAGCATAATAAGATTAGATTTATATTATAATTTTTTTGTATATTTTTTATTTTTTTTATTGGGCAATAATTAAATAATAAAAATACCTTACAGTTTTTAATATTTTTGTAATATATTTCATAAATATTAATTAACTTATGATATATAAAATTATTAAAATATTATTTTCTGTTTAAATATTTATTGTTTGCATATTTCAAATTAATCTCAAATTACTTTTTAATTGGAAGAAAATTCAGTTCGGCATATCAATGACTGCACCCTCTGTCTGAAATTATGATTAATTGACATTTTAATTAAATTTGAAAGGGCAATATGAAATGAAAACTTTAACTTCATGGATATTGGCAATATCCTACTATTCAATCAATGGCTACATTTTTTCAGCTTTTTTAAGAAATATATTTTTATTTTTTTTAAACTAAAGATTTCAATTAATTTCTAATTGTATGAATTTCCAAGTAAAGTTTTCATTACTTGTTCAAGTTAAATAATTTTGAATTCTCTTTTTCTACACAGATGTTGACAACAACATGAGATAATGAGTTCAATAAAACAAAAGACACATGTCGGATGATTATCACAAGTGAACTTGCACTTATTTTTTTGTGTCTAAGTTCATTCAATTAAAGACATCTGATAGGAGGACTCATTTGTATTTTATTTTCTCAAACATTTTCATAATTTTTTTTATTTTTTGTTTTTAATTTTAATTCATTTAAAATAATTGTAAATGTATATATTTAAAAATCAACAAAATAGTAATAGATTAAAGATAGATTAAATTAATTTAAAGACAATTATACGAATTACAGGATTACTTTTATACATATGGTATGTGATCAAATTTTTATAATAAAATCATACTAGATCTAGTCTCAATTACGATATTCGAATCCAATTTTCCCTTTTTAATAAGAAATTTGCATATTTAGATCGATATGAATTTGTATATCATTTGTTATTATCTGAAATGAACTTTAATTTAGTTTAATCATTTATCTAAATCTAAATATGTATACATAATTATAAGGTATGATTTATAGTGTAAATAAGTCAATAATATTAATGTTATCAGTGGGTACGTTCATAAGAGTGTTAATGGGTGGGGTAGATGCAACAGCTTCGTGCTTATTGTGTTGGATAAGCCCCCCTTTAAGACCTGCTCATTTCTCGTTTGATTGTCCTTTAAAACTGACTGATCCTTGCCAATTTGCTCGAGTGTTTAAAGACGGTGGATGGAACGGGGAGTTGGTTTGGGTGATGGGGGAGAGGAAGAGAGAAGCCGGATTCTTAAAAGATTTTCGTTGGAGGAAATGATTCAGCTCAACATCTCATTATTCCCCATGGACCTCGCTATTATTTAAATGCGGATCATCTTAATTTTATCTTTAATTTTTAGAAAAAAATTCTGTAATAATTTTTAAGATCTTTTTTATTAAATAATAAAATTTTAAAAATAAATTCAAATAATAAAATACCCCACAAAGATTATTATCGAAGGAATTAAAAATCACCCTTGATTACACACTTTCACTTATAATATTATTTTATGAACAATTTTAATTGCTTTATTTATTCATATATTCATATTTTAGTACTATTAGCATTGTTGGTACCTTAGGTATCTAAAATAAATAAATAAACTGCTTAAAATGAAACCCTACCGACAATTTGACATTTAAGCTCTCAAAGAGTTCTTCAAAGAAGATAAAATCTTTCTGAAATTAAAAATAATACTATTTGACATTGATGAATTGATGAATCGTTAAATCGGTTTTTTAGAAAAATTACCAATAAGTGTAAAATTAATAACGAAAATGCTGCTGTAACATGCTAGATACAATTCTCAAATGTTATATATATAGTCTTAACATGCCAATGAAATTTATGGAGTTAAATATACTCCTGAGATATATAAACAATTATTATATATAATCCTGGCAACACCCAAACATAAAGCTTTTGAATTGAAAAAACTCTCCTCCTAATTATATTTTTAAACAAAGTTTTAATTATAAATAAATAGTAACAATTTTCATTATTTTTAATTTAGAAATATACCCCTATTAATCAATTAATCACTTATTGATATTTATTTCTAAATATAAACTAATATTTTCTTGAAAAGAATGAGAAGAATAAAAAGGAATAAATAAATCGAAAATATAACTACATGATTATTCGTTTTTTATTTTTAAATTTATATAATTAAAAAAAAAGAAATATTTCTTGTCTAAAAAATTACCAGTTAATTATTTAAAATGCATGCTAATCAAATTGATTCTATAGGTAATTAAGTTATTTTTGTTCTTTCCATTTTTTTTCATTAAGCAAATGTGTTCGTGATAGCTTATATATATAAATTCTAGAGCAATATATATCATTTCCCCCATTATGATTATAATTTCTAATCTAGATTCATTGGTTTATAAAATATAATCTTATTTATATTATCTTTTTTCTTAATCATTACTTCTTCATTATCATACAACATTCTTACGTATAAGATTATATATATACTAGCTGCTCCGAGCGCCTTCGGCGCTCTCCACACCTAGACAGGGGCTCCGCCCCCTGTACCCCTCCGAGTGTCCCTATTCTGAGCTATAACCATCTAACTCCTACCCTGTCCCATCTCTATAGTTTTTTATATATGTTTATTTATGCAGAAAAAATTAATTGACATAATTATTAATTTAATAAAATAAAATTTAATTTAATAAAATTAATTTAATAAAATAAAATTATTTAATAAAATATTAAAATAATAAAAATTTGTATAAAAAATATATAATACTTAAAATAAAATGTGCCTTTGCGAGCTTCGAACTGAGAGTGCAAAGTCATAAGATAACGCCTTAGACGGTTCACCCACGAACCACTTTGGTTTCAAGTCTTCTATTACGATATACATACATGTCAAATTTTCGTCACCAGCGCCTCTATGATCTAGTATGGTAACTAAACTATTTTTAATTAATTAGCACCCCCTGGACACACCTTAGCAATTAGCGGTTTAATAAAAGAAGTCTGACATGCCCTGAGACCTACTGAATATGCATAAAAAATTTCATAAGAATCGGTCCAGCCGTTTCGGAGGAGTATGATTTCAAAGTTTTGTGACACGAGAATTTTATATATAAGAAGATATATATATATATATATATATTATATTGAATGAAATAATCGACGAACTATGTTTTATTTTCAAGATGAAATATTAATTTATAAAAAAAAATAATAAAATAAAAATTATATAACTGTATATAGATCTAAATAATAACCGAATACTCAAAGCCCTTCTGGCGAAAATTCAGTTTATTATAATATTTAACTATTTATATTATATTTAATTTTTAACTTTTAATACAACTTTTGAAACGATTTTTTTTTTAATCATATTAAATAAGAATTATAATACCTTATATATAATATGAATTCATAATACATGATAGCATTTGACATGATTAATTAATTCTTGTTTGAATAAGTTCCATACAAGATTCAAATTATAATGTTAAATATGTAAGCTTTTCGTGTACCAGGTATATTAAAACAGTCTTTCTTTCTAACTTGATAATTTAAATGTATACGAAATGGATCTTTCAATCCTCAGTTAATATTTCAAACCCTATCTCTAATTTCCTTTAACCACGAGGGTGCTATTCAAACGGTACTTTTGTCTATAATTTTGATTTATATGGGATTATCAAAAAAAACAATACATTATTACTACTTATTAAAGAGTTTCTAGTTTATGAATAACAAACAAAAACAAAATATCCTTGAAATATAAACTATTTTCTTTGTCATTTGAATTTTATATAAATTAATAATTATTTTTTTGTATTTATAATAATTAATATATATTAAAAATATTTTATATTAATTAGTTTTATATAAGTATTCATATTTTCTTGTAAATTGGCATTAAAAGAGCAATTTTTATTTTTTACTTGTGAAATGCCATTATTATATTTATTTATCTTTGGTTAAGTAATCTAGTAATAATACTAAACTCAGAAGTCTTTGGTCACAACAACCACATTCTTATAACTTTCATTATATTTCATTATTCACATTCTCAATTGGACTAAATATTTTTTGCGAATCTTTCCTTTTCTATTTGGGCCATATGGGATCATCTCAATCCCCCAATTTTATGACTCTTATTTATGATATATAAATATCAAGAAATTACTTTTTCCCCCATTCGCCAGTTCTCATTTTCATAAATATTACGAAAATTTCTTTCTTCACAAGCCCTGAATCTATTTTCATTATCAAAATATCTCTGACCGTATTTTAGTACTAACGGTAAAACAATGGTTTTAAGAATTACAATTTTGATGGAATTTTCAATAATTAATTAATTAATAATATTATAATAAAATTCACAAAGATTGTACTAATCTGTATTTTATTTTACATTAATAAACGTATCACTTAAATTCTGAAGAAAGGTGCGACGTTGCACCTGAAACATCGTCAGAAAGCCACATAAAAATTTGCATTTTCTTTATTTAAATCTTCATTCTGTATCGTCTATCTCTCCATATATATATATATATGTAACAAAGTCACTGCTATATAGTACCCTTTAGTCACCGCCATCTATTAGTGATATTGTTTGTATTATTTATAAGAATCAACTAACTAATTTTAGAATGGATTAAAGACGAATATAAATTGTAATAGGATAATTTTTAATTAGAATTATTAGTTAATAATTTATATTTGGCATTTGTAAGAATTATCTGGAAGAATCAACTTTAGAATCGATTTCTTTACAGGTAATTTATATTTCTAATATTGTAAATAATCAATGTAAAAAAAAATTAATATTGAATAAAAATCTTTACAGAGAACGAAATCGATTTAGTTACCAGAATCCCTGAACATACTTATAAATCGATTCTTTTCAAGATTGGAAACATGCCTTCTGATATAAAGATTCACATCGTTAAGGAATTTGAAGAAGGAAAATTGGTGAATAAAATCAAGACCATAAAATTTCTGGGCAGTGATGAAATATATGCATTCCCAACGGAGAGCCAGCATGAAAGTGAACATCAGGACCTCTTTCAGCTAAGTACAGTGAAATTAGGATGTAAGAGTATGTTAAAACAGGGAAATTTCAGAAACATAAATATTGCATTGCCAGAAAAATTAAAAAAAAGATATTTAGATGAAAAAGATAATTTTATATTTGATGGATATATGCTGGAAGAAGTTTTTGTTGAAAATATAGAAAAATCTAATCCATTAGAGATGAAACTGGATTATAATTATGTGAATAAAATAAATTTATTAGAGATTGAAAAAAAATTTAATATTGAGAAATTCATAGGCATTCAACAAAATGCTAAAGAATGGATAAAAACATTTGAAAGTGAATGTCATAGGCATCAAATAATAATAGATTCCATGAAAATACAAACATTGCGATTATTTTTAGAAGGAAATGCCAATGACTGGTACAGGATTAACAGTAAAAAAATTATTGATAGTAATTGGAGTGAATGGAGAGAATCCTTCTTATTAGTTTATGCGAGTAAAGGGTGGTCTGATGTGAGATATGCATATAAATATAGATATATGGGAGAATCGGTCATCGATTACTGTCTGAAAAAAGAAAGATTATTAGTAGAAGCTGAGCCTTCCATTTCAGAAACCTCAAAAGTAAATCATATTATGGTAGGTTTACCCATTCATATTCAGAATATAGTAGATAAAGATGAGGTGACAAATACCAACAAATTAATTAATATGCTAAGAAAATATGATTGGGCTATAATAAAAAAGAAAAATAATGAAATAAAAACAGATATAAATGTCAAGAAGGTTCCTTGTTATATATGTAAAGGATTGGAAAAAGGAGACCGATATCATCCAGTTGAGAAGTGTTTTAATAAAAAAATATATGATAAAAAAATTAGTATAAACTGTTTGGAAGAGATGGTTTCGAATGAAAAAAACGTATAAGCCCCGGCAGAACAATACCGTTAATAAAATTAAATGTAGTAATTAACAAAAATAAAAATATCAAAGCAGTATATGATACGGGTTCAAATGTATCTCTTATTAATTATAAAGTAATTATGAAAGAAATAAAAAAAAAAATAAAAAGGGAAAATATTATATTTAAGACGATTAACGGGATAAGTTTTGTTGAAGGCCGGGCCCACTTACAATTGAAGATAAATGAAATTTCGGATACATTGAATGTTTATATAATTAAAAATAATAATTTTTCATATGACATGTTACTTGGACTTGACGCAATAAAAAAATTTAAATTAATACAAAATGAGGAATTAAAAATATTTCAAAAAATTGGAAATGTTACAAAAGAAATAAAAGATATTGAAATTGATAATAATATAAATAGTCAAAATAATAGAGACAGATATAAAAATAAAAATATTGAATACAAAAGAAAAGATTATAAAGAAATAAACTTGAATGAATACATCGACTTGGATGAATATGAATCCCATTTAAATCATTTAAATAAGGATAATAGAAATGAATTAAAAAAATTATTAATTAATAAAAAAAACATATTTGCTAAAGATAAATATGATACAGGGAAAGTAAAAAATTATGAAGCTGTGGTCAAATTGAGAGAATATAAATATATATCAAAGAAACCATATAGAAGTTCTTTGCCTGATCAGAAGGAAATTGAAAAACAAGTAGAGAGGTTACAGGAGGCAGGTCTTATAGAAGAATCATCTTCCCCTTTTGCTGCTCCTGTAACAATGGCATACAAGAAGGATGAAGCTGGAAGAAAAAGGTTGTGTTGCGATTTCAGGGAATTGAATAAGTTAGTTGTACCAGAGAGTCAACCGTTTTTAAGAATAGAAGATATAATGGTAAAAGCAGGCGATTGTTCATGGTTTTCTGCGTTGGACATAAACTCGGCTTTCTGGTCAATTCCTGTAAGAAATAAGGATAGAGAAAAATTAGGGTTTGTCACACAAAAGGGCCATTGGCAGTGGAATGTTTTACCTTTCGGATTAAGAATCTCAAGTAGTGTGTTTCAAAGGATACTCTCAAACTTATTAAGAAGAAATAAATTAGACAGTTTTTGTGTTAACTACATTGACGATATATTAATCTTTTCAAATACATTTGAGGAACACATGAAACATATTGAGTTAGTATTGGATATGATTAAAAGAGAAGGATTCAAATTAAAATTAATAAAATGCATATTTGCAAAGAATTCTGTTAAGTATTTAGGACATATTATAGAAAAAGGGAGAATAATGCCTTACAAGGACAATCTCATAGCAATACAAAAATTTGAAACACCTAAAAGTAAGAAAAACATAAGACAATTTTTAGGAAAGGTAAATTTTTATTATAAATACATTGAAAATGCTGTGAAACTCCTGGAGCCATTACATAATCTACTAAGAAAAAATGTTAATTTCAAATGGGATTGTAAATGTGAGGAATCTTTTAAATTAATAAAAGAGTATTTATGTTCGAGTCCCATATTAAAAATATATGATGAAAAAAAAGAGGTGTTCATATACACGGATGCAAGTGGAGAAGGTTTAGGCGCCGTCTTTAAACAGCCTGATGATGATGGTTTTCTACATCCAGTTGCATATTTCTCTAAAAAGTTGAGTAATGGCCAAAAGAAAAGAAAAGCTATTTATCTAGAGTGTTTGGCTATTAAGGAAGCAATTGTTTACTGGCAACACTGGTTAATAGGAAGAAAATTTAATATAATCTCAGATCATAAACCTTTGGAGACTTTGCGTGTGAAAGCTAGAACAGATGAACCTCTTGGGGATCTTATGCATTATTTGTCTCAGTATGATTTCAAAATCATGTATGCACCAGGATCCTCAAATGTGGAAGCAGACTCTTTGTCTCGAAATCCAGTGTTAGAAAGTTTTGAGAATGAAGAGGATGTCTTAGAAGTAGTGAATTTAGTGACAATGAATGAGATTATAGATGATCAGAAATTAAATGAGCATGAAATAAAAAAGTCAATTGACATAAATTATAAAGGTAATATTTACTTTAAATGTACGAAGGCAAATCTTAGAATATATATATCAGAGAGATTAGGTTTGGAATTGTGCAAGAAAGTTCACAAAATTTATGGACATATTGGAGTAAAACAAATGATAAAGATAATAAGACCACAATATTATTTTAAAAAAATGGATAAAATGATTAATAATATATGTAAAAATTGTGAAATTTGCATTTTAAATAAGTCAAGAAAGGGCAGAGTTATTGGTTTATTGTCACAACTAGGCCCAGCTAAAGAACCATATGAAATAGTTTCAATGGACACAATAGGAGGATTTGCCGGAAATGGATCTAAAAAAAAATATCTCCACTTATTGATTGATCATTTAACCAGATATATTTATGCAGTACCATCGGAGACACAATCAGCACGGGATTATATAAGATTAATTAAAAAAATAGAAAAGCTTAACAAAATAAAATTATTATTATGCGATCAATATAGTGCAATAAATTCTAGAGAATTTAAAAACTTTGTAAAAATCGAAGACATAAATATAGTTTTTACGGATGTAGATTGCCCGGAATCAAATGGAATGGTTGAACGTGTAAATCAGACGATTGTGAATAGAATAAGATGTAAAATAAATGAAGGAAATAAAAGATCTTGGGTGATTGTATTAAATGAGTGCATTGAGGAATATAACAAAACAATTCATACAGTGACAGGTTTTGCTCCAAAATATCTATTATATGGAATAAAATCAGAAATAACACCAGATAGTTTAGCGAGAGTAAGTAGTGTAAAAGAAGATAGAGAAGAAGCTATTAAAAACTCTTTAGTTAGTTTTCAAAAAAATAAAATTAATATTGACAAGAGGAGAAAGGAATTAAAATTTAAAAAAGGTGATTTAGTGTACATTGAAACAGGAAATAAGATAAACAGAAGAAAGTTGGATCAAATACGAATGGGTCCATTTCATGTGATAGGACAATTTTCAAACTCAATATATGAAATAGACTGTAAGAAAAAAGGAAAGGATTCCACATTAATTCATGTAAATAAGTTAATACCTTATAAATTGTAAAAAAAAAAAAAAAAAAAAAAAAAAAAAAAAAAAAAAAAAATTAATTAATTTTTTTTTGTGAGGATGGGGGAGATGTAACAAAGTCACTGCTATATAGTACCCTTTAGTCACCGCCATCTATTAGTGATATTGTTTGTATTATTTATAAGAATCAACTAACTAATTTTAGAATGGATTAAAGACGAATATAAATTGTAATAGGATAATTTTTAATTAGAATTATTAGTTAATAATTTATATTTGGCATTTGTAAGAATTATCTGGAAGAATCAACTTTAGAATCGATTTCTTTACAGGTAATTTATATTTCTAATATTGTAAATAATCAATGTAAAAAAAAATTAATATTGAATAAAAATCTTTACAGAGAACGAAATCGATTTAGTTACCAGAATCCCTGAACATACTTATATATATATATAATTTTTAAGGGTAATTTACAATTCATTTCAACTCAAAAAGTGCATTTGAACTCATCAGTTGAGGAAAAAGAAAAATGTATTAATAATTTTTTATAAGTTAATTAACAATAAAATATTTAACAAAGTATGAAAAAATAGATAATGTATTAACTGCAATCTTAAAAATTAAATTAATTTGTTTCCTAATAAAAAATATCACTTGTAGTAATTTCTTTTGACGAAAATATTCCGTGATTAAAGGCAATGAAAGTAAACCCGAGCGAATGAAATTCACTTTAATCACTTGCTCTTTCTTGCCCTTGGCGTGATCACTGGTCGGTCACTATTTTATTTTATAATATTAGAACCGTGAAATTTCAAGATCTTAAGAAAACAAAAATAAGGGAAATCAAACAAACCGTCTGACTCGTCTCTCTTCTGACATATTTCAAAAGTTCTTTTTTTGGTATATGAAAATAGGAGTAATAAGAAATTCAGTTGAATTGACACACACACCAAAGGACAGATCTAATTTTTTTCAAATGTAACATTTTCTGTCTTCTATTCAAATGGAGATTGGCTCGTTTCATTGAAAAAGAATTTAAATGTATATTTTATTATAAGTTTTAAATTTAAAATTTAATAAACAGATGAAAATAATAGAAAATTAACTTAAAATTAATTTGAATCTGGTCAGAATTTTATTATTATTAAAGATATCTGAAATACATATTATGAAAGTGATTAAAAATGGGACACGACATCTAAATGTGATATGGCTGATTGGATTAATGTTATCAGAGTATAGATTGATAGTTTTAAGCAGACATAAATCAATTAGATTTTATATTAGATGATTTAAAAGTATTTTAAACTTCAACTTACAAGATATAGTATATATATTAAAATGTATTTATCATAATGAATTTCGATCTATTCCTTATTAAGACATTTAATTATATAAATATTAATTTTAATTAGAAAACACAAAAACTTTCAATAAATTAAATTGCTAAGTATTATTTAAAATAATAAAAATATATTATTAGATTATTTTATCGAAGAGAAAATTTTTAATTTACATATATTAAAAATTATATCATTTGAGATTATGGTTTGAATATTAAAAGATAAAAATTAGATTAAAAAATGAAAATATTATAGGATACTATAATTACTTTTTGGTTAGTATTATTATTCACCTTTGGTTCTATTAACCAGGTTGTTATTGTTACTGGGTAGAAGGTAAAATTAATAAATTTATTATTTTGGATTTTTCTTTTGGCTTTTGATCATTAAAAAAAGTACCTACCTGAGCTATCAATCATGACTTTAAAATCTAAGCATATTTTTTTAAATATTGATGTTCTGTTTCTGAATAATAATAAATTTGTTGGGTTATTATGAATTATGATTCTAAATTTTCTTATAATATTGCCTCTATTTGTATTTAGAAAATAGATCATAAATTATTTTTTTTTCAAAAACCCAGAAATTATTGTATGTTTTGATTTTTTTCTAAAAAAGTACAAATTTTATTTAATTTAAATATATTATAATTAGATCATATTTATAAATAATTTAATTGAATTAAGATATTATTTAATTATATCATAATTCGTATTTTTAAATGCATTTCGATTAAAGAAATGTTTTTAAAATAGTTTTTTTTTTTTTAAATATATAATATATATACATATATCTTCTTCTTCTTCTTAGCCTTATTTCCCACGAGGTGTGGGGTCGGCTCTTCTCGTTAATTGGCGCCAACTAAATCTGTTGTTGGCGTCGTCTGTAGAGAGACCAGATGCCATTAGATCTCCCGTTATACGGCAGGACCAGCTGGTTTTAGGCCTCCCACGCGGTCTTTGGTACTCAACGGTGATGATGGTGTTGACGACTTTGATGTAGCTGTGGACGATTTGAGTGAGGTTGTTGGCAATCATTGCCAATGCTGATGCTGACCGATGTGACGATGTTCGTGTCGGTGATGATGTCGATGTTGATATTGATGTGGATGTGGATGTAGATGTGGATGTGGATGTTGGACTATCTTCTTTTAGCCCACCTCGTCCATAGGTGGGTAACCCTAACCCATTTCTCGCATCGCCCGGGTGCTGACAATGCGCGTCGCTTGCAGGGGACGCCCTAGCCGTTAACCGTATAACATTTCTCCATTAATTGTTGATGCGACGCGAAGATGATCCAGCCGGCCTGTCGCTACAGCCTGACGCGTGGATTGGAAAGAAGGAAGAGGAAATAAAGGGGATTGGGTCTGGATGGATGATTTGGGTAGGGCATGCACTCCCTTGGTCGAGGAATGAGAGAAAATGCATGTGCTCGCGTAGGGCAGTGGGCGCCACTCACTGAGGTAGATCTGTCTCTCACCGGGATCGTGAGAAGGTATCTACCCGCTACCCTATATTTTATATATATGTATATATAATATATATACATATATATAATAATAATAATAATAATAATAGTAAAAATAATAGATAATAATCATATAAATATTTTTATATTGATATTTTGATTTGTTTATTTATTGACACCTGTTATAAATTACTTTAATAAAGTAAAAAATAATTTTATTTTTTAAACAAACTTATTTATTTTGTAATTAAGATTTAACAAAATTTTAATTAAATATTTTTTATATTACAACTTTTTTTTTATTTTTGTAAAAATAATATTGTCCAAACTTTTTAAGGACTTGAATAAAAACTATATAACTATATAATATAATAATTAATTTTAATAATAATTAAAAAGATATCATATAACTTTTGGGAAGGGTAAGTAATTTTTTGTAATACGGACCAAAATTGAAAACAACCAAATTTAAGCGGTCAAGAAAAAAAATTAAAAATTTTGAGTAAAATTAAGACAAATGTTTTATTATTGATTTCGATTAAAATTTAGAATATATTGACATAATTTAATAATAATAATGCCCATTGAAAAGAATTAATGATTAATATAATTATATTTTGAAAAAGATTTCAATTTTATATTATACATTGTTTACGCAAGATTAAAACTCCCGCAAATTCGCTATTTTAATATTTTGAAAAGTTCTAGTGGCGGAATAGGCATAGCTAAGAAATTTAAATATGTTTGTACCATCTTGCGTTTTCTAGGCCTTTGGTGAGATATTATCGTGTGATCTCATGTGAACACGCGGTCTATTTGCGTTGGACTCTTGTTGGGAGAGGTCATATTGGAAGACCTCTCTAATTGTATTTCTTTTTCAAACGAAAACCATTTAGGTTTGTAAAATTCTCCTTCTTTAATTATTGCTGCTCAGGTTGTATTGAAATTTATATATTAGTTAATTTGATTAATGTTTGATTAAATCTAATTTGTAATTTGAAATATTTTACATTTATGATGAATTTCTTTGTTTCGATATTGCACGACCTCAAATTTGTTTATAATTTAGTTTATTAATTAATTTGCTTTTAGCTTAAGATTATTATTTTTATATTTCATGTTTCACTTAATTATACATTGTTTTTATATATTGTTTTATAAAAACAAAGATTAATTTTATAAATATATCAGAAAAAGAAATTGAATTTGTTTTATTTAATAATTATTTGCTGGTTCCTGGAATTGGGTGGAATTGATTTTGAGAGCTTCCAGTGTTTTTATTTCTTATTATATTTAAATAAAAAATAAAAGCCACGTGTCTGCAGTTTTAGGATCACCCAGGGACGATTTATATATTTCTTATAATTTAAGGGGTATTTAAGTCTAACTGGTCTACTTGGTAAGTATTAATTGAATTAAAAGGTTTAGCTAATCTCCTTTTAAAATAAAAGATTAATTAAATTTCTAATAACTTATTTAATTTAATAGATGGCATTTTTCAAACTCGTTACTATATTTTTAAATTAGTTTCAAATAAAATTCTCTTTGAATAGTTAATTAAAAGAATTAAGTTGGATAAGAGATGTGGAAGATGTGTCAAATTGGTTGCATACATTCTAGGGGTTCCTTCTTCGTTTTTCATTTGTGTATTCCTTTTTCAACCTGTCCTCTATCGTCAATTGGTGGGCTCTTAAGCTTTCATAGTAGGCGAAAGAGGATTAATTAATATTACATTATTAAGTTCAATTATATTTTTTACTAATTATAACATTTTAATAAAATAAATACAAATTTTGTAATTCGTAAAACACTAATGAATTTATACATTATTTTGAGTTATTCTTATTCATATACTATTGTGGAAAATATGAACTGTTAAAAATATTTATTTAATAGGAAAGTAAGAAAAATGAAAAGGTTAATTATTATTGGTGTAAACTGAAAGATTAGTAATAATTTCTATAAAGATTTCAAATTTTAAAAAAATATTTATTCCATTTTAAATCAAAAAAGAAATAATTTCAGTTCATAATATGAGTTGAATAAAATGTGATTTTTTGGTTACAATGATTACTCATACTACATAAAATGGTGTTTTTTAAAAATTTCTTAAAATCAAATTTAAAAATGAATATATATATATATATATATATTATTATTATATATATATATATTCCTCTTAAATCAAATGATATATAAATTTAATTCCTAAATATTAACCACCAAGATATGCACAAGGGAGACGCTTAGAAGATTTATAATAACTTTACATATAATATAATAATATAATAAAAATATAAATATAAAAAAAATTTTATAAAATAACGTTTTTCTCATGGACTAAAAAGAATAATATAATTTTTCTATCGGTCTGACAAAGTTTATAGATGAATTGCTCCATATCCAATTAAAATCGTTGGGCGCATTTAGTTTTATTTATTTTTATGAAACACATCAAGTCAAATTTTAGTAATCATAAAAATTTTATTAAACACATAAACTGACAATTTGTTCTTATTATGCAATAAAATTGATTGATTAAGAGCTAAGAAATTAATCTTTTATTATTTTTCACTGTAATATATTTATATCAAAGTATGTAACAAATTTTAAAAGAATTATTATTTTCTTAAATTTACATATTATTAATCAAATCCAAAATATTTGATCATATTAGAAGAAAGTACCGGGAGCCCGAGCCTCCGCTCGGTAGTTAAATTAAAAAAAATGATTATTGGGTTTGACTAGTAATATTAATACCTAATTCTCCGAATCGACATTCAAATAATAACAAACAAACAGAAAACTAGGCCTGTTGATATAAAATATATACCTGGGACACCGAACTATCACTCGACCCTTTAACAAATTTATACAATTTATTTTTATATACTTTAAAAATTTTACAATTTTTTAATTATTTATTACAATTGGGTTTGGCTGGTAATATTAATACCCGATTCACCGAATCGCCATCAAATAATTTAAAAGAAATTAAGTCTTTTTGTCGGGAAATTTTGACGTTAGAGGCTCAAAATTGGCTGAACCGGTTTCTATGAAATTACATTACAATATTCTTGCATATCTCAGAAATTAATTTTTTAAAATTTGATATCTAGATGTTGTCATTCAAAAAATGTTTATGTTTTTATTTTTTATGTTATATTTATATTTATATTTTATTATATTTTTAATTCTATTTTTCTAATATTGGCCTTTTTAAATTATTTATAAAACACTGAAAACATTCACATTGCGAATATTATTACCTCTTTTAATTTTTAAGATTAAATGAATAAATAATTTTAATTTTTATCTCATAATTGGATTTTCATTTTCAAGTAAGATATTATTATGGGTGGATTCACAATTTATGAAGGGACACTTCGAGAAATGTGGATGTTGCAGCCAAGAACTTTCGACTACCTTAGAACACAGAGATAGATAGATATAACATTTACAATAATAATATATAATTAATTTACTGATTAAATTAAAATATATTAAAAGTAAGAACACAAAAACAAATAACTGATTGAAACAAAATGGATGAAAAAACCTTTTACTTCCAACCAAATATAGGGTAGAGAGGGCAGAGCCCCCCATCTAGATGTGAAAACCGCCCAAGGCGGACTGAACAGCTAGTATATAATATTTTGTATTTATGGAGTCGCTGTATGACGAAATTGGTTACGTCATTCATTCACTTATATTGAATAAATAGAAATCTTCTAAACGTTGTGAAACAATTTCAAATAATTTAAATGTATGTATTAATGCAATAAAAAACAAATATGGATATAACAAATATTTTTAATTTTATTTTATTTATAAGATATAAGGAGATATAAGGAAGCGGTGGCTGTGACGTCATGAAGACTGGCTGACGTCATTTACATTTAAATTAAGAAAAAACTAATGAAAATGATTTTTCCCAGAGATTTGATCAATAAAACTCGATTTTTTTTATAAATATTATTTATGGTGTGAATTTCAAAAAAAGCGTCAGAGCGGTTTCTGAGAACCCATTTATATAGATAGATAGAAATAATTTTAGCTAGCATAATAAGATTTGGATAAATTATATTTTCTCAGATCAATAGAGAAAAGTCATATTGATACCAGAGTTAATAAAGCAAATAAGAATCTGAGCAGTTATTTGACAATTTTGAGTATTAGTATTTATAAAATTATGAAACAAACGATAAATAAACGAGTTAATTGGATATTAGGAGATAGAAGCCTAATTTCCAATTTTCAGTGTGGTTTTCGACAAAATCGATCCAGACTTGTCTGCTTAGAAAATTATAAACAAACAGCTTTACTAAAAGAGAGACACTTTTTTCATATTTTCGTCATTGAAAATAACTCAATGTGGAGACACCATATTCTCAAAAATAATTCTAAAGTATTATTATAATTAATTATTTTATTATTAAAATGATTTAATTGATTATTATTATTATTTATTTATTAAAATGGTATTGGCTATATTCATTTGATCAGAAATATAAATTTCTTAATTTTTTTAAATATTCAATATTGTTCAATATATCATAGATGTTTCTACTTTTTTGAATCACATACCTTACAAGCACTTGTCACTTGTACGAAAACCCTTGATATCTTAAGTTTTGACATCGGTATATTGAATAGGAATGAAATGTCAAAGATTGATTTTATACCTATATCGAAAACATGAATGCCTCCTATATATATTCTGTATCAAGTCAGATCAGAATTGAAATCTTTCCAAAAAAAAAGTTTCTTTTATTATTGAAATGTATAATGTGTAAATAAGAAAATATTTACATATAATTTCTCTGTATAAAACCGGGTCACTTTCAGAAATTGATTCGTCTAATACTAGAACATCTTTTATTTTTCTTATAGACTTTAAATTTTTTTAATGAAATGCATTCTTTAAATTCTTTTTATTTAACTTTTTTATTTATTATGATAATTTATTAATTAACTAATATTTCAGCTCTGATTTTTAATCATTTTATTTCCCCCAAGATAATCATGTTCCTAATAAAAATCATTTTACTAAGGTGTATTTCTCTTGATCAATATAAACTAAAAATCTTATACGAATATAAATTAATTTTTCTTAATATGTGTTTCATATTTAATTTAAAAAAGATATTAGATTCGTTCATATATTTAAGATTTATTCCTTTGTTTTATTCAATAAATTATTTATACAATTTTCTATCGATTGAAATATAAGATATATCCGGGTGAATTGATTGATATTGATTGGAATATATTATTATTATTATTTAAGGTGGGATAATAACAATTTATTAATTTGTATAATGAAAAGATTCCTATGGGGGTAATTAGTTGAAAGGTATCTGGAGGGAGGATTGATCATCTCTTTGAGATATTCCACAACATCATTATCGTTTTAAAGGTGAATATTAAATGTGTACCTTCATTCCAGTCAACTATTTAATAATGTATTCAGGGAAAATCGAGGAAGTGGCCGGGATATTAACCTTGTATTGTATATACTTTACTATTTTTGGAACATCGTAAAATTGGAAAATTCAATAAATAAATAATCTGAAATTTACATAGTAAAATAAATTAATCATTAATTCATTTATATATTTGTATGGTGTTATAGCAACCATAATATCGATAAGCTCATTTTTTTCCTGAATTCCAATTTTTTGAATTTTTTTGAATTATTTTTATTCTTTTTATAATTTGAAGTGTTTATTTGTTACTGTTTTCAATCTGTTCATCTGTTCATTTGTTTTTCTGTTTCACGTGGATCAAGACGGTCCATTTTACAACAAAAAACAGATAAGCTTTTTATTGTTTATTTATTTTTTAAATTATAATTATCTTTATTATTATTAATTATCCTCCAATTGGGGGTTGGGCGAAGAAGTGATTTCTCTTCTCCAAAAAAAATTTAAATCTTGAAACATCAACCACACTATAGTGAGGTTAGAACTAGTAAAATGAGGAAATTAAAATTAGAAACATGGAATCTACGTAGTTTATATAAACCAGGGGCATTCAAAAAATTAATAATGGAAACTAAAAAATATGATTTAGTTGCCTTACAGGAAATGAGGTGGGTGGGGGAAGGAAGGATTGATACTGGACAGTATATTTGCTTATACTGCGGATCTGAAAGGCATCAACTGGGAACGGGCTTTATTATTAGAAAAACGTAGCTACCGCAATTAAAAGTATATAATTCTTAAATTATAGGTTATAAATTTTAGTACTCAAAGGAAAAATTTATAATATGTAATTAATAAATGTGCATGCACCTACAGAAGATAAAGAGGAGGAAATTAAAGATAAATTTTATGAGGAATTTGAAGCCATAATAGATCAGGTCCCAAATTATAATAGTAAGATAATATTAGGTGATTTTATAAGGTGATCGTATAAGATTCTCTCGAATATTGTTTTATTAAAATTACGACCATATGCGGAGGAGATACTAGGAGAATATCAATGCTGGTTTAGGCCAAATCGATCGACTTTAGATCAAATATTTTCATTAAGGCAGATATTAGAAAAGAAACGAGAATTAAATGTTTCTGTTCATCAGCTTTATGTAGACTTTACAAAAGCATATGACTCAGAAGATCGGGAAATCAAATCAGATCTTGATCTTAATGGGAATTCCAAAAAAACTAGTACGAATGATTCAAATTTGTCTTGTGGGTAGTAAAGGAAGAGTAAGATGCGGGAATCAGAAACTTTCGAAATTCGAAATGAGTTAAAACAAGGAGACGCATTATCACCAATTTTATTTAATTTAGTTCTGGAATATGTAATTAGACAAATTGAGGAGAGGTCAATCGGAATCGAATTAAACAAAAAAATTCAAGTATTAGGTTACGTAGACGACTTAAATATAACAGGAGATTCGGCAATTGCAATTATAGATAGTGTAGAAAAATTAATTGAAGCAGGAAAAGAGATGGGACTAGAAATTAATAATGCTAAGACAAAGTATTTAGTAATATAGTGGAATAGTATTAACACATAAAATCTTAATATACAAGATATAGAATTTGAAAATGTAGAAAAATTTAAATACTTAGGTTCTGTGATAACGAAAGATAATAATATTCGAGATGAGTTTAAAGCGAGGTTACAATTGGGAAACGCCTGTTATCATGCAATAAAGGGGCTTATCGCATCAAAATTATTATCAAAGGGGATAAAAGTTAAAATATATAAAACAATTATTTTACCGGTTGTATTATATGGATGTGAGGCATGGTCTATGACCTTAGGTGACGAGAGTAGATTTAGAGTATTTGAGAATAGGATTCTGTTAAGCATTTATGGGCCAAAGAAAGATGTGGTCACCGGGGAATGGAGAAGATTGCATAACGAGGATATGCTCAGAATGGTTGCTGCGGCCAAGAACTTTTGAGTTCCGTAGAGTCACCGAGATAGATAGATATTTGTATGTTTTTTTTTAAATATATAATATAATTTAATGATATGTTTAATTCAAAGCATGATCTTACGAATAAGGAAAATTGAGCATCCTTTCTAATCTTCCTAATTAAAAGAAAGTTATTATTAAATTTTAATGTAAAATGCAATCTAACTCTTGGACAATTTTTTTAATATAAATAAATAAATAATAAATAACATATCTTGTAAATTATAAGAATTAATTTTAAGACTTTAATTTATGAAGTGATAATTTCTTGAAATTCTCAGAAAAATTTAAAATTTGATAGACCTATTTAAAGAAATGCATATAGTGTTTATGCTTGTACTATCTACCTTAATAATAATAATAATAAGTATCTATTATCCAAAATCAATTAAAGCAAATGAGAGTTTTTGGTTGGATGAGATGCTTTTAACAAGTTAACAAAACTTAACCAATAAAATTCATTGATCTTTCCAAGTTCAATTCAACTCTAACTTTATATTACGGTGATAAATAAAATTCCACCCTGTGCATATTAAGAATAGTAGTTACTTATTCTCTTACTTACTATCCAACTGTTGATATTACAAAGTGAATGATGATTAGGATGATAGCAGTTGAAGTGAATGACAAATGAATAAAATGTTTTTGAAAGAATTGAAGGAAATAAATTGCTATAAAAGTATAACACCATGTCAAATGACACTTTTAGTGTTAACGATGTTGAAGACATAATCTAATCTTTATTATGAAATTTAATTAAATATATATTTTTTTATTGGTATATATATATATATATTTATCTATTTTTAATTACACATATTATCTATTAATTTATGAACGAGAGATCAAAACTTCCAAATTTAATATATATATAAACAAATAAATGCAAAATTGCCTAGATGTTGGTAATTTAAAAAAAATTTTAAAAAATTTAAAAAATATTGAAATTTTTAATCTAATAAATTATATTTCAATTTATAGTCAAATTGTTTGGTGTAAATTTATACTACTATGATGAAATTTTACCACCTTTCCTGTATTATGAAATTTTGATAATTTTAATATAAATAATTTGATTGGTTATATACTAAATATATATAGGCACAAAACAAGATATTATGTAATAATGAAATTATTATATAGTATAGTATCTAATAATGTTTTATTTAAATTAGGAAAAAATTTTGACTGGATTTTTAACTTTCACCAGTCCTTGGTACTGCTTCTTTTTCACCGAAACTAATCAATTAAAACTTTTAAAAAAAATTTGTTTAGACAAAAATTTATCCATTATGAATATAAAATTGATCAAAACTTATTTATTTTATTTATTTAGTAAATAAATATAATATATATATAATAGGAAAACATCATTTTAATACATATCTGAATATATATTTTGGCGTTTTAAATAATTTGTCTGTTGCGAAAGGCTTGTTAGTTAAATCCAATTTGCTTGCATTCATGAAAATAAATGAAAATCTGCCAGGATATATTAATTCACCAAGTAGAACGAATAGTAGAAGCAGTATTACTAGTAAGTGTCAAGCGCATCGGATTCGATGACATTTGGAGTCATCTACTTTGAATCTCAAAGACAAGGATTAAACAATTTATCATAAAAAATGGATGTTTTCTGCTCTGTTAAATTATATATTATTCCAATATTTTTGACTGACACTAATTAAGTTTAGTTCAATTTATTCTATTTCATTTATTTAATATAAATCCGTTCATATTGAAAAAATACCATTTCGAGATTGTAGTATTATCAAAGTTATTCTAGGACACACGATTCCATCCTCTTCATTTGGGGTGCATTGCACACATTGGTGTACGTTAGTATTGCCAAGTTTTATTTTGTATTTTGTAATCAACTTAGTTGTTTAATTAATAGTTAAGATTTTAACTTATCTTAAGTGAAATTAATGTGTATCACTTATATAGTTTCAATGAGGAATGATAAATCTATTTCTGTATAAAGGAATATTTTTCTTAAAAGTAATGAAAGCATTAGAAAAATAGTAATTTTTAAGAATCTATGCTATTTTAGATTTTATATAATTATTTATATTTCAACAATAATGAAACAATTAAATTGCTTCTAGCGTGATTTGCAGTTGTGTTGAAAAATTAATTCCGGTACTTTCAGCGAATCAATCAAGCTGAAATTCTATATAAAGCAGTTTTATACAATTTTTAATCATGTGAAAAACTATCAAAAATATATCTTTATTTTAATGGTCACTTTAGAGGGAAAAAATCAAAAGGTTGTAGGTAATGACCCTTTTCTGGTTGAGCTACATTTCTCAAAAGTTGATAGAAAACTACGAATTTTGAATAATGTCAAATTTCATTATACTAGCTCAAACCGTTTTTGCGTAATCTTGTCTATACACACACACACACACACACACACACACACACATACATACATACATTTTTCTCAATCTTAGTGAAAATGATTCAGGAACCTTTAAAAATATAATAATAATAATAATAGCCTTTATTAGTTCTTACATGTACATAATCATATTAAATAGTAATATAAATACAATAATAATATTTACAAATTTATATATATTTTTTTTTTTTTTTTTTTTTTTTATTTTTGTATGGAACTAGGCCCTTTTAGGGCATAGGCCTCTCCCAGTCTTTTCCATTTTGACCTATCTCTTGCAGTCTTCATCCAGTCTATTCCGACTTCTCTAATGAACTCTCCAGACCATCTATTTGGCGGTCTTCCTCGATTTCTGGTTTTATCCAATGGACACCATTCTGTAGTGATTTTTGTCCACCTATCGTTGTTCATCCTCGCCACATGTCCTGCCCATCTCCATTTCAACTTCCTTACAGCTATGTTGATATTTTCCACCTTTGTTTTCTTGTAAATATCGGTTATTCGTTGCTTATCCATCCTTCTCACACCAAGTATACTTCTTATCATACTTCTCTGAGTGGTTTCTAATTTTGTCGATATTTTTTCTATCATCGTCCATGTTTGTGAGCCATAAGTAAGTGTTGGTAAGATACACTTTTTAAAAACTTTTATTCTAGACGATATATCTAGTTCTTTGTTTTTTAAGATAAATTTCAAGCCCCAAAACTTACCCCAAGATATTCCTATTCTTCTTGTTAATTCTTCATATGTTAAAAATATAAAAACATCAAAATTTTCTGGTTGAGCTACATTTCTCAAAAGTTGATAGAAAACTACGAATTTTGAATAATGTCAAATTTCATTATACTAGCTCAAACCGTTTTTGCGTAATCTTGTCTATATACACACACACACACACATACATACATTTTTCTCAATCTTAGTGAAAATAATTCAGGAACCTTTAAAAATATAAAAACATCAAAATCTCGACATCAAAAAATTTTCCTGATCGCAATACTATCTCTGGCGAGAAAGTAAAAAATATACAGACAATTAATTTTATTGTTTATATTTAGATAATTTTAATTGCTAATCATAATTAAAAAAAAATTAAATACTTCAATATAATATATATATTTAATTGTTCGTTTACGTGAAAGTTTTTATTATTATGATAAATTATTTTCGGGTTATGTGTGCACGTTTTATTGTGAGATTTGGCTCTCGACGTTTCGGTGCCCATTTTATAGCCATTTTCAAGAGAGAGTTTATTTAGGAAGGAAATTTTTTTGAGATCCTGAATCTTATTTATATACCAAGTAAAAATGTGTGTTAAGTTTTATGAATTATTAGTCAAATGTTAAATATGATGCTAGAAATTATAATATTTAATTTTCTATTATAATTTAAAAAATATTTAATGTAAAAATATTGGTTATGTTCATTTTATCTTAATCGTCATAAATTTTCCGGTTGATATTAATTTAAACATAAAGTAGTTTGCCTTGTCTTGACAATTAAGTGAAGAGCGCTTTCAAAGCTCCACTGGAAGGAGAACATTCAGGGTGAAAAGGGTATGGTGTGAATCTCATGAGAACCAAAAGCCCTTCAACCATCCAATACATAACCCTACCTCATCCCTTAAGCTGCCTTGAGAGTTGAAATGATAATGCGGTAAACTTTCTTGGTCATAATTCACACGAGTTTATTGGTCGCTCGATTGGGAGTGAAAGGCTGCTTTAGGGATGGCATTATGCAAATGATACAGGCATTCATTTGACAAATTGCCCTGATTTCTTATTGGGATCGTCACAATCTTTCCTCATCACTTTAAATTAACCTTCAGCCTTAATTAATAAATAATTCAAATGTATATTAGTATTAATTAGCCTGCTTGCTACTCTCTTTGGTCTTTCCACCTTCTAAATGTATTTTTAACTACGATAAAGGGTTGCATGTTCCTTTACCTTTACTTTTGAATAATAGATGTATAAACGTAATTATTCATTCATCGGAGTAGATAATATTCATATTATCAAATATTTAATGAGTTATTTGCGATATTAGAAATGTTTTTGAAATATTCAAATATTATTTTTTGATATTTTTTGACTCATATCGAATTTAGATGTGTATTTTTTATATAAATAATAAATTTAATTATAATATTAAAATATTATTTTATCAGTGAATTTATTTATTTATGATCTCTATTGCGTTTCAATTAGAAATAAAACCGAGGCTTTATTTTAATATAATTCAATTTATTATAATTTTAAAATTTAAGTTAATTTAAATAAATAAAATAGAATGATTATAATTTTGAGGAAATTGATCATATCAAAAGTAAAACATTATTTTTAGTTGAAATTAAATAACGGATGATTAATATTATTATTTTCAGCAACTAAAACTACTTTGAAAACAAATATTCTATTTGATCAGTAAATCAATAAACAACTTTTTTAATTTTGAATTATTTTAAATTTAGATCTCTCTAAATTTAAACACAATTTTAAATAAATATGATAAAATAATAGTTATCTAATAATGTATGTAATGAATGTAATGAAATAATAAATTGTGTGTGTGTGTGTGTGTGTGTGTGTTAAATGAAAGAGTGAATTTTCAAATATTTTAATTATTCTAAAAAATTAACAATTTTTTTATTAGTAAATTTATAAAAATACTGGAGGGTAAAAGATCTTCAATTTGTTGATGGAATTTGATATATTATATATTTAATAATAATAATTAATAGTACTTATTAGTATAAAATGATAACTATGTGAAATATTAGTTAATTTGAACTATGTTTGAATTTGAATTTGAAATTACAATAAAATATGAGATGTGGCCAGGCACAGAACCGACCGACGACTTGAAATAAATTAATTTCCAAACAACAATATATTTATATAGACTTATAAAGTATAAAAAAATATTTTTAAAACTTGAATTAAAATGTCTAAATCATATTAATAGCTATATTTTTTTTATTTTTAGTTTAATTACTCAATTATTAATTACTACTATCTTTTAAGTGAAATATTTTGGGACAATGAATATAAAATTAGTACTTTGTAAACTACCACTTCCGGTTTCCGGATATTCACCAAAAGTTGATAAATTCATGATACTGATGCATTAACTAAATATACCAAATCCGTTGAGCCGTATAACCTGAACACGCTAAACGGACGGACAGATGGACAGACATAATGCTAAAAATACTTTTTTCGGTTAACAAAATGCATGATTCGTGGAGATATGTGAAAAATCTCCACATATGAAATTTGGTGTGAATACAATACCTCCCTTTTTATAGCCAGACGGTAAAAATTATATATATTTATATATTAGAATTTTCATACTAAGTTAACGTTACAACTTTTATTGACATACAGACAAAATATTTAAAACTATATATTGGAATTCTCCAATGCAGAAAATGTTAAAATTCATAAAAAATATAAATTCAATTCAAGATATATTATAGTTGTTTGTGATTACCGAGCTGTGAGTCAGGTGGTAATTTTTTAGAAATAAATAAATTATTATATAAAGGACATTACAATGTTTATATATATATATATATATACATTATTTATTATTATTTATTTTTTCCAAAGATTTTAAAACTTACAATTATTTTTAATATAAAAATGTGTAATAAATGACACTACTTTACATTTATTCTTATAAGCAGAGATTATAGAATTAAGCATATTTGAATAATAATATTAAGATCATTAATTTATTATGAGTTCTTTTCATCTAAAGTTTGAGATATCTTTCAAAGGTCAGTTTAATACTGATTGGTTAAACGTGTATAAACGTTGAGGAGCGAGTGTTGGTTAGTTTGACTTTGACCTCTACCATGACAACGCATCCCCTTTCTCTTTCATTTGAATTTGGTTTCCTGGTTTCACTCGTCATTTCCTCGATGACCGTGGTCCATTTCAATGACATTTGCGTTGTGTCTAAATGAAACGGATTTCGCAGATTTCCATTACTCACTCACTATATACCTATTATCCTCTCACGCATCAGCTTAAATGAATTTTAAACACAAAAATAAATGCATTTGAAATTGCTATCAAGCTGAAAAATTGAATTTTCTTGATTTAGAAAATTCATATTAATTTTAAAATATTAATTAATTGAGATTAATAACAAATAATATATATATATATATATATATATATATATATATATATATATGATCAGCAACGACATCAACGTCTCTTCAACGACTTCAAATTAATACCTCCCGTCATACTCTTTTTAATTAATATTGTATTAATCATTTTTTATATTCAAAACATTATAAATTTTATTTTATAATTTAGAATTAAAATTGTAAAAAAAAATATTTCATTTTTAATGATATATATTGTCGTATATTGGAGGCTTAGTATGGGGTTGGGTTATAAAAAAAATGGGTTTTTAAAGTTAATAAATTTGATATTTAAATTGGTAGCACTCTGGTTATTGTGAATATAGTTTGGGGAATCCAACGAAGGTTGATAAGGGAGATGTAAGGTTCAATCAGAATAAAAATCAATTATTAAATAAATATAATAAAATGAATATTTAATAACTAAGAATTTATTATAATTATATTGGGCATCGCTAGACATTACTACATGATAATTAATTATAAAATAAAGTAGAGTATTTTATATTATAAACTAAATAAGATTTAATATGTAATTAGCAATTGCTTAAGGGTCGACCACTTAGCTGTAATTAATGAGGTAGATTGTTCGGTGCACATGGAGAGTATTCTTCGGGTAACTTCTTCCAGGTATTTAATAATCCATCTTCCAAGGGTTTTCAACTCCTTTGTTGACCTGTGGGATTATCCTGGTAATCTCTCCTTCTGGTGATGTTACTCCGTCCAAGAATGATCTGGCTACCTTGTGTACATTCAGAGGAAAACACTCCCTCTCATCCTAAGTTACCTTTTCAATAATTCACCCCTATCTTGCAATGTGCCAATATAAAGAAACTTGTCATGTAATTTATTGTTATTCATGACAATAGTTCTCTAACAAGCACTGGAAACGTGACATTTAATTTGAAAAATCTTAGTGAAGGTTTAAGAATGGCAAATGAGCTTTGCGATTTCTTTATGAACCGTCTATGGAACGAAGTCTTATTTTTAATGCGACTGCTGCGTATCAGTCTGAATTAAGGGAGCTTTTAAAAACTGCCAAGGAAGAGAAAATTACAAAATTCTTCAAACCATTGCCTACGTCTTAAGATAATTAATCAAAATGTTTACAATCTTCAATTAAATTGATTTTTTTATATATTTGTTTTTTTTATTTTGTCACCTAGGAACGTATTCCCTATAATCTCATACAAATTACCAGTTCGTATTCACGGTTTCTGTATTCGCGGCATATTTATGGAACGTATACCCCGCGAATCAAGAGCTTTTACTGTATGTCACTTACGTGAAATCTTTACACGATTTTGTAATACAAATGACACAAGGTTAAATAGGAACCTGCCTTATAAATGGAAAGGCGCAAAAGAAGTGCCAATGGATTTCAGTGTGAGGGCGTAGGGGCAGCGTGATGCGCGACTTCAACAAGGGAGGGAACTGGTCCGCGCGGCGCGTGCTGCAGAGACACAGGAAAATCGCGCCGCACGACTTCAGCAAAAGAGGGAACGAGCCCGAGCGTCGCGTGCAGAAGCATTACATCAGCGTGATTTCCATCAGTAACAGAGGGGACAAGAAACTATGTTAACGGCTGTCACACATTCGGACTTCCTTCTGGAAGCTTTCTATTATGATCCCGGGAAAGATCAAGGTTAACGCCGGGTACTTCAACTAGTTAATATAATATGTAACAGAAATGATTTTTCAACAAAGGTTCACTAATATGATCAATAGAATTTTTTCTAAACTCACTTTCCTTCTCCAATCAGTGAAACTTTCCTAAAGATAAGACAATTTTTCATTCGCTCTTATCTTAATAAGCATTTATTTTCATTTAAAACAACTTAGTTTCGGAAAATCGTTCAATTGTGATAATTTCATTAAAATTTAAAATTCGTTATTCAACAATATAAACAAAGATTAACATTTGATATTTAACAAAATCAATTAATCTTGATTTAAAATACTTGTTTTTCTGATCATTATTCATTTGTAAAAACATATGATATGGATATAACCATAAATTTCAATTGTTTATATTAATTCGTCCATGAGAATAAATAACCTTTCCAAAGGGCGGAATCAAATTAAATATGTTATTTTACCAAAAAACAAAAAAAAAAATATACTCAATTATTTATTTACTATTATTGAACAGGAAACAATATTGACAGAACAATGCTCGGATTGGATTTATAGGCGCTCAATCTATTTTATAGACTGTAGAGCAATATTTTATTTGCATTCGTATATCGGTTTAAGAGTAAATATAAATTCTTTTTTTTATTTTCATGTATCCCTATTTTTAAAAAGACAATGTTTATTTGTTTCTTTTAACTACAAATGTTAAGTAAAATAATACATTTTCAGCTTTAAGGAATTAATTTGTCTTTCATTAATTGATATAATAAATAAATATTGGGATTTAAAAATCTATCTGGGTGTGTTGGATGATTTAGTTGCATGCTTAGGGTGAATTTTCATCGTAGGTCGATGGTCAAAGGTCAGCAGCCAGAGACATTGGAATTAGAAGGCATGGCATGGGCCCTTGGGAAATCTTTGTAATGTATTTTTAATAAGACCCTGCCCAAAAGAGATAGCTTTTTACCTTGGTTGGCTATTTAATATGCCTAGACACCAATGTTTTTAAATTTTGTTTTGCTTTAAAAGAATGAAAATATAAACAAATGTATCCAAAAAACTGGGAATAATTTAAATTTATATGGATGTGTGTGATAAGAAATGGGCGGTTTTTATTACAATTTGTAATTTTTAGAGCATTCTTTGAATAGTCTTACTCTTATTTTATTTAATTTTTGAAACCAGCAGCGATTTTCTTAAGGAATAAAAGCTTTCACAGTAAAGAAAAAAAATGCATCCCTCCCCTCCCCTCCGTAAAAAAATATTACTATTTTAATAATATATCTATATATATATGAGTTTAGATTTCCGTGAAAGTCATTATTATCAAGAAAAATTATTTTCGAGTTATTTCCACGTTTAATTAAGTCTCGTCGTTTCGGCGCCTATTTTTGGAGCCATTTTCAAGAGAATTTATTTAGGAGGTAATTATTTTTTTTGGGATTCTGGGTTTTCGTCTCTATTACCAAGAGCCGATGTTGGGATTTTGGGTTGAATGGGTGAGTGATTTTTGACTTACTGCGTTCCTTGGTACTATAGGGGAGAGTGGTGATACTTGATCCTGGGTAATACTTGATCCCCATTGAAATTTCCCGTCTTAGAACGTTTTGTCGCCGTTTTGTTGGCATCACTGGGTGGTAGTGTTGTTTATTTATTGAATCCGTGTAATGGTAGCCGCTTGAGTTGATAACATAGACCAATAATATATATATTCTTTTAACTACTACCTCAAAGTTTTTTTTCAACTTAACGGTAAGTTATATTATTTTCTTGTGTTATATGTTGTAAAGAATTGGTTGATACATTTAAATTGCACCTTTTATTGGCTATTTAAAATGACATAGCTTTTTCGTACAGACCGACTTTTTTGACATTTTCCAATTTATTAATTTTTTGTGTTAAGTGGGGGATAGTTGATCCCTTAGCGTTAAGTGATACTTGATCCTGGGATCAAGTATCACCCACCACGAGATTCTCCTTTTAAGAAGGCAATTTTGATAATTATTATTGTTGTATTATTTATATATTAACACACTATGAGCGGGGCGAGTATTTGTACCCGTTGCGGGGACTGCCACTTATAAGCGGGGCGGGTATTTATACCCGTTGCCACTTATATGAGGGATATATATTAGTTATCGTTTAAAATAAGTATTTTAAGTGACACAAGGGAAAATATATATTATCACACTATGAGCGGCTAGCGTCCCCCCCTGCTTATAAGTGGCATTCCCCGCAACGGGTACAAATCCCCGCGCGGGAACAAGTATCCCACTCCAAGGGATACTTGATCCTTGGGAGTACATTACAATAAACATCACTTTTTTCGTAATCGTGAACGTTATTGGTTACAAACCTGCTGCCAAGTGGAATGTAAGGAACCATGTCATCAACTCGTTCAAACAGAATTTCAAATTCACGAATATAGCCCGAAATATATGAAAAAAACCAAAGTGGGGATCAAGTATCACCACTCTCCCCTTAATGATAGTGACACAGGTCTGGTCCTTACGAAAGCCGGAAGCCGACAGTATGTATCTATTTATGATAAAAATGATATTAATTTAAATTATTTTTCAATTCATTTTTTAACTTTAATTTAATTATTAATTTATTTTTAAAAAATATGATTATAAATTCTTCAAATCTAAAATTTTTAACATAAATTTAAATTATAATTATTTATTTTAAGCATACAATTCATTACAATTCACTATAAATCCAAGTATTGAACATTGATGGTGGGAGTTAAGAGTAGTGAAATAATTTCATTTCTCAAAATTATAAATAATGAATTCAATGTAAATTTATTGTCATTAAAATTTACTTTTTACTATCTCGCCAGAGATAGTATTGCGATCACGAAAATTTTCGATGTTGAGATTTTGATGTTTTTATACGTTTTGAAGGTTCCTGAATCATTTTCACTAAGGTTGAGAAAAATGTCTGTGTGTGTGTGTGTGTGTGTGTGTGTCTGTGTGTGTGTATGTAGGCAAGATTACGCAAAAACGGTTTGAGCTAGAATGATGAAATTTGGTACATGGACATTATTCAAAATTCATAGTTTTCTATCAACTTTTGAGAAATGTAGCTCAACCGGAAGAGGGTCATTACCTACAACGTTTTGATTTTTTTTCCTCTAAAGTGACCGTAAAAATAAAAATATATGTTTGATAATTTTTCACATGATTAATAATTGTATAAAACTGCTATATATAGAATTTCAGCTTGATTAATTCGCTGAAATTACCAGAATTAATTTTTTAACACTGCAAATCTCACGCGCCAACACGTGACGTGGTGCCATCAACAAAAAGCCAAACATGCGCTGGTTTAATATTTATTATTTATTATTTATAATTTATAATTAATTAAATTTAATTTAAATATAATATATTATGTTATTTAATCCAATTCAAATTGCGAGATAGTCGAGTGGAGACACTCCAGCTAATTTCATTTAATCCACATTTCAAATATTTTCATTGCATTTATATAATATTTATTTAATAAAGATGAATACCTATTATTTTAGGATAGATGTAAAAAATGGACAAAACATTTTTTTTCTCCATAATAATTTAACAATTTCTATTCTGAATTTAATGAATTGGAATTTTTCCTTTTTAAAACTGTGTTTATTATTATTTATGACCCGGTGGGCATAATATTCGTCGTTTTCATAAATATACAACAAATAACGGCCAGACAGTTTGTTAGCTGTTAAGTATGCAAAAGCAACTCCGATACTACCTTCATTTGAATAGTAATACAAGTTGGCTGATGAATTTCACGCTGGAATTACTTTAAAAAAATACATCCTCATAGATGGATTAAATTTTTTGTTAAGGGAAGAAAAAATCTTTCAGAATTCTATATAATCATTATTGAATTAAATATTCTATAGTTATTTCTATAATAAATAATCCGATATTTTCATTAAGATTCACATGAAAAAAATAATTTTTTTTTTATATATAAAATTAATTATTATTTTTAACAAATAAAAAATAAGATTAGAAATATGCATCAAAACGGGAATAAATTTGTTTATTATTTTTAAGAAAAAAATTATAATTGAAGTTGAAAAATTAAATATAAATTAAAAAATAATTTAAAAATGTTGCTTTCAATTCAGCAATTTTCTGAATCATTTCAAATTTTTTTTATCATCACTTATTTTATTATTATTTAATTTTATTTATTATTTAAATTCAATTTTACTTCAACTAATTTGAAATGATTATTGGGTTATTTAATAAACTATTTTTAAATTAAAAACTAGATATTATTTTAAAAAGATTTAATCAATTATATATTCATATATATATGAAATAAATGCATGTTTAACGGACTATACAAAAAACGTTGGGGCAGGAAAGATGTGAAGCGGTTGAGTGTGTCTGATTGATGGTTTTTCTCACTAGTTATTTATTTTGCTCATCTTCATAAGATTAATTGAATAAACAAATGTCATTTGTTATGAACCTAGAACAACTTCATAATTTACTTCCTATTTCCTATCCAGGAAAAGTTTTTAGAATATTATATTACAATAGTGCATGAGGTGTGGTCACGAAATAGACAGGTAATAAACTATGTTATTGTTTTTAATTTTTTTTTCTTTTAAATTTATATAATTTCAAATGGAAATTTGAAGTCTATTTTAAATATAAATAAAAAAGCGGGAGTGTCCTCCCCTAGACTTTCCCGCATATAAATAGGTAATTAGGTTATTATTATTATGTTTTAACAACAATAAAAATAAACAAACTAATTAATTTAAATTATAAAGTAAAATGGTTTAACACTATTATATATATTTATAATTTACACCTAACGCTATTTGTATAGGTAAAATGTCACTTCCAGTGGTCAGATCATGATGAAATTTGGTATCTGAATTTTTTTCATATTTTTAAATCTATATACAAAATAGGAAGCAAATATCTCGAAGCAAACTGGTACTTTACTTGAAAGGTAAACGCAACCAGTGTAGGTAAAGTACCACTTCCGGTTAACCGATTTTGACGAAATTTTGATAGAAATCTACAAACTGTGAATTATATCGGTGTACCAAATTTCGTAGTCCTAGCTTAATTAGTTTTTGAGTAAATTTGCTCACAGACATTACATACATACATACATACATACATACATACATACATACACACACAGACATAATTCGAAAAATGGTATTTTCCGACTCAGGGAGGTCTAAATCGTCAAGATCTATCGAAATCTCGAAGTCGAAATTTTTGACGATTCCAATACTTCCCTTATACGAAGTATGCGGGAAAGTAAAAATGTCTGCCAAAAAAAAAACATTAAATTTCTCCCTTAAGAAGATAGGAGTGTAACCAGAGTTTTGCAGGCTTAGCACTTGCCATGGACGTCAACTAAAAGGGAGGGCAGCAGCACCTATAACGTAAAAATATTTATATAAATATGAGTATTAAAAAACTACCTAGATAAATGAGTAGCACTACGAGAAAAAGCAAGATGAAATATCTTATTCTCAAAAAACCATCATATTTGTCGCCCGATAGGGGAACAAAATCGGTGTTTGCCTTAGGCGCCATTTAACGTAGGAGTGTCTCTGTTGTTAGAATAAAACTTTTATGTCAAATTCCATTTTAACAAATTTATTGACATTGAATGGGAAACAAGAATTGAATTTTTAAAATCAGTCATCTTTAAAAATATATACCATTGTAAATCAGAATGGTTGAAGTTAAAAATTGTTCAGCTCATTTTAAGTGTAGGAAACGAAATCATCGACCAACATAATAAAAAAGATTGATTTTTATTTTTAGTCAAAAAAATTTTTTTTTTTTTTTTATTTATAGTAACTAAGATTTACAACTTTGAAGTTAGAGTTTCTTCCTGCTTTTTATTTTATTTTGGTTATCTGGAAAAAGTTGGTAAATCTTCAGTCCATTGATGGAAAATCAATGACCCAGTATGCAGTGAGGTGTTATACTTGTATATTTCATGCATTAAATCTTTAGAAAAGTTAAAAAGTAACCGGGACCACTTATTTGAATATTGATCCATTTGGATTGCTTCTATTAGCCTTTTATTGAGAAAGAGCAAAAGAACGAGGAAGAGAGAGAGAGGGAGAGAGAAAAAGTGGGGTAGAGGACGTTTAATATAAATAATTAATCATTGGAAGAATAAGTTTGAAAACAAATTAAAGCCAACAAGATAATGAAATTATCTTTTGTATATTAAAACAAATTGTTTGCATGAATAAATTATATAACACCAAATGATTGTATAACTAAACTTTTATTAATCTTAAGATAATAGAGCATAAATTTGAAATTATTGTGAATATATAAAATATAATAAAATCAAATATATGTACAATTGTTTTCATACGCTTATGAAATTAATTTCAAAAGTATCTTTATAGAAGATCTAGTTATATTAACAAATATATATATATATATTATTACTTTTTCACTTTTATTTTAATAATAATAATAATATTAATTAGTATTTTTTTATATTTTTAAAAATAAATATTAATTCAATATTTCCCTACTTTTATTGATTAAAAAGTTTTAAAAATATATTTTCATTTCTTTGAACATTTTCTCATAATAATTTCATCATATAATAATAATATGTATATATATATATATATATATATATATATATATATATATAACTAAGCTATTAAAATTAAGATTACCTGCGTTTAAGAAAATTGAGTGGAGAATTCGCGCATCAATCATTTCCACTTCACGTGTGCTTAATCGATTCATGGGGTGTACTTTAATTGATAACACACCCAACCCTTTCATTCCTTTTTTTTTTGTTGTTTCCTTATTTAATCAAGATCCCTTTTCTAAACTAAAATTTATAATAAATTAAAATTAATCATTGATTTTTTTTCTTATTAATTCAGCTTTTTTTTTTATTAATCTTAAATGATTGAATTTTAATAACAAAAAGGTCAAGTGGAAATAGTTTGATAACGATGGTTGAAATGTTGGATAGTTAAATGTTAAAAATACTTTTTGTGACATTCTCTATTTTTCAAATAAGCGATCATTTATGCACATTCTGTAGTTAAGAATTATTTTTAAGGAAAACATTTTTTTTTTTTTTATTTAATGGTATTTTATATTAACCCAATATCTCCAAACAGAGATATTATACGAGTATAAAATGTAGAATATATTTAAATAAATGAATTTGAAAAAAAAAATAAAATTAATGTTGTTTACACAATAATGATGTATGTTTTTCGCCCATTTTAATAAATACGAAAAGACAATTTTTTATCTTCTTTTTTAAAAAATGATAATATTAAAATGTAATGTTTCGATTTCTAAGATTTTGTTATAAATAAATGGTATTGGCATTACAAATACATGTCTGCAATTAATAATAAAAATTCTCATTGTAATCGAGATTTGTATTAAATAGGTTCTGTCATATAATAAAATGTTCCATTATTAAAATATAAATGAAAAGAAGGTAAGGATACAAAAATTATTTAATGAAATTCGCTGATTTTAATTGACATATATATTTATGTTTTAAATATGTTTTTAAAAAATAAAAATTATAAAATAAAACTAGAATTCAGACAATATTACTCGCAAGATTGTACACTTTATACAAAATTTAAACAGAGTGGAGTTATATACTAATTATTTATTTAATATCTATGAGATTTTTTTAAAAAAAAGGAAGATATTTTATCATTTAAAATATTAAAAGTAATAAGTAATTAATAAAAAGTGTTTTCATTTAAAACTGTCCCTAAAGGAGAGACTATTTCTCCATTTCTCTGAATTCTTTATATCCTGAAAACAATTTTACAATAAGTTTAGAAGTTAAGAAATTGCACCATATTTTGATATTTCAAGTCAGAACGGATTAGGATTGAAAAATATTATTGGATTTAAGACCCATAAATAAATAACAAGTAGGATATTTTAAATAAATTTCATTACCCATTGTGGAGAAATTGTAATCTTAAATTAATAAAATTGATAAATTCTTTCAACATATACCGACAACAACATATGTTTGTAAATGTAAATGTTTTCAAACAAGAAGTATATAAAGTAACGATAACTGTTATTTTTTGGGCTAATTTCTAAAACCTAGGAATTCATCTTATGTACCAAATTACAATAAGTCAACTAAAAACTTCCAAGAAGTTTAGTATGTTTATTATTATGTATGTAATAAATTCATCTATTATCGCGTATTAAGTTTAAGTTGTGTAAATATAATTAATATTAATGTTATTTTATTATTTTCAAATTTAAGAAGTCCTGAAATTCGACGGTATCTTCCATAATTTTATAAAATATTTTAAAAATATGCCTGTTTCTAAAAAGATTCCACTTTTTGATTTGATTATAATAATAATAATAACTAATAAACTATATAATATATTAAATATTATAAATATTATATACGTATACAGATTGAAATTAAATTTAAAATGAACAAAATGATGGTATAACGGAATTTTGTAAATTAAACCACATATTGATATTTGTGATTGTAAATTTATTCAAAAAATATAAACATATACACAACGTTTCGATTAATACTTCTGCAAGTGGCTGTCACTGGACGCTCGAACAGTGCAGTCGCTTGATAACGATTGCAGAAATAGCAATCGAAACGTTGTGTATATGTTTGTATTTTTTGAATAAATTTACAATAACAAATATCAATATGAGGTTTAATTTACAAAATTCCGTTATAAATAAAAACAACCACCAAATAATAATAATTTAAAATGATGGTAGTTGATAATTGATTTAGTTTACCGGTTTTCCAATTTTTTTATATTCCTTCCAAATATTAGTTTTTTCAAGGCCCTTAAAATCAGTGTTGTTGCAGTGTTAGAAGTTATCACGAAGTTTATTCGTCAATAACCTTTTACACCTCAGCCGTTTCTTTAGGTTTGGAAACAGGAAATAGTCGCAGAAGCTTAATATGCTGCATTGGGTAGCAGTTCACACCCGAATCTAGGGATTTTTAACATCGTGGCTACATACGTGCTTATAGTTGAGAGTGGAAAATTGCGGCATCAATCACGAAGTTAGCTCTTTAATGTCCAAATATTCATGTAAAATATGATATAATTGCTTGGCTGAGATACTACAACCTTAGCTCATTATCAAATCGTTCTATATCATTTCACATTAATTTATATCTTCTTTCGGCGATGAACGCAACATTTGTACTGATATGACCACAACAGAATTCAGCAACCATTCTTGAATATTGAAATTGATGGGTCAGAGTTTCCATAATTTCCATCAATCCTTGCCTTGGTTTGTGAGATGATTTTTTTATTCAAATAATAATGTTTAATTAGCGCACGCAATTCACTTTTTACGAGGTTTAATTAGTTCCGTAGAATCGTGGAATGTTAATTTTTATTAAATTCAATTCTAAGAATGTATATTTCTGAGAATATATATACATAATTCGTATTATTTTATAACTACAATTTTAAATTCCAAATCACACACATAATATATAATTATTTGACAAATTAACAAAACATACTTTATCTATGTTTTCAACTATTTAATGAAAGTTACCTAATATAAGTTAAGTTCTTTGAACGTGACGCATTGTAATTTTGATGTTTCTATTTTGTTTTTTAGCGATGGGCCGCTTGCCGGCGGCCAATGCCACCGGGGGATGATGACACCCTTGGCTAGTTAGCCAGTCGTCGTCCGTGGAGAGGAGCAGCAGTGTGTAGACGAGGAGGAAGAGGGAGCGAAGCCGCGGAGGGCGGCGGCGGTAGCGGCGTGGGCGGCCGGGGCAGCGGGGGCGGAGGCAGGGCCGGCCCGATCATGCTGACGGACAGGGAGACGGCAGCAGTCGGCGGCGGCATTGCCCCTGGAGGTACCCACATTCCACTCCTTCCCTTCTAACTATAGCGTACACGGCCCAGACAATCGACCAACCTATTAAAAGATAATCAATCAAAATGATACAGAAATTTAGAATCCCTAAGCTTAATTATATGTCCGAAAAGCAATGATCCTTTGATTCTTTGTGTGTGTGTGACTCAACTAATAATTATCTACTTTTATAAAAAAAATAAAAATGAATACATTGCATTAATGTTTTAAAAATTCAAATTTGTTATAGATTCATTATTTTATGTAATCAAAATATTTTTTTTTTATATATATTTTCTTTTATTATTAAAAGAAACAGAAGCTGTTTTTCGTTTATGTACTAAGAATTAATTTAAAATATGGTGTATATTTATATATTTATACATCATCTCTTCCTGTTTTAATAATTTATAAAATCAATATGTTTGTATGATACTGTTTGGGTGAAATTTGGTATTCAAATTTAAATCAACTTACAACTTTAGTGCAAGAAGTAAAATAGCTGATTAGAATTTTCAACGTTGCTGAATCGAATCCTGGTTAATAATTTTTTTACATTTTTTTTTTTTAATTAGAAAACAATATTACACCACTTATTAAAATTTTAAAAAATAATAAAGTATGTTCACAATTATTTTTAACAATATATATTTTATCATAGTTCAAAAGAAAATTTTAAAATTCAAAAATATAAAAGAAAAAATAAATTAAATTTAAAAAACTACTTTATTTAAAAAAGTGCTATCAAATAAAGATTAAGAGTTCTTGTTTCTAGAATACTTGTTCTCTTATCATCAATTTTAAAAATCTAATTTCATATTTCTAGTGAGAAATAGTCTTTTTCATCTTATTCACTATTGAACTTTTGCTCTATACATTTTTAAATAAGTTGACCTGTGGCCAGGTCCGAACCGACCGACGGTTTGAAAAATTAATTTCCAGCTACAGAAACAATTTCAAATAATTTTAATATATCTATTAATGTAATAAAAAAACAAATATGAATATAACATAAATATTTTTAATTTTATTTTATTTATAATATATATGTAAGACCAGGCTGTGACGTCATGAATGGCTGGATGACGTCATATAATTTTAAATCAAGTAAAAACTAATAAATATGATTTTTCTCGAGGATAAAACCAATACAAAGTGCATGATTCGTGGTGATATATAAAAAAATCTCCTCATGTGAAATTTGGTGTGAAAATAACCCTTTCCTTCCTATCGTCGATCGCTAATACTACCACTTCCGGTTTCCGGATATACACCAAAAGTTGATCAATTCATCCCACTGATGAATTAAGTAAATATACCAAATTTCATCAAAATCGGTTGAGCCGTTCAGGCTGTACACATCTATACGGACGGACGGACAGACGGACAGACGGACGGACAGACATCATGCTAAAAATACTTTTTTCTGTTTAGAAAATGCATGATTCGTGGAGATATGTAAAAATCTCCACATGTGAAATTTGGTCTGAAAACAATACCTCCCTTACTATCGTCGGTCGGTAAAAATTTTATATTTGTCAAAAAAAAAAAGTAAAATGTCTTTCGCGACCAGACTTTCGACCGACTTTTTTTTTAAAAAATTTTCAATTTGTCTCCAAAAAAAAAGGTAAAATGTTTTCCGCGACCAGACTTTCGACTTTTTTAAAAAAATTTGGCGGCCCGCAAAAAAAAGGTAAAATGTTTTTTTGCAGCCGCCTAAAGTTAAACCTTGTTTGTTTGGCCAAAGTGTACCTTGAGTTTGACACCCCTGCTCTATGGTATTAATAATTTTTTAAATAGATACTTTTAACTCTATTATCACCTATCCTTAATATAATTTTTAACAATTATTTTTAAATTACTATTTCCTATTTATATTCTTAGTATATCTTTCTTATTCCCTAATATTATATTAAAATAATTTTAATCTTAATAAAAGAGCACAAACATAATAATATTTATCAATATTTTTACAATTCAAACCAGAAATGCAAGAGATATTTTTTGAGAATCTCCAAAAAAAAAAAAAACAATTAATTCTCAAGCACATATAAATAATTCTCGTAAATAATGAAACAAAATATTATTTTCAGGTGGCGTAGTCCCGGCAGCCGCGGATAGCGGGGGCGGCAGCGGCGCCGGAGGCGTCCACTGGAGCGAGAGCTGTGTGGTTCGTTCGCCGCCCCCGCCGCTCCAACTGCAGGGGCGGCCGCACAGCAGGTCGATGACGTCGCTGCCGCCGGAGCCGTTCATGATTATGCGCTCAAAAGCGCTCAACAGACGAGTCTGTATCAACGTTGGAGGTGTTAAACATGAGGTGCTCTGGAGAACACTCGAACGATTACCACATACACGTCTAGGTAAACCTAATCGTAAAAAATATTCTTCTTTTTAAGTGGATTTTCATTAATAAAGAAATGGAAAACTAAGATGTTCAAAGAATGTTGTCATCATTTATAAGTTAGATAATTTTTACCGACCGACGATAGTAAGGGAGGTATTGTTTTCACACCAAATTTCACATGTGGAGATTTTTACATATCTCCACGAATCATGCATTTTCTTAACAGAAAAAAGTATTTTTAGCATGATGTCTGTCCGTCCGTCTGTCCGTCCATATAGATGTGTACAGCCTGAACGGCTGAACGGATTTTGATGAAATTTGGTATATTTACTTAATGCATCAGTGGGATGAATTGATCAACTTTTGGTGCAAATCCGGAAACCGGAAGTGGTAGTATTAGCGATCGACGATAGGAAGGGAAGGGTTATTTTCACACCAAATTTCACATGAGGAGATTTTTTACATATCACCACGAATCATGCACTTTGTATTGGTTTTATCCTCGAGAAAAATCATATTTATTAGTTTTTTCTTGATATAAAATTATATGACGTCATCCAGCCATTCATGACGTCTCAGCCTGGTCTTGCATATATATTATAAATAAAATAAAATTAAAAATGTTTATATTTATTATTTATGTATCCATATCTGTTTTTTATTACATTAATAGATATATTAAAATTATTTGAAATTGTTTGTGTAGCTGGAAATTAATTTACTTCAAGCCGTCGGTCGGTTCGGACCTGGCCACAGGTCAACTTATTTTTGTTTTTCTTTTCGATTAGCATTGGGTATTTTTTTCAATATTTTCGCTTAATATGGGAATAGCAATTCATTATCTATATTTGGAGACTTTAATACATCATCCTTAATATTTTTTAACTATAATTAGCCTTTGAATTGTTAATAGATAAAAATAATAAAAAAAGAAAGATAATCCTAGACATACTAATTGATTTCATTAAATACCAATCAAAATAACAACATTAATTTCGTCATTTTTTAATAGATATGTATTGAAAGTACCAATATAAAAATAAGTTGACCTGTGGCCAGACGCAGAACCGACCGACGGTTTGAAATAAATTAATTTCCAGCTACCGAAACAATTTCAAATAATTTAAATGTATCTAATAATGCAATAAAAATCTATATTTTAAATTCCAAACTATTTTAATTATATTTTTATTAAGACAAAAATAAAAAATATTTATTATATAGTGCCACCGATCAAGAAAATCAATGTAATTGACTTGATAGACGTCCTTGCATAGGACGTACAAAGTCAGAGGTTTATATATATTTATTCAAAGTTTATCATGAATTCAATAAAAGATTTAATGCTTTTTTGGATTATTAGAAGTTGTCAGAATTGGTGAAGATTTTGGCATCTAGCTTAGCCACTATAAATTTAGAAACCAGCTAAGCAACTCTTAAGCCATCCCGTTTGGCCCAATAAATCAGTGTGCAATGATGTCCTCATACAATGATAACAAAGCGGTATAATAAATCATTTCTTTATATATATATTTATATATATTTTAAGTTGACACAACTTGCATCTATTTATTATAGTCGTGTTTGTGCAATTATCTAAACTCGAATTGATTGCCAACTTTATGATCAAGACAAATGTTTCATTAACCAAGTATTTCATTTTCTCTCTATCGGCTAATATTAAAAACCAGGTCATTCAGAGAATAATACATAGTAAGAACATTAAAGGAAAGTGAGAAGATTAAAAAAAGAAGATGAAATTCCAATATATTCAAAAAAAATATCTCATCTCCTTTGTCTTGTTGTTTTTTAATCCCCTTCATGAAAAAAAATCTCCTAGTTAAAGAATATTTCTTGTTTAGATTAGTAAAATAATTTTAAATATTTATAAGTGAAATTCTCGAGTCATCATTCTACGATACGATCATTTTAAGATATTCACCTTAAAATTAAAACAAATTTACTTTTATATCCTATTTTACCAATATACAATTAAAATGAATTTCTATAGGAGAAAGAAAGCAGTGTTTATATTTATATAACCGGTATTGTGTACAAATTAACAGAATGTTGGCATTGGAAAGTCATAAGGAGAGGCAATGGATTTTACCAATAAATAAAACTGGTTTTAAGATTTTTTGAGAATCAACTGATTAGCGGAAATACCTTGTCAGGAGTTTCACAACAATTTTCACAACAATACGCTTTATAGATTCTTAGTAGCATTAATGGAAAGACAGATGATATCATTGAGGAATGGTACAGATTTAAAAACAAGGAATTGCATGTCCTCTAGCATCTCCAAATATAGATTTATAATAATAAGAAGGTTGAACGATGGATGTGAGATTGGCGAAAATCTGGTTTAAGTATATGTATATAAAGGCCAATTGAAGACCAATGAGATTTGAAGATTGATTTGTAATAGTTTCGACTCAAGAAGGAAGTGAGGAAGTTGAGTGTCCACAACTGGAAGAAAGTGGAATTTGAAGAGGCCTACGAAAAATGGCTGCAAATGTTTGGAAAAAATTGAAAATTTGTTATAGGCAAGGCTGGAAGAATATTACTGCAGTTAAGAACTTTCGAATTCAGTAGCTTTAGGATTGTATAGATGGAAGCGGACTAACTTTAAAGGGTCTTTCTATCTTATAAATATATATTCAATGTAAACTATAAACCTTCACTAACGATGTCAAACAATGGATTTCAATTTCCATGACTAATTCAATAACTATATATAGGATCACCTATAGTTTTACATTGGTATAATCTCCTAAGATAGAGTGAACGAAATTGAATGTAAGGCACATTTGTTTAGAATATATGAGAAATGAGATCATTTTCCATTCAATTATGATGAAATTCTTTAGTAAGAGAAAGAGAATTAATATGATTTTTATTCTGGTATTCTTTAAATAATATATATTATATATATTATAATAACAATCAAATAACTCTTTAATATATACGAGTATATATATATAACTCGAGAATGAAGAAGAAGAAAATTTTCTAAAAATTTATATTTGTGTTAATTGATTTGATTATCTTTCATTATTCGTCCACAGGCAAAGTTCAAAACGAATAAAAAAGCGCAGCTATTGATTAAACATCTCTCTCAGGATGTCATTCATGTCACCAAAACGAATTAGTTATCTGAAAACAAAACAAAACAAAAATATTATGTCTTTCATCCTGTCATTTCTCATAATTCATTTAGTATATCTACAAATCATCATCCATATAAATATATCCATTTATTTATAGATATATATGTTTCAAAAACATGACTAATATCAATTTATTTTATATTTACTATACACTAAACAAAGTAAAAAATTTAGAATTTTATTTTTAGATTGAACCTAAAATTATAGTATCTCCTCACGATCTGATATATTCTTTCTTATACAAATATATTTTTATTAGTTTATAATTTATTTATTTCATACCTTAATGAAAACTTTTTTCTTTGTTCGTTTCTTCGAGATATGTATATATATATATATATCCGCTTAATAAAGGGAAGATGTGTTTCTTAATATCTTTAAAATCATTTTGATGTATTCTCCAAGGAGATTAATTTTATCTCTCTTCTCTCTTATTCTAACTATTCAATTCTACATTAATTTGGCAATTAAATTGTTTTTATATTTCAAATTAGCTAAACCTATTAATTAAGAAGTAGTAATAATATATATATATTTATTTAATAATGTATATATATAATATTAGGATTAATATTAATTTATATATGAATTACATAATTTTTACTATCTCGCCAGAGATAGTATTGCGATCACGAAAATTTTCGATGTTGAGATTTTGATGTTTTTATACGTTTTGAAGGTTCCTGAATCATTTTCACTAAGGTTGAGAAAAATGTCTCTCTCTGTGTGTGTGTGTGTGTGTGTGTGTGTGTGTGTGTGTGTATGTATGTGTGTGTATGTATGTAGGCAAGATTACGCAAAAACGGTTTGAGCTAGAATGATGCAATTTGGTACATGAGCATTATTCAAAATTCATAGTTTTCTATCAACTTTTGAGAAATGTAGCTCAACCGGAAGAGGGTCATTACCTACAACGTTTTGATTTTTTTTCCTCTAAAGTGACCGTAAAAATAAATATATATGTTTGATAATTTTTCACATGATTAATAATTGTATAAAACTGCTATATATAGAATTTCAGCTTGATTGAATCGCTGAAAGTACCAGAATTAATTTTTTAATGCAGAAAAGATTAGGCAAAAACTGTTTGAGTTAGAATAATGAAATTTGGTATACGGGCATTATTCAAAATTCGTAGTTGTCTATCAACTTATGAGAAATGTAGCTCAACCGGAAGAGGGTCAATACCTACCACGTTTTGATTTTTTTACCCTTAAAGTGACCGTAAAAATAAAGATATATGTTTAATAGTTTTTCACATTAATAAAAATTGTATAAAACTGGTATATATAGAATTTCAGTTTGATTAAATCGCTGAAAGTACCGGTATTAATTTTTTAACACTGCAAATCAACAATGAGCCAAACACGCGCTGGTTTAATAAATATTATTTATTAATTTTAATTTATAAATAATTAAATTAAATTTAAATATATAATATATCTTATTGCGAGATAGTCGAGTGATTTCACTCCAGATTCTTTTTAATTTAGAAATCTAAATTCATTTTAGACAATATTCGCATTTATTTTATGAATTAAATTTATTAAGACAGAGATTACCGAAACAAACCACAGCTACTTATTTTTTATAGATCCCAATATAATTTTATTTATATTTTTTTATTAATTATTTATCTTTGTAAACAATCTTTCATATATTTTTGGAGTTAGAAATCAATTTAATTATAAACTCAAATATTTTCTTACGTATTTAAATCGAATATGAAATAATATATTTGTTTATTTGTATACTGTATTTATTATTATTAAGATACCCACACTATCCATTCAATAATTACATGTGTTTCAAATTTTAAACTCTTCTTCCAATAAACGGTTTAATTGTATTATAAATTTACCAGTATTTACAGACCCGATCCTCTCATTCCCCATCTCTCTTTCTCTCTGATTATATATAATTTGTTGTTTTATTTTCAACGATTAATTCACAATATCATTTAATCCATCGATAATTTGTTGTATGATTATACCTATGCTATTATAGTTATTTTCCAATTAGAGGATTTATAAGATATATTAGAAATGTTCAAATAAATGAATACGTGCCTTATCTAGAATTATCTTCACATGTAGGAAGAAGAAAATTTAGTGGGTTTGGGCTAACCCCTAATTTGGAGTGAGTTTTTTTTTTTAATTTTGAATAATAAAGAATTTTTATTAAATTTCGTGTTTTTTTAAAAAATATCAGGAGTTAATAAATAATTATAATAATTATATTTTAATTAAAAGAAAAACAAGTTTTTTTGATTGGTTTATCTATATATATGAAGGAGAGTGTTTGTATGTATGTAATTTGTTTACTTTTTTGCTGTCATAGAAACAAAAAAAAAGAAATTTCTTACTTAACTGACACTTGGTAATTTAGAATTATAAACAAAAATTAGCTGGAGTGTCTCCACTCGACTATCTCGCAATTTGAATAGGATTAAATAACATAATATATTATATTTAAATTAAATTTAATTAATTATAAATTATAAATAATAAATATTAAACCAGCGCATGTTTGGCTTTTTTTGATGGCACCACGTCACGTGTTGGAGCGTGAGATTTGCAGTGTTAAAAAATTAATTCTGGTACTTTCAGCAATTCAATCAAGCTGAAATTCTATATATAGCAGTTTTATACAATTATTAATCATGTAAAAAATTATCAAACATATATTTTTATTTTTACGGTCACTTTAGAGGAAAAAAATCAAAACGTTGTAGGTAATGACCCTCTTCCGGTTGAGCTACATTTCTCAAAAGTTGATAGAAAACTATGAATTTTGAATAATGTCCATGTACCAAATTGCATCATTCTAGCTCAAACCGTTTTTGCGTAATCTTGTCTACATACATACACACACATACACACACACACACACACACACACACACAGACATTTTTCACAACCTTAGTAAAAATGATTCAGGAACCTTCAAAACTTATAAAAACATCAAAATCTCAACATCGAAAATTTTCGTGATCGCAATACTATCTCTTACGAGATAGTAACAATTGAACACCAAAAAAAAATTTCTCACCTAATCGACACTTATGTATACACGTAATGTATGATGGAATTGAGGCAGGAAATAATATGGGGATTGAAATTAAAAGGGATAAAACAAAATATTTAGTAAGAGAGAAAAACATTATTAACACACAATGTAGAATTTGAAAATGTAGAAAAATTTAAATACTTCTTAGATTCTATAATTACAATGGATAATAATATTGGATAAGAATTTAAATCGAGATCTCAATCGGGTAACGTCTGTTATCATACAGTAAAGAGGCTTAACTCACATCAAAACTTTTATCAAAATGGATGAAAATTGAAATATTTAAGACTTTCAACGAAATACTATGTATTACTTCGGGGGTACAGGGGGCGGAGCCCCCGTCTAGATGAGTAGAGCGCCGATCAGATAGTTGTTTATAATATATACGAATCTTCATACACCATACGTAGAGATATTTTATATTTTATAAATAATGTTGGTTAATTTATTTTAATTATTAAATTATAGTATAATTGTACTTTTGCGTTTCAGGTCGTCTTCGTGATTGCAATACCCACGAAGCCATCACTGAACTCTGCGACGATTATTCGCTTATCGACAACGAGTATTTCTTCGACAGGCACCCAAAATCATTTAGCTCGATATTGAACTTCTATCGAACAGGAAAACTTCATCTAGTCGACGAGATGTGTGTTCTCGCGTTTAGCGATGATCTCGAATACTGGGGGGTAGATGAGCTATACTTGGAATCCTGTTGCCAGCACAAATATCATCAAAGAAAGGAGCACGTCCACGAGGAAATGCGTAAGGAGGCGGAATCCTTACGACAGCGAGAGGAGGAGGAGTTCGGGGATGGCAAATGTGCACAATACCAGAAGTTTCTCTGGGATCTCCTGGAAAAGCCAACAACCTCCATTGCAGCCAGGGTAAGTGAAACAACAATCCATTCACTTTTCTTTAAAACAATTCATTCAACCAATGATCTTTCTATCCTCTCATCCGATTTACCTTCAATCGCATTCCAAATCATGTGTTTATATTTTAATAATATGACTGGAAGGTAGAAATTGTTATTTACATGAAAATAATTGAATATAGTAACAAAAAAAATTGAGATATTAAATTTTCATTTTATGATAATAAACAAAAAATACATCCAAAGTTAATTTCATTTTTATAAGAAAAACAAAATATTATAATAAGAATAGTTGTTTAGTTTAACCCAATTTTTGCAACTTTATTTAATTGAATGATCTCTTAAAAAAATATAATAAAAGATATTTACTAAAATTTATTATAAATAATTTTAAACTATAGTTCACTATCAAACAAGTTTTTAAGCGAAGGAGGAAAAATAAAAATATTTTGAATATATTCTTAATGTAAGTTTTATATTGTAAATAAATATTTATATATTTTTTGAGAATAAACAATAAAACTTTTTAGTTGTCATTAATATTTTAAAGGGTTGAAAATAAAGAAGTAAAATTAACTTTATAAAAAAATATTAACATTTCGGTTGTTTATTTTTTTTTTTATTTATATTTATAAAATGTTAGTATTCATCCATTTTTTTACCAATTTTATTAACCCTTTTAGAACACTCTAGGTTATAATCACGACAGAAATTTGTTATTTTGTATAATATATAATATATTCATTCTAAATTCATCTATTTATTAAATGTATTGAATATATTTATGTTTATAATAATTTAATGAAATATTAATCATTTTATTATTAAAACGATTTTTTTAATAAAAATAGATATATATTTTAACGGGTGAGTAAAAAATAATTTGGAAATAGAAGCATGAAATTCATTGCCATTTAATATAATATAAAAATTTTCAATCTAATTATGTCTATCATATTATATTATAATAATGTTTCATTTCCATTAAAAAAACTTGAAGAAAATATATTTCACATACAATTTATTTACTATTATTCTATTATATTATAGAAATATTATATATTTTAATTATATTTATTTATTATTTTAGAAAATAAAGTATTTAATTTAATACCTAACTATGTATTTATTTAAATTAGAGTTTGATTTATTTAAAAGTAGTGCTTTTTAAAGTAGTTTAAAAAACAGATCAGTATATTAGTAAATCGATGCTTTTTGAGAAATATATTTGAATTTTAAATAGCTTTTTCATATGTCTAAATTTTTTTTTTATCTTCAATTAATTTGGTAAATGAAATAGACTAAGCTCAGTGAATATTATTTAGTCCGTTATGAGAATACTCGATGGTTACTGCCTTTTTTTTCTTATTTTAAAAAAAACATCATTCAAAAATGGATAATTATATAATTATAAATAGCAGGCGGAATATTCTCCTTGTGGCTGATTTTACAGAGAAAAATGTAGTATTTCGTATTCATTTATATCAGTGCTCCGCAACCGCTGTGCCTTTAAGGTGGTACAGGTGTGCCGCCGCGATCAAATGAAACTTTTAGAAATCGGCATAATTCTATATGTAAGTTTATTGTCATTTCTATATTAGTGTCATTTTTCTGAGATTATAAATACAAGCGCTTGTCACCTTTATAACACACTCGCGCAAACAAACGTATTAAATTAATTTCTACATACAAACCTACATATATATATATTTCAGCTTTTGATGTGCCGCAAAATTCTAGAAACAATTTTTGTGTGTCGTAGGTAAGAAAAGGTTGCGGAGCACTGATTTATAAAACTATTTCTTATCAGAAAACATAATTGTTCTTCACTATTATTATTACATTAATAATTAATATTAATCTTAGTTCTGGCATTAATCTCATGGTACTTACATAAAGATAAATTAAAAAAAGTAATCTTACTAATTATTTTTTTCAATTTGTTAAGATTATTTTTATAAAATTGGAGACGAGAAAATGAACAAAAAATTACATTAGAATGAATTTAAAAAAAAAAAGTATTTTTATACCACTATGGTAAAAGTTTTGTTTTTTGTCGTCTATCCATACGAAGAGTATCTGTAGAATTAGTTATTCCTGATGGTAAATATATATATATATATATATATATATCTGTGAATCTACGGAACTCGAAAGTTCTTGGCCGCAGCAACCACACCCTTCCAAGTATTTCTATTCTGAACTACAACCTTCCAAGAAATTCTATTCTGAACCACAACCTTCCAGTCCCTTTCCTCTCCCATCTCTCTCACATCCTTTCCCACATTATAACTCACCGTGTCCAAGAGGACGTTTCCCACTCGGTCTCCCTACCAATATATTTTTTGCCATTCTATCTTCTCCCATTCTAGCCACGTGTCCTGCCCACTGTAGCCTTCTCGGTTTTATAATTCTAACTATATCTAGAGATGCATATAGGACATGCAATTCCTCATTATGCAATCTTCGCCATTCCCCGGTGTTCTTATCTTTCTTTTCTATATATATATATATATATATATAATATTCATAGACGTCAAAGAAGTTGTTTATGAAAAATAATATTTTAGCTAGCAAAAGTTTTTCTATTTCAACATAAAATATATATATATATATTCCATTTTATCTGCGTATTTAACATTTAGCTACGTAATGTATATGAATTTTCTTTTAAATTAAATTTTTAATAATACATTACTTGTGAAAAGTATTTAAAGAAATCTATTTTTCATCTAACTCTTGTATAAATAAATTTTTTTTATCAAAATGATGACAATCTAAAATTGTTTATTTTTTAAATTCTATACAACTAAACCTAATAGTAAGATTTAGAAAAAAATTAGATATAATTATTTTTTATCTTAAATCATATTCTCAATTTCCTAAAAAAATAAATAAATACTAAATAAATTAAAGCTGGTTATTTAAAATTCATTTATAAAAATGAAAGCTTATATAATAAAAAAGTGTCTTTTTTTTCTTTTTATTATTTGAACAACTAAAAAACAGGACATGTTGTTAAACTGAATGATTAATTGATGTTTTTTAATTAAATCAATTTATCAAACTGACTCTACCCTCGGAGGTAGTATATTGAGATGATATACTCCGTTATAAAAATGTACACTATCCTTGTCTACTCAAATAACAATCAAATTCAGTCGCCGGGTTTTATTCTATACAGCAGCCTAAGTAAATATTTAAATAGAGATGATTTTGAACGAAAAACTTTTTTAATGAATGACTTAAAGTAACTGGATAAATGATCAGTTTTGAAAACAAAAACAAAAAGTATCTATATTTATTTATTTATTTGTATTTTGTTCTTCTATTCAACTTCAAAAGAAACAAAGTAAAGAATCATGTAGAAAAAAATAAAAAAAAAAAAGTGAAAGAGAAGGACAAGAAAAACAAATAAACCATTTGTTCGAGGGCTGTTTTATTCTTCTTTTCTATTAAATGAATCCGGAAGAATTTAATTCTAGTACTATTATACAACCCGACTCAACAAACAAAATCAAAATGAAAAAATAAATGTAACGAATTAGTGGTCGAAGGGTTAAAAATGTACATTTCAGAATGAATTTATCACAAGAAAAATTAAACTAGGAAACCAATATATTATTGTAGTTATCGTATTATTTATGTATATGTAAACCTGAAGAAATACTTTTACAATTTTAATCTTCTGACTCATAGGAACGTTATTTTATTTACTATAGTTACCTAATTCACTTAAATGAAATTATATTGTAATCGATTATCTATTTCTATTCATCTCAAGTAATAATACTAATTTTGAGAACGATATAATATATGTATATTCATATTAAATAATTATTCATAGAATTAATCTCATTGTTCCCCCTATTTTTTTAATAGTTATGCATATTATTTCCTATTTAATTACAATTTATTTCTCTTGTACTAATCGATATCTATTATGAGGTGAATGTTTTATTGATCTACAACTGATATTCGATTCGAGACTGTCGGCTTTAAAAAACCGCCATATTGGTCGAGCGTTAACCCATTCATTCATGAATGGGGAATACGTCTTACTCCTTACAAAAAAACACCAATGAAAGAGAAAAATTAATTAAATAACTGAAATATGATAGTATTCTCCTTCTAATATATAATAATTCAATTAACGTAATAAGTAATATATAGTATATAACAATATATCTAGTATATATATATATATATATATATATATATAAAGTGTTTAATTTTATATTATATATTAATTATTTTGCCGGTTGTATTATATGGGTATGAGGCATTGTCTATGACCCTGGGAGACGAGAGTAGATTTAGAGCATTTGAAAATAGGATTCTTCCCATATAAGGGTCAAAGAAAGATGAGGTTGCCGGTGAATGACGGAGACTGGATAAGAAGGATTTGCATAACCTCTATGCATCTCCAGATTACTCCGAAAGGAAACAGTTTATGACTCTCATCCATTTATATCAATTTCAATTTCAATTTCTGACTGACTGCTCATTAAAATCTGCTTTATCTTCTTGAGTTCAAAGAATAAGAGGCCTAGTTAAGGTTTTTATTACACCAGAAAATAATTTATTTACAAAAAATAAAAAAAATTAGCAATTACCCAGTTATTCACAGTTTTTTTCTAGTGATTGATACTTAAAGTTCCAGTCTTTGATATTGAAGTCCACAAAAATAATAGTCCAATATAAAATAGATAAAATAGTCCAGAAAGGTTTATAGTATTTATTGTAATTAATGCAAGAAGATACTTTGGATTCAAAATTAAAGAAATATAGTGAGAAATCCTTAGTGGAGTGTATGAACAAATATTCTTAGAAGCCGTCAATAATCTTGATGGTTTGTTAGTGCTTATGAACTGGCAGATATCTTTGCTTGATTTTTTGTCAGCCAGCATGGCAAAATATATGAGAGAATTATATTAAGGGATATTTTAAACCAATTGTGATACAATGGTTCGCTGTCATTCACTGGTGCTTTTGTCCGAGTTTTATTTATATAGGTATATATTCATTTTCTGAGATATGATCAGGTTCAGGGCCGTCTTAAGGAATTCGGCGCCCATGGGCTACTAAAAATAATGCGCCCTTCTTCCTAAGAAAATTCACAGAATGGCAAATGGGAGTCGGAAAAGTTATACAAAACAAAAGTGTCAGAACTAGAAAAAAACTATTTATTACTTTTAAATTAAACTGTTATCTTTATTGTAACTTTTCTTTAAAATCACTTATTTAAAAGATTTGAGGGGATTATCTCAATAATGACAGTTCCGATCAGTTTTTAGTCTAATCCTTAGAACTTGATCGGAACTATTATATGATTGGTGGTCTTATATTAACTCCAGTACAGCTCCGACAGTTCAAATGCGACTGAAACAAAATTACGATCGGTAGGGTGTTACTCCTATTTCTCGTTGCCCTTCTCTATCTATCGTTTTTCAGCACATTTGAAAGAAATAAAAATCACTTTAATATTTTAAGAAGTGTTTTAATTTAAAAATAAGTAAAAACTAATAAATAAGTAAAAACTAATAAAATGAAATAAAAATTGCCGCCTCAAAAGGCTTGCGCCCTGGGGCTATAGCCCATTTAGCCCTGTGGTTAGGGCGGCACTGATCAGGTTTAAACCAATTCTGAACGATTGATATTCATTGTTTGTTGAGCAGAGAAGTTAGTGTTTCCGGAATAACATAAACATTTTGCTTATATTTTTTTAAAAAAATCAATTTCGTATAAATATAAGAATCTGAATACAAGAATATAAGAAAATATAAAAATTATATATCTAATAAACATTTTTTTCCTTCTAGTTAATTTTTTAATGATTTTTTTTCATCTCAAAAAATAACTTCGAATGATAAATTAATAATAATTAAAAAAAAAAAATTAGATTTTATGAATGGAATACCAGGCATAAGAAAGCATTGAATAATAGAATAGAAATAATTATATATTAAGCCAGGAATATAAATTTAATGGTTTTTTGGATATCCGAATAAATTTATCTTCGTGTCATAATCAAAAGAGGTTTGAACTTTTCTTTTGACGATCCGCCTGAGATGTTTTTGAAATGTAAAACATGCAATAAACAAATTCAACTCAATAGAGAAAAATTAATTTATTATGTGAATCGAATACAAATGGAATCTTAAGTGATATAAAAAACAAAACACTAATATTTTTCTAAAAAAATAATTTATGTAAAGTTAATCCATTAAATTAATTAAATTAATTATTTTGTAAAATATGTATTGAAGAATATTTATTAGAAAAAATATTACAATAAATTTCAAGATTCGAAATATAAATTTTATATTTTATTTCAGAAATTTTTATTTTTTTCTTAGATAATATTCTAACTATAAATAAATAATTATAAAAAAATTTTCAGATTTTGATCTCTTTCTCTTCTGATATTAAGTAATTTAATTTCTGCTTAGTATTTATTAGATGAATGAATGAAATTGACTTTGGATAAAGAAAATTGGAATGGCTCGTAATTCAATATCCTCTTAAAATAAAAAAAAATAATAATAAAACATAATCCATCAATCAAATTCATCTTCCTTAATCAATCAACCTCTTTCTATTGTTTTTCCTTCTTTAAAGCATTTTTTCCAGTGGGTCAAATCAAAATGAGCTCAAAAAATGGCAAGGCAAGATCACACAGGAACTACAAGAGTTCTTTATAAGAGTGTCATAATAAATTATTTTTTGATTATTTAAATTATTATAGATTAAGTTCAAAAAAGGGCAAATCGATTGCTGTTGTCCTATTTGCAATCAGTTTCGGAATTCAATTCGACTGCAACAGTGACATTTTCACGCTCTGAATAGCGAAAGCGAAGCTCACATTATAATGAATAATAGTTAAATTTTCTATCGAATGTCAAAATCTGAATAAAAATTAAAAAAAATAATTTAAGTCAAGGTTTAGAAAACTTGACTCTTTTGTAAAATATTTCCTTTGTTTTTTCTTCCGCTATCTATATAATTATTTAAAAGCACATTCACTTTTATTAGAATCTTTTTCTATAATAAAAAACACATTTTTGTTAATAATATCTCACCTTTCTCTATTGATGTAATTGAAACCTAGAAAATCAATGCTTACGATAAAACAAATAAACATAAAAATAGAAAATAGAATTTGTATCTTTGTATTTACTAAATGTTTGTATTCTTCATATGAAATAAATAAAAGTATTATGTTACAATATTAAATACTACAAATAAGTCTAAATTGATTTAATATTTATAAATTATAATCAAACCAGTAGATATTTTTATAAAAATTTTATACATTCAAAATTTCGAAATATTTACATATTTATTTATTTATTTCAAAAAATTATTTTAACTTTTTCCTATTATTATATGTATCGTCAATTTTATCGAAAGCAATTTTCTGGTTAAAATTTCTCAATATAAATTTTAGATAATATAATTAGTAAATACATATATATATATATACTAATTTATATATATATTCTTAAACACAAAGCTTATCACTGAAAGGATATGATAGAATAATCACTTTACTATTAACTTTATTAAAAAATCAAAAAATATAAATAAAAGAGAATATCTAAATTAACTAGCTATTAAGGGACTTGGCTGGTCTGAATGCCTATGTTTTTGATATTGCTTAAATTGAACTTTTCTTATATATATATATATATATCTTGAATTGAAAGCAACCCTCTCTATCGTAATGCTAGCTGTCTCCCTTTTCTATCTTTCTCCTTCAAGCTTTGTTGAAAATAAAAAAACAAACAAACCTACTAAATTACAAGCGTGATGAATGGCTCTTGAGAGTTGCAATTGAATTCACAATTGAAAACCGAAATTGAAAAATTTGTATATTTATTTTAATTAAATTTATATTAATACAGAGCTATTCATTAAGCATATGTTTAAATTAAGTCATATCTTGATTTATTTATTTATTATTTTATTTATTTTTGTTTAATATAATTTTGAATAATTTATAATTTGTTTAAATATAAGATAAGTTGAGTTTTATTTTCTATCCAGTATAAATTTTCTATTTAAAATTTTTTTATGAATTAAATAAAATAATATTACTAATAATAATAATTATAATAATATAAAAAAATGTTTTCCAAATTCTAATTTTTATTAAAAGTAATTTTTAAATTTATATTTTTTTTGGAATTATAGTAATATTATTATAAGAAATTATTTTTTAAATTGATTGAAATTTGATAAGCTTTAATTTTTTTTTTTTCAATTATTAATATACCGCCTCAACTTATCTTCATACTAAATATGATTGACTAATAGTGAAATCTTTTTCTAATTCTTATTAAATCATCTTTCTCTGTTTTCTCTTTTTTCCTTCGGAGACCGCTGCTGATTCTTCGAGCGAACACAGACACACACGATCTCCTTTGACTAATCCTTCAAAAAAAAAAAATTTAAAAAAAAGCATATACATATATAACAATAAGTAAATAAGGACAAATTAATAAAATGTTTTCTTTTCTCTGTCTTAAGTGAGTGTATAAATTGGAAGGGGCAGTTGTGATATGACCAGTACGTCACAAAATATGAAAAGGGAAATTTGGAAACCCTAAAAAAAAAATTGTCCTGACATTGCATTTGCCCTTATATTTTTACAACCACGTTTTTTGGTTACTCATTTTGCTCACTCATTCATTAATTCGTTGGCAAATGCCCTGTTTGGATTTGCACAGGGGCACTACCATTACTAAACCCATCCTTTTGTGTTTTTTATATTTGTTTATTGTAACTTTCACTTATTTTATTTAGTTAATATATTAATCATTCTTTTATTTTGTTTTGTATCTTTGTTATATCTAAATAATGTAATTATTATTACATTTCTTAACATTATTTTTAATATTATTAATATTATTATAATTATTATTATTATACACTCCTCATTTTTATCATTGATTTGTGGTAATTTTACTGTATGCCCTTGAAATTAGTAACCATTAATGCATTTTGAGCCTTTTTAATCCTGACTCTTACATATTCCAACCAAACTATGTTTCGTGTGTGTGTTTGTGTCGCATGCTGCACCTCAATCCCATTACACACTAATTTTTGCTCGACACTCTTCACTCTTCTTCTCTATTATTATATCTTGTGATGTTGTTTTTTTGTCTTTTTACCATAATGTTGTTTTGTTAATGTCTGTTCATGTTGTGGTTGTTGACATCCATTTGTTCGTCTCTTCCTTGTCTGTCTGTTTTTCTCTTCTGTACTTTCTTGCTATTCTATACATAATCTTCTAATATATTGCCTGAATCTAGTTGTTAATTAATTATTTATTATATATTATACTATATATATATAACTATATATATCACACACACACCACTAGCACTCTATTGCATTTGTGATCACCTCACACAAAGTAATCTAGAGATTAGATAGATATGGACCACCTAATTTGCTTATCAATTTAGAACTGTGCATTTTGATTAAAAGTAGTTTTATTTTGTAATCGTAATTATAATTTTGATTTCAGTTTTAGATATATATATATATATATATTTATATATATAAAACTATTTTTATTTATTTATTTATTTTTTTAAATCATTTAGATAATTTAAAGTAAATTGAACTAGTATTGCACTAGATCAATTTTTTTTAAATCACTGTGAATGTATATTTAAGTAAATATACATTTATATTCATAATATAAAATCAGAGAGAAAAATCTCCCTATCACTTAAAAATCCAGGGCCGTGGGGCAGGACCTTTGTGAGACCCATTTAGAGAAAATTCTATTCTATATATATTCTTCAACATAAACCGTTAAAATAAAAATTTATTATTAATATAAAAAATTATTGGTTTTGAGGGAGAATATATATATGATTTTATTTTTTCCCCTGCTCATTCAGTAAGTCATTTATATATAAAAAAATATATTCCTCTTTCCCGATACCGATTCGTGTCTTCTTCTGTCCAATTAGGGACGTACGATTTATAATTAAAAAAAAAATTTTCTTTCTTTAAAATTTGGTGGTCGTTGATAGAATGGGTATCAATTTTTACAAAGTTTTTTTAATTTTTATAAAATTATTATTTTTTGTTTATTTATTTTTTTATAATTATATTTAATATATTTCCATAATGTGAAACAAATAACCAATATTTATAAATAATAATATTTATTAAATATTAATAATTTATTCTTTTTCATGATTTATTATAACCAAAATGACTATATTATAATAACATATTTAATAAGCTTTGATAAATCTTTTTATTGTGTTGTTTAAAATAATGTTAGAATTTGAAGTTTATTTATAAATTAAAAAATTAATTTAGTTAGAAGAAAGTTCGAGACTTATATTATATAAAAATTTATTTATAATTTATTATACGTAAATTCTATTTTAATTTCAATATATGAAAAAACATTTTATTCATAAAAACAAATTATTTAAATTGGATTTGTTTTAGCTAATTAACTCGATTATTTTGTTTTAATTAAACTAAAAATATTTGTTAAACGGGGGATGTTTTTTATTTTAGCATTGAATTATCCCTCTAAATTAATGAACTAATATTATATATTTTATTTTTTTAAAGTATTTTATTAAGATCAATCAAATATTTAAAATAAATTTTATTATATGAGCATTATATATAAAATTTTATATAAATTAAATTAAATTGATGGCAAAATGGGCTAGATCCTAAGTGCCACCATATATGAGAAGAACGTATTTTCCTAAGACTTTTTTATTGGTTTCATGCATGATGAATTTACTTGTACTTTTTAAATATTACACAATTTATTCTCATTTTGTTAATATATTATATTATTTATGAGATTGGTTAAATAAATTATTAAGTATAATTTTTGTATCTTGAATCAAAAATTATATAAATAATATATGTAATCATATTGACAATGACTAATATTGTTATAGGATTTTGTTAAAGTAATTAACACAAAATACAAGGTTGTCAAATCCTGGTCAAATATGAACGTCGATTTATAGTTTGCAAATGATAGTTAGGAAAATATTTCTCAATTTTTTCATTAAAAAGATAATCAGATTAAACAAGAAAATATTTTTTGAATATTTTAATAAAAAACTCATATATCAATAATAAAAATAATCTTTTCTATAAAAATTTTTTTTTTCCTTCAAAATATCAATATTGTATCATATTTATTAATCAAATATTGTAATTTATGAAAAACCTAATTATCTGAAAATTTATTATTTTCATTTATTTTGAAATTATATAAAAACTGGTTATTTTCCTAAACTTAAATCAATCTCATAAATATATTATTATTGTGATGTTTTGCAATGTAAAAACAATATTTTTTTTATGAATTTAGGATAATTGTTAATTACATTAAACTTCAACAAAGGTTTGATAATGTGATCTTTCTTGTGAAATTCTGAAATATTGTGTTATATTTAGAAAATTCAATTTATTTTCTAATTGCATCTAAAAAAAATTAATTAATTTTTATTTTATATTTTAATTTCAATTTAAGATTATATTTCAATTTTTAGGCTTTTTTAATTTACCTTTTTTTTATGATATGCATCCTTATATTTTTTACTAATGATACCATTTCTTTTACAATCTTTTGAAATATCTTCCTAAGTGTAAGTAATCCACAAAGCAATATTATATATTTTAAAATATATTTTATTTATTAAATTTTAAACGAATAAAAAACAAAATTAGAAATTTTAATTTTGTTTTGTTTTTTATTTTAATTTTATAAAAATTACAAAAACTTTGTGAAGATTGTGAAACAGAACAAAAAAATGATTCATATTAAAAAAAAAAAATAAAAATATAAGAAAAAATTAAAAGAACAATTGATGATTGGTTCTTCTCGATGGTGTTGCTATTTGTGAAACTTCTTTCTAGACGTATTTGAGCCGAAAGAATTAACCATTTCACGAAATTGGTTCCATTTCATGAGAAATTAGATCGTTGATGAAATCGGGTTTGCCCCTTGCTTGGTTTCCAGGTCATTGCGGTCATCTCCATCCTGTTTATCGTTCTTTCCACGATAGCACTCACCCTGAATACCATTCCGAGCCTCCAGGTCAACGATGAAGGTACAATCCAGGACAATCCAAAATTGGCAATGGTTGAGGCTGTCTGCATAACATGGTTCACCCTCGAATACGTCCTCCGCTTTTCCGCTTCACCCAATAAATGGAAGTTTTTCAAAGGCGGTCTCAATGTGATTGATTTATTGGCGATTATGCCGTACTTTGTTTCGCTCTTCCTGCTCGAAACCAACAAGAATGCTACTGATCAGTTTCAAGATGTTCGTCGCGTCGTACAAATCTTTCGTATTATGCGAATCTTGCGAATTCTCAAATTAGCCCGACATTCTACTGGTCTACAAAGTTTAGGCTTCACTTTACGTAATTCTTATAAAGAGCTCGGTTTACTTATGCTCTTCCTCGCTATGGGCGTACTTATTTTTTCGAGTTTGGCCTATTTTGCGGAAAAGGAGGAACCAAACACCAAGTTCATCAGTATCCCAGAGACATTCTGGTGGGCGGGGATTACGATGACAACTGTGGGCTACGGGGATATCTACCCCACCACCCCGCTGGGAAAAGTGATAGGCAGTGTCTGTTGCATTTGTGGCGTGCTGGTAATCGCGCTGCCCATTCCAATTATCGTGAACAACTTCGCCGAGTTCTACAAAAATCAAATGAGACGCGAAAAGGCTCTGAAGCGACGGGAGGCCTTGGAAAGGGCGAAACGGGAGGGCAGCATCGTCAGCTTCCATCATATCAACTTGCGAGACGCCTTCGCCAAAAGCATGGACCTCATCGACGTCATCGTTGACACAGGTCAGTGATAATTTAATACGATCCATCTCTCCCCGACTTAAAAATCAATCACCCTTCCCTAAAAAAATCAGAAATATCTTTAATATCTTTTATTGTTTTCATGAAGATTTGGGCTAAGCTAAATTTATCATAAAATGGGCGTTAAAGTGGATAGGCGAGTGGCAAGAAAAGGCGAGGGTCGATTATTAATCAACCAGGGAGTCGACAGCTGAAATCAAGAGGGCGCCGCCGGGGTCCGGGCTTCGAGACCAGGGAGTCATCGAATTTATTTCCATTTTTGTTGTTTGCACTTAGTGACCTCTATAAACAAGTTCTTTTTTTACTTAGTAGTTAGTGACTTAGGAATCAGTTTAGTTAGGTTTTAGAATTCTTTTCGATTGTTTTTCTTGTTTATGAAATTCGCGAAGAAAAACAATCCTTGTAGATTCTTACATGAAAATATAATATATTGTATTTGTATTTTTATAAAATGTTAAAGATTTTTTTTCATTTCTTTTTTTCTTATTATTTTATCTTTGACGAACAATGCATTTGAAGAATTCTGAATTATATAAATCATTTTTAACGCCCAGAAGGTGGGTCCTTCTATTTTTCTAATCTGCCTCCTTTGCAAGATGCCACCTGCTCTGTAGGTTTCAAACAACAAAACACTACCAATATAGTTGATATAGTTCATGTAAATAAATATATATACATCTATAAATACAAACATTTTTGTGGTCAGGAAGGATAAAAGGGGCATATGGCATCAGGCCATTGGCTGCGAATGTCTCGATGTTGGTCTCTCGTTGTTTTCCTTTCTCCTCTAATCGTGTTTGCTTATCACCAGGCACTTTATTTGCATGCTCTCCCCGTCGATCAATCGTTCTCTCTCCAGCCTTGCTCGTAACCTTTATTTTTATATACACCACAAAAACTCTTTAAAACCATTCTTGCTTTAATTATTTACTGTTAGCTTTAAAAAATTGGATTGTTTTTATTTTTAAAATTAAAAATCTTTATTCATTTTTTTCCTTAAACTTTATAATAAATATATATAATCATATATTTAATAATATAAAAAAAAAAAATTAAAATCAATTTTTTCGTTATGTTATAAATTAAAACTAATTTCAATTGATCTTTAAACATAACTTAATAAGATAACATAAAGTTACTAACAATAAGAGTAATTAATTTTTTATATATATATTAAATGTTTAAAAATCACATATTCGAATATTTGAATTGTATTATTAATACATAATATATTTTTAGTATAAATAAGGAATAGTTTATTAATATAAATTAAAGTAGTTTACTTTCTTTTTTTTTAACTTAAGAAAAATTCAATAATTATATTAAGAGAATATTTTATTTTAATATAATTCAATATATATATTATGTAATATTATATATGCAAATTATTTTTTATTTTATTTATTATGTATAAATCAAAATTTCTAAAATCTAAAATTAATAGTTCAAGAATTTCTAAAAAAATATATATAAATTATGGATTTATGATTTATATATAATCAAAATATATATTTTTTACTGCCTGTACTGATTTTATCTAGATGAGATTTTATTAGATTAGAAACATTAAGAATTGAAACGCTTTGCATTAAATAAGCAGCATAAATTAATCAGCCAATTAAACTGGCTATATATTTAGATTTCTTAAATTGAAAAATATAATTTATTTTGTTTGTATGTTTTTCAATATTTTTGTTAGATTTTTTTTTCTATTCATATCCATACGTTTGTTTGGATTTTTATTTAGTTTGCTAATGAATTTCTAAAAATATGTAATATGTTATTATAAAAAAAATGGATAAAGATAGAAAAATATTTTTTTTTTGTCATTAATGAGCTCAAATCCTGTGTATCACTTCAAACACTCCTTCGCTCTTTCTCCCTTTCTCTCTCTCTATCTATCTTTCTATACTACTATTTTCTTTCTTTCTCTCTGTGTTTCTTTCACTTTATCTTTATCTGTCAATTCAATACTTTGGCCAATTCTCTATTCCAATTATTATTTCCATAACACTATAGTAAATAGCATGTCCCGATCCTTTCAATGTGTTTGTCGTGTACTGTAGGGCTGTGCAGTATCTTGATATTCGAATCAACTTCCATAGTTAATATATATAAATACATTTATATGATTTGGTGTTACTAGAATTGATGCTCAAAAAAGTATATTTATCAATTCCAGTTATAATTTACCTTTTTCAATATCTCTCTCTCTCTCTCTCACTCTCTCTTTCATTTATTCCTCTGCTTTTTTTAGGAATTAATTGTGAATCGCTCAGTGCATATATTGTCTTAAGTCTTTTTCATTTTCGATTTCTTTTTATTCTTATTTAGCACCTTCCGAGTATCACACAAGCTTTCGTATAGACTGTAGGCAAATATTTTTATATACACATTAAATCCGAATTATTTATTATTTAATTCTTATACTAGTATTAGTTACTGTATTTTTATAAATAATTTATATTAATATAAAATTAAAATGAATTAGGGATGTCAAAATATATAATAAATATGATTTTAAAATAACTTGTAAATATATCTGCTTACGTTTCTTACAAACAATTATTATAACTATAATGTAATTGTTTATTATTTAAAGTTATATATAATTCATATTTACAAATAGTTTTTTATTATTGCAAATGTGATTAGAAGATTTAAAACGCATTTGTGTATAACATTAATTTAAACATAAAAAGATATTTTAAATAAATTTTTTAATTTTATTTAAAAACAAAACAAAACTAAAAGAAATTACTCAAATTATGTAAATTTAGATAGTTTTCTATTCTTCTTTTAATTAATTTAATTAATTTTAATATTATTTCTTGCTAAAAGTTATAATACTCATCAGTTGAATTATCCTAAAAGAAAATCTATTTTAAAAATTAGCCCGAGAAATCCTAAAGAATTTTCGATAACTTCAAATTTTCCATCAAGAGGATAATTGTTACTAATGATCATGTATTCTTTAGGGATTGTTAATTGAATCAAGAGCTTCTAATCCACCAATATTTTAAAAATTTCCAAATTGAACCAAAAAATATATTTTTAATTCAATTTACCTGACAACTGAGTTTGTACGTGTCCATAAATATTGGACCTTTTTTTAGAAGAACGTTCGTACTCTACCAGAATTAATTGACGATTTAATTAAATTTCTTTAAATTTACATTAAATTCCACATTTTTCAGATCTTATATGATAGTTTTTATAATAATGATTAGAAATGTATCAAATGTATCAAATGTATCAAATTCTCCAAAAATTTATTAGTATTACCGATGGGAATTTCTTTCTTTGAGTGATCCTATCTATCTTGTATTCTGATTGTCATAGTATAGATTGATTAATATTTTTCATGTATATAATAGATTTAAATATTGAAAACAATGGTATTCCCACCTCTTGTAAATAAATGTTTTTAAGGAAAACTAAATAATTAACTATTGGTATTACGTGGTGGAGAATTTGCAACTGATATTCAAAATCTTAATTTATAATATTTACATATTCCTTTTAATTTAAAGTAATTATATATTTTTGTTGAGTATTTAATTAATAATTAGTAATTTCTAAATAAAAATAAATATTGAAATTTGCTTATATAGTTAGATGGAAGATTAAACTATGGGAAGCTGTGTGTGTGTCTCGTTTCATTCCCTTAATCAGTGTTATTTTCATTTGCTTCTCTTTTTATTTCTTTTCTTCGATATCGAATATGGCACAGCCCTAGCATCATCATCATCATCATCATCCTCTTCAAACGATTCTTTTTGGACTGTTGTTTCTTCTCCCACAATTTTTCACTTTCTCTTTCTCTCTTTCTCTCATTCTATCTATTTCTATCTCTATCTCTTTTTCTTTTGTTTTCTCTTTCTCTCTCTATCTCTATATGCTCTTGTTCTCTTCCCAACAGGTGAAAAAAGCGTACTGATTGGCGGCACCGCTGGTCCCTCGGATTCGCCCCGGCCAATGGCAAAGTCCTATCAAAGACTTTGAACCTCACCCCAGCAATCGGCAAAAATGTACTAAATAAAAATTCAACTCTTTCTCTACTTATTCCTCTTCTATCTTCTTTCTACTATTCAAGACATAATTTAAAAATAAAAAATAAAATTAACCTTTGAAACTTGATTAATTTTAATAATAAATAAATAACGATAAAAATAAAAGAAATCTATATACACAAAAATATAAAATTTCATAATCCTTCTTCCTTGCATTGCTGTGCTATATTCGATTCGATACTTTGTACTTATATAGTTTTTTTTCGATTATTTTTTTTTTTTGTTTTTTTTGTTTTGCTTTTTTCAGGCTTGCTTTCATATATGTATTTATTTTAGTATATTTTCTCTGCGTGAATGCTATAGGGGTCGTTTTTCTCTTTCTTTATTTTGACGATTTTGTTAATAATTTATGAATGATGATGATCCGTTCCATGTAGTGTGTGGGAGAGATGCTTGTTGGCAGGCTGCTTTGGGTTGCATGTCTTCCTGAAAGAGGCAGACTTCTGGACGCCTGGCAGCTTTCCAGTGGATTGTTTGTCCATCATTCATTCCTTTAGGATAAACTAAATCGTCATTCGGACTGTTTGAAGTATATCAATATATCTTTCCATTAAATATATAATATTGTTTAAATACAAAAAAAAAAAAAAAATTAAAAGCATGTAGAAATAATACAATAATATTAACAATAATATCAATGAAATATTTAACAAATTTTTTTAACATGTATGTCTACACAACCCAATTTTGTATTTTTTTAGTAAATAGTAATAAATACTAATATTTGTTGTATAAATTTAGATGTATTTATAAATTAAATAATAATTATTCCCGCCAGAATAAAGAAGTAAAAAATAATAGAAGGGATATACTGAATAATATATTTATGTTGTTTTAATTTAATTTGAAATTTATTTTTTTTATTTTATCAGTTTGAATTTAATTAAAATTCTTGCTTGAAACAAAAAGAATGATTTTTTCCTTGTTTTTTTTTTTAAAAAAAAAGAGCACTCAAGTTTTTCCATTTTTTATTATTATGTGTACTTATCAAATTATCAAATATTTTCATCATTTTAGTTTCACTTTGTATTGATATTTTTTGTTATTTAAATATGATAGAGATTATAATTTTCAGGGGTGTAAAAAGCCGGACGAAGGATCACAATTGTGATGAATAAAAGAAAACGCAATCTTGGTTTCTCTATGTATAAAACATAAGCTCTATTATCTCAGATAGAAATAGAATTTTTTTTAAATAAATTTATTCCAAATTATTAAAATTTAGAATTATTCAAATAATCATGATATAAATGATGTGAATAATATAATATAAATGTAAGGAATGATTTAGAAATTTAGACAGGAGAAAATTTATTTACTCTAAATCACGTTTGTTTTTTTGTTTTTTTTTTGTTTTCTTTGTTATATTTCATTTTTAAATATAATATGTTATAAAATTATAAAAATTTGTTTTACTATTTTTTTATTAAGAATTGTAAAAAAAACTCTTCTTAATTTCTACAGAGATCTCTAATCCTATTAGAAGAAACTTTTATTTTAATACCTCTTATTATTTTTTATTTAACATTATTTTCCTTAAAAATTTACAAAAAAAAAAGTTGCAATTTAAAATAAAGTTAGATATATTAACTTCACCATCATCCCGTTGGCTTTTACTTCCAATGTCTCATCTAATTATTATTTTACTCATTATTTTTACATTAACTGAAGTGCATAAACTATCAACTCAGAAAGTAAATAAAAAAAAGTTAGAACAATACCCAAATCCAAAAAATAATTAAATTATTATGCTCATATATGGTTCTAATTATTAAAAATAATTTGATATTCAAAATATTTTAAAATTAAATTTTTGAAGAAGGAAATCATAGATTTCAGTTTAAATGATATGTGAACTTTTAATTAAATATTTTATTAATTTTAATAACTTCTACTTGCTCACGTTCATATTTCATCTTGAAAGAATGTATTTTTACATTTGGTGATATTATTAATAAGAAGAATCTGAAATACCATTTGGGACACACAGTATTAGTAGCAGTAGTAGAGTATTCAGTATTCAGATCTCTTTCGAAATATTTAAATTTCTAGTTGCGCACTTGGTTCAAATATTCTACTTACGGGCGCTGGTTATACAATTTAGTTTCCAGAAAATTATTAAACTTTTTAAAAAAATCGAAACCCCTCCAAGTTATGCAACCTGAACATCTTTATATCTGCCTATTTATTTCAGAAAAGTTAATAAATTAATATAATGTATATTTTACAAATAATTGCAGATTAAAAATAAAATTTTTTCTAAAATATATGAATTAAACCTAAAATTTCTATATTTTATTGTTTGGACCTTTTCTCAGAAAATTCATATTAAAATTAGAGATTTTTTCCAGTTAATCATTGAGAATCATTACAAAAATATTGGAAAGGAAGTCTTAATTGAATCATAAATATTTCAAAAAAAATATGTAATATAAATTCTCCTTTCTGATGTTGATGTATTTGAAATAAAAGATAAAATAACAATTTAATCCGGCAGCTGCACCCCTGGAATATATATCAATGTTGTTTTCCCCGGAATCCCTATGAACCATTAGATGTTTGTCAGAGAGAGAATGTCATTTAGAGAGTATGATATCTGGTTCATCCTAAGATAAAAAATCATATTGAACTCTTACAATAGTCAGATTCGTTTTCCATAAAGTGGATACGTTGTTTGAGATAGAGCTCCTGATCTGCATGAGTCACCCCGCATCTTGACGCTCTGAGCACTTAATTAGCCCTCCGATTAAGGTGGGGCTTAAGCTACCACATTTAGGCTAATTTCTAGGCCAAGTAGCAATTCAAAGCCTCCCCCATAATCCATTACTAAGCATATTTCTTTCTTCTTTACTAAATTTAAAAATGGTACTTCATCCATTTACAATTGGATTTAGCCTTTAATAATAGAATAATAATAGATTGAGTTTAAAAATGAAACAATTTTAGTAATATATAAATAATTAATAAATGAACCCATTAAATAATTTTTTTAACTTAATTATAAAAATCAATTCATAAATGAAACATGAATTTATTTTGTTTTATTTAATATTTAAACGACCATTCTATTTTTACAAATAACGATTCGTACGTGTTTATTAATTCATAACTTTTACTGGAAAGGCTAAAGTCAAGATATAAAAAAAAAAATAAAAAAAAAGAAATCTATTAAAATGGTTTAAAGATGAAGTTCCTATTATTTTTAGTTCTCTTTTTTTTATTTTTTGTTTTCTTAGATTTAATTTTTAAGTTGGGTTATTTTTGTTTGTCAAGTTTTTGAATTATTAAATAAGTCAGCGGTTCTCAAGTTGTTTACAATTTTATGTTCTTTTCATATATTCTACTCTTAAAGCTCTTTGCCATATTTATTTAAATGCTCAAATGATATGATGACATCCTTAATATCAAAAATGTATTATTTTCATTTACTCGCTAATTAAAAGTTACCATTAATTATGAAAACTCTTACATTATAACCAAAATTATATATGCCATAAAATTAAACTCATTTTAACTTGAGAAATTTGTTTGTTCTTAGGTGGATTTATTATGTTAATTTTTTATAATAAACATATATTATTATCACATTTAGATTAAATATTTTTTTTTTAATTTATTTAATTTATTAATTTTTATTTTGAAAAGGGATTTAATTCTTTTGGGAACCGCTGATGATTTATTTCATCATCAGATGGACTGTTCTAGAGTTTGTTGATGGTTGATAATTTGAAATGCTGAAGGATGTGGGGGTGGCTCAGGACCCGTGACTCGCTTGTGTCGATTAATCTTAGCGATGACCATCATCCGACATTCCCTTGTTCCAGGCCATAATCTCTCCCAGGTGGATGGCAATAGTACTGAAGGCGAGTCCGCCAGCGGAGGCAGAGGTGGGGGTGCCGGCGGCGGAAGTAGCGGGAGCGGCGGGGGCGCCAGTGGGGGTGGCAGTGCCACCAATAGTCGTATCTATCGTGCTCAGGCGGACTCCTCGTCATCCTATATTTCGCGAAGAACGGCGGGTTTGCCGCCCTCGTCGATTATACCGCCTCCATCCGCGCCCCCAGCCGCTGCCGCTGCCGCAGCTTTGCCCCCCCAGCAGCAGCCTCTTTTATTTGATTTCCAAAATATGGTGGACGACGACCCCCCGCCGCCACCGCTTGAAGCCTTAGTTACCGCCAGTGCCATGGAAGAGCCGTCCTCGGTGCCACTCGTGTACGTCACACCGGTGAGTCTCATTCCGACAGACACTACACCCCCACCTAGGACCCACACCCATTACCCATTGTACAAATCGACCCAACCATCTGTCAACTCAATTGTAGATTTTTTTTCTCTTTTGCTAAATAAGCCTTTTTCTCTCTTGCTTGTAGAACAGCTCGTGAGACAGTCAATGTTGCTTCAACTTTGACGGCTAAGCACCTCTCTTCGCCTCAATTTTTAAACAAACATTTCTATAATAAAAAAAAACAATTCAACCGCTTGTTCAGTATTATTAACCACTTTAGGCGAATTTAAAAACTAAAGACAAATATTAATATATATTTCACATCAATTTTACTTTTATATTATTTATTTAGTACAAATAAATTTCTAATCGAATCATAAAAACAAAAGTATAACAAAAATAAATCCATAAAAATTAAAGTAGAAAACTATTTCAGAACTCTACCAATGGGTAGAAAAGGTAAAATATAAAAATTTTATTTCTATTATTTTGTTATATACTTTTTTAATATTTTTGAAATTTTATTAATAATAACATCTGATTTTTACATTTATTCAACAATTTTATTTTTCTATTTATTTTCTTCTAATAATAATATTTAATCTCAGTGGGGGATAATACTGAACAAAGTATAAACATAAAATATCATTTATGCATATAAATAATATATACTAAAAAGCCATTACCTATATAAAATAACTTTTAACGAATACTATTGCTAACAATTAGAAATTATATATCTAATCTATTTATCACTTATGTTTCAAAAAGAACTATCTTTCTTTTTCTATAAAAACAATTTATAACCCTATTTTAATGTTAATGTATTATCCTATTTTATATTTTAATTAAAAGTCATTTGCTTTAAATCTGCTTCAATTTTATTAATAAAACAATATTTAAAATTTTATTCCATACTAGTAGCTCCGAGTGATACATAGTATTTGGTTGAAAGTCTGTATGTAAATAGTAATATTTAATAAATTTCGCATACATATTGTAACTCCGATGACAATGCAATATTCTGATTCATCCCAGGTCATTATTATCAGGTATTATTTTTATCAATTAGTAATTACATATTACATAAAATTGAAAAATAGTAATTATGTACATACTGCATAATATTGAAAAATATGTATGGGAAAAAGGGCTGTTTTTAGGGTTTTCCCGGCAATTATTCGATTTTTTCTCGCCGTAAAAACCATCCTTGGACTTCATCGAACACTTTAAAAAAAGAATTGTCAAAATTGGTCCAGGCGTTATTGAGTGATGCGGTTACCAACACATTTTGTGATTCATTTTTACCGACCGACGATAGTAAGGGAGGTATTGTTTTCACACCAATTTTCACATGTGGAGATTTTTACATGCACTTTGTATTGGTTTTATCCTCGAGAAAAATCATCTTTATTAGTTTTTTCTTAATTTAAAATTATATGACGTCATCCAGCCATTCATGACGTCACAGCCTGGTCTTACATATATATTATAAATAAAATAAAATTAAAAATATTTATGTTCTATCCATATCTGTTTTTTTTACATTAATAGATATCTTAAAATTATTTGAAATTGTTTCTGTAGCTGGAAATTAATTTACTTCAAACCGTCGGTCGGTTCGGACCTGGCCACAGGTCAACTTATTATTTATAAGAATATGCTTTAATTGACAAATGTATTTTTCATCGAAATATAATGAATAAGCTTAATTAATTATATTTATTTAAATATTTATGTTGATTTAAATCTTTTCTTATCATCTTTTCAATATTTACAATATTTCTTTGATTTTAATAATTAATTTAAATACAGAAATTTTTCTTTTTTTTTAATATATAATATATTTGATCATCGTTTTATACTTCGGCTTGCTTCAAAACCTATTCTAATATTCCAGTAGTATAGCGAGGGGGAAGGGGCACTCTGATATCGAGATAGGTTTTGGGAAAAAATACAATATAATTATATTTTATAACTTCGTGCTTTGATTTAATAAAATTGTTCTATCATTTTATTCAGTTAACCAAATTTGTTTCATAATAATCAGCAATATCCTTAAAGGAATTATATCATTTTTATCTCGCCAGAGATAGTATTGCGAACACGAAAATTTTCGAATGTCGAGATTTTGATGTTTTTATACGTTTTGAAGGTTCCTGAATCATTTTCACTAAGGTTGAGAAAGTGTGTGTGCCTGTGTGAGAGAGAGAATGTGTGTGTATTTATGTATGTAGACAAGATTACCCAAAAACGGTTTGAACTAGAATCATGATGGTATACGGTATACGGGCATTATTAAAAATTCGTAATTTTCAATCAATTTTTAAAAAATGTAGCTCAATCGGAAGAGGGTCATTACCTACCACGTTTTGATTTTTTTTACACTAAAGTGACCGTAAAAATAAAGATACATGTTTGATCGTTTTTCACATGATTCAAAATTCTATAAAACTGCTATATTTCAGCTTGATTGAATTCACGACTGCAAATCACGCGCCAGCACATAACGTGGTGCCATCAACAAAGAGCCAAACATGCACTGGTTTAATAAATATTATTTATTAATTTTAATTTATAATTTATAATTAATTAAATTTAATTTAAATATAATTTATGTTATTTAATCCAATTCAAATTGCGAGATAGTCGAGTGGAGACACTCCAGCTTATTGGATATTAACTGAATATTAACTACTAAAACTTGTTTTATCTTATCATTAAATATGTTTTCTAGTTTCTCAAAATTTTAAGGCTGGGATAAAATGGAATTTTATTGAAAATTTAATGGGTGAAAGGGCCATAAATTTGGCAACTATCCCGGGCAGCAGAAACTTGGTGAGTTATTTTCACCGTACGAAACAACCTCACTCCCTCTTATTTATAAAAATGAAATTATTAAACAAAATTTTTTAAAAAGGAAATTAGTTACAAAATGAAATAATTTTTAGATTTTCTATTCACCTTATTGAAGTATTTTTTTCTCTTTATTTTCCTAATGTGTTATTATTAAAAATGTATTTATTTGTGTGTTCCTTGATTATTATAAAATCCACATTAAGTTATTAATTATGACTATAAACTTATAAATAAATATAAGATTTAAACTGCATTTTTACATTGAAAACATATAAAACATCATTTAAAAAAAAATTGCATTGTTTAATTAGATGCAGAAAACTCCTTTTTTATAAATCTTAAACACCAAATCTTTTGGTATTTTCTCAATATTATATATTCCGACTCAATTGAAATATTAATTTCTAAGTTTTATAAATAGAAAGAAAAAAATAAATTAATATTGTAAAATTTTTACCCACTTCCGAACAGATCTTGTGCTACTCTTCCACATACTAACCCCCGCTACTCCACTTATGTGACCGATAGTCAGTTACGTAATTTTAATAAATAAATGTTATGTAATTTATTAGCAGATGAAAAAGTCGAAAACATGACACAATGTCCCATGTCACCAAGCGATCCTATTTCAATTAGATTGTCTAAATGGACTAACGTGACGTTGACAATATTTGTTTAAATGTTTATTTATGGTGTCTTTATAGCATTCCCCTATTAAAAATACTTATATATTACAATATCTAAAGAAGTCATGCTTAATTTTTCCGAATTTGTTTAACCTACTGAAATAAGTTGACCTGTGGCCAGGTCCGAACCGACCGACGGTTTGAAATAAATTAATTTCCAGCTACAGAAACAATTTCAAATAATTTTAATATATCTATTAATGTAATAAAAAACAGATATGGATATAACATAAATATTTTTAATTTTATTTTATTTATAATATATAGCTGAAGTAGCCGGCGTTGCCGGCGTTACCCGAGGCTGTGACGTCATATAATTTTAAATTAAGAAAAACATAATGAAGATGATTTTTCCCGAGGATAAAACCAATACATTCGTGGTGATATGTAAAAAAATCTCCTTATGTGAAATTTGGTGCGAAAATAACCCTTCCCTTCTTATCGACGATCGCTAATACTACCACTTCCAGTTTCCGGATTTGCACCAAAAGTTGATCAATTCATCCCACTGATGCATTAAGTAAATATACCAAATTTCATCAAAATCCGTTAAGCCGTTCAGGCTGTACACATCTATACGGACGGACAGACGGACAGACGGACGGACAGACATCATGCTAAAAATACTTTTTTCTGTTAAGAAAATGCATGATTCGTGGAGATATGTAAAAATTTCCACATGTGAAATTTGGTGTGAAAACAATACCTCCCTTACTATCGTCGGTCGGTAAAAATGACTAATCTACGTAATGGTATGGCATTTGACTTTTGCTAAAGATAATAAGTTGACCTGTGGCCAGGTCCGAACCGACCGACTGTTTGAAATAAATTAATTTCCAGCTACAGAAACAATTTCAAATAATTTTAATATATCTATTAATGTAATAAAAAACAGATATGGATACATAAATAATAAATATAAACATTTTTAATTTTATTTTATTTATAATATATATGCAAGACCAGGCTGTGACGTCATGAATGGCTGGATGACGTCATATAATTTTAAATCAAGAAAAAACTAATAAATATGATTTTTCTCGAGGAAAAAACCAATACAAAGTGCATGATTCGTGGTGATATATAAAAAAATCTCCTTTGGTGTGAAAATAACCCTTTCCTTCCTATCGTCGATCGCTAATACTACCACTTCCGGTTTCCGGAATTGCACCAAAAGTTGATCAATTCATCCCACTGATGCATTAAGTAAATATACCAAATTTCATCAAAATCGGTTGAGCCGTTCAGGCTGTACACATCTATACGGATTTGGTATATTTACTTAATGCATCAGTGGGATGAATTGATCAACTTTTGGTGCAAATCCGGAAACCGGAAGTGGTAGTATTAGCGATCGACGATAAGAAGGGAAGGGTTATTTTCGCACCAAATTTCACATAAGGAGATTTTTTTACATATCACCACGAATGTATTGGTTTTATCCTTGGGAAAAATCATCTTCATTATGTTTTTCTTAATTTAAAATTATATGACGTCACCCAGCCCTTCATGACGTCACAGCCTCGGGTAACGCCGGCAACGCCGGCTACTTCAGCTATATATCTATATATATAAAGGAGAGTGTTTGTATGTATGTATGTAATTTGTTTACTTTTTTGCTGTCATAGAAACAAACAAAAGAGAAATTTCCTACTTAACCGACACTTTACCGGTAATTTAGAATTATGAACATCAAAAAATAAGAAACGATTTCTATGAAATTACATCACAATATTCTTATATATCTCTATGGTAACATAGGCTATAGATTTTATTAATATCTAATTCTAATCAATAACCGCAGAATTTAATTTTTTAAAGTTTATATAGTTCTCCGTGTTGTTCATTCAAGAGCCAGGCGTGGCCCACTGACTGGCGGACTCATTTTACACAATGTATATAACTAGCAATCAAAGAATTATTATAAATTTTAACTTTTTATTTTAAATTCTAATATTCAAATATCATTTCAATTAAATAATTTATTCTAAAAGTTCTCATTTTAATTAATATAATAAAATATTTAAATCATATTTAACTTAAATTATTTTGTATTTATTCTTTCTATATTTGAATACTTCTTTTATTTTAAGGGAGAGAATTAACTATGATCTAAAAAAATTAATAAATGAACTTAATAATAAAAAATCAAATAAATCCATTAATTTAAATTAATACTATTAATGAATGTATATATTGTTAATTTATCTTTAGTTTTATCAATACTTTTATACCGTTAATTTTTATAAATTGTCTCAAGTCTCTAACTTTGCATTTTCTCAAATTTTATTATAATTAAAAATATTCAATAAAAATCAAGCAATGAAATTAAAATATCAAAATGAAATGATCAAGAAATATTATACTCTATTATAACATATACAATACTTATAAACTATAGGCGGAGGAAATATTAGACGATATCATTGCGGGTTCAGGCCAAATCGATCAACATTAATTAAGATATTTTCATTATGACAGATATTAAAAAAACCGCGAATTCAATATCTCTGTTCACTAATTATTTGTAGACTTTAGTAAAACCTACGCATGACTCAATAGATCCGGATAAACTTTTTCAAATTTTGATCTTAAAATATATCTTGAAGGTAGTAAAGAAAGAGTAAGATGCGGAAATCAATTGTAAAATATTAGGTGACCCAGACGACTTAAATATAATAGGAGATTCGGCAATTGCAATTACAGATAGCGAGGAAAAATTAATCGAGGTAGGAAAAGAGATGAGGTTTGAAATTAATAATGATAAATAAATATATTTAGAAACAAACAGGAGCAGTATTAACAAACAAAATGTAGAATTTGAATATGTAGAAAAATTGAATGTAATCACGAAGGATAATAATATTTAAGAAGAATTTAAATCGAAGTTGCAATCGGGAAACGCCTGTTATCATGCAGTAAAGAGGCTTATCTCATCAAAATTATTATAAAAGGGAATGAAAATTAAAATATATAAAACAATTATTTTGTCTGTTGTATTATATGAGTGTGAGACATGGTCTATGATCTTAGGAGATGAGAGTATTTGAGAATAGGATTCTTCCCAGCATTTATGGGCCAAAGATGAGGACACCAGGGAATGACGTAAGAAAGATGGAACAGAGGTTCAGGATAAGGACACTTGGAGAAATGTGGTTGTAGCTGCCAAGAACTTTCGAGTAGATAGTTATAACATATTCAATAAAAATATATATAATTAATTTACTGATTAAATTAAAATATATTTTAAATAATCACACCATAAGAAATGAATGTTTTATGTTATACATTGATTGAAACAAAATGGATGAAAACCTTTTACTACTTTCAACCAAAAACTATGTACAACTCGGGGGTACAGGGGGCGGAGCCCCCGTCTAGATGTGAAGAGCGACGAAGGAGCTCTGAGCAGCTAGTTATAAATAAAATAAAATTAAAAATATTTATGTTATATCCATATCTGTTTTTTATTACATTAATAGATATATTAAAATTATTTGAAATTGTTTCTGTAGCTGGAAATTAATTTATTTCAAACCGTCGGTCGGTTCGGACCTGGCCACAGGTCAACTTATTTTCTATTCATAACGAGTCTCAGAAAGAAGTATTTTAATATACTAATTAGATAATTAATGTTCTATCAATCATTAAAAGCTAATAAAATATTATTATTTAAAAATAAAAAGAAAGATCAAAAACAAAGCTCTAATATAAAATTAAAAAATTCTTAAAAAAAAAAAAAACAATTTGAAAAAATTTCTCAATTGTTGGCAATATAACACTAAAATGATTTGATCCGCGCTTTAATTTTAAATGAGTTTAGAAGAAATAATCTATTAATATACGCTATATTAAAAAGATCTTAATTTTATCATGAAAAATGATTCTTATTGTATATAATTATCTAAAAAATTTGAAATATCACAGTTAAATATATTTATAATTTTCATCTGATTCAACAATATAAATTTATGTCTGTTTATTTTTGATTTTATTGAAAAGTTGAGTGACCGTTTTCTGTTTCCCAATTACTATCCAATAGCTAATTTAATGTCAGAGATGCTATATAAATCCATACAGAAAATGAGTTAATTCCGTTAACAGAGTCTCAATATCTTAAAACATAATATGTAATCGTGTTTGGATAAACAAATAACTAAATCAACTAAAATACAAATATATATATATATATATATAATAGTTTATATATATAATTATCGCGAAAAATCTTCAGTCACCAGTGTTTCAAAAGTTACACACTATTAGTTTAAATGTTTTCTGACTCTTCTGTGTTTCCTCCCGGACTCTCTTCTTTTATAGGAAAACCTCAAAAAAGACGACAAGAAAAGCGACAAACTAGATGAATTGCCTAGTGAGTTCGAATGTTGCTTTTGCACATCGAAGGTAGTATGAATTAATATTGGCTCTCTCTCTCTATCTTTCTCTCTCTCTCTAATACTTATATAATTAATATATGTCTTACTCTTTCACTTTTGTCTTTGTTTATCCTATAATTTATTACATACCATAGACTGAAATATATTAGAATACATCACTTAGGATTGTTTTATTTAGCACTCATTTAGTGTATCGTGAAAAGTAGAAATTTTCTTTAGAGAGCCGAATTTTTTATTAATTTTTTGAAAATAAGAAGCATGCATAATGGCAAAATCACCTGTTGATTGCACCGTGGATAAATGATGCAATGATTATGTATTTTAGAAAATTGATATCAAAAACAAACAAAAACTACACAAATACACACAAAACACACTTTATCTAAAACTAAAAAAAAAGAAAAAAATTGCTCAACACATTAGATTATTCTTCAAACTCAAAGCTGCACGTTTCGTATAATTATATTAAACGCATTTTTTTATATGTATTATATTTAAGCTATTTTTTATCCCAGCATGTTTAGCTAGTTTCTTTTTTAAAAAATAATTTATAATAATTTTAAAATAAATATATATTTTAGTATTAAAGTGTAATTTAGTATATTTTAAATTAGTCATTTTTAAATCAATCAAAAAGTAAAAAAAATTAAAATACATATCCCTTCCCTCTGTCACGTGACGTCACTTGAAGTAATAGATATATATATATTTAATATAATATTGTAATTTTTTTTTATTATTTAATTTTAATTTCAAATACACAATTAGATTTATATTTCACTTTGAATTAAAAATTAAATAAAAATGAAAATCAAATCTCTCAAGCTTTTTTAATTAAAATTAAAGTTGTGTTACACATGAGTATTGATTATCGCTAATAATTTATTTCACTGTATTCAAAACAGTTCACTTTAAAAAGCAATATTTCAATATACATATATAATATACAGGAAGCTTTTTATATTGAGTGTCGCTATTAATCTACTACTCTGTCTCACCTATTATTATCTTATATATTTTATATATTATATAAATAACTATTTTCTCTCTTTCAATCTAAATCGCTATTCTTTTATTTTAATATTTAATTTTTGCAAATCATACCACTTATTAATTAATTAATAGAAATGTTGTGTTTTAAAATTTTATTTATATATATATGTATATATTAAGTTTTAATCTGAAAACTTATTAGATGCATTTAAACATTCTTCTCTTTAATTCTGGGAAATTATTTAAAATTCACATGCTAATTTTAAAATAATATATCTACCAAGATAATTTATAATATTATGAACATTCTTAAAATTATTTAAAAAATATCTTAACTATACTTAAAATAATTTTTATTTTTAAAAATTATTATTTATAAATTATCGATAAATTTTATTATTTACATAAATAAATAACATTTCGGGATTATGGTGTCATTTAAAGAAAAATAATTATTGATTATTATTTATGCGATTAGGGATCGTAGGGAACATATTTATCATCTGTGTATTAAAAAAAAATTAGAATGAATAAATTGATGGAAATATTCATTAAATTGCTTCTGTTTTTTATGAGAAATAAATATGTAGAAAGAACAATTAATATAGAATTAAATATTTTCTTTAAAGGATAAGTTATTATAAAAAATATTTATTGAATTAAAATGGTATGATTTGCATTTGAAAAATTTTTCTTTCTTTCCTTTATTTGATCATTTGGTTTATTTTTAAATTTCAATTTTTAACATTTTTTTATTATGTATATTTTCAGATGCCAGAAAGAAAAAAATCTAATGTAATATTAGACACAGATTTTCTAATGGATTAAAAAACATATCATTTTTTAGAGAAAAAAAAACAAAACAATACAAAAACAACAAAACACATGATAACCCATATTTAACTCAAGCGAAACTGATTGCTATTTTGATCCATTCATAATTTAATATACAAATTTCAATAAAATTATTATATTTTGTATCTACTACACCCATAAACAAATGCATATCATTAATAATGTAACTAATAAAGATGTTCCATGTTAAAATATTTTGAACCGCCCTGTGTGAATCATTTTTCTATAAAAAAAAGCAAAAACTGACTAGTACTACTACAGACAGGGCAATCCTGGGATCGAGTGCTGACATTTGAGCCAGTCCCATTGCAGGAACATAATGGGGTCACGTGTCAGAGGGAGGGGGAATGGATCCCCCTACAACCCAAAAACCTGTAGCTGATGACCTCTACGACAGTCAGGTGAGTTGGATAATTATTAAACTAACAAGAGACTACAAAAACAGTGTGAATTGATTAAAAAATGACATTAATGCATGTTAATTGACCTTGAAAAATAAAACGTTTAATCTAAGTTACTACTTTAAAATAAAATTTTTGGAAAAAAGCTTCTTCAAAAATATATTTTATCTAAGTAGTTCCCAAGTTTTAGTGGACTAGGGGGTGAGAAAATAAAATACTGAAACAATAAATTCAAATCGGCATAAAAATAAGCGTTTTGATGTTTTATACAATTGTTTATTAAATAACTACTTATATAAAAGTAAATAAGTAAATAATTTAAAATAATAATAATAAAGAATTCTTGAAATTTAGATAAATTTTTTAATTTATTGTTATGACAATTTTGTAAATGTTTATTAGTAGATTGTGATCTAAAATGTATAAAAATTACTTATAAAATATAGCATTTTCTAACATAAGAATTTTTATTTATAATATTTTCTTTTGAAATAAATATAGAAATTATTTCAATGAATTAATTTTAAATTTTTAATTTGATGGTAATGCCAAGATCATTTTTAAGAATTGATGATCACTATTTAGGAACTCACGCTCTAATTATATATTCATATTATTTTTCACTAATATTGTAAATTATTAGTATGAATAGGAGAGTCAAATTTGAATTACTTTTCCCGGGATTCAGTATTCAAAGCTTATTTATATTTGCTTTTTCTTCTTTTAAAAATACGGGTATTTTAAAAATATTCGATTCCTCTAAAACTCTCTACGTATTATATTCAACGTAGAAAATGTAATTTGAATATTCAATGAATTATCAAGATGTAATTATTTTTCGAACAATTGTATTGAATATATTTTACTTAAACTCTGTAAAAATTTACAAATTATTATGAAAACCGATCAGATATTAATGATTAATCAACTTCGGTCACATAACATATTGTTTATTATAATAATTTTTCATTGTATGTAATTTAAAGATACACTATCAACTAATATTATTATTAGTTATTATTTTATTCAATTTTGTTTTTTATTAAATATATCATTAATCAGTATAAATTAAAATATACTAGTTAATAGAAAATAATATGATTTAATTAAATAGAATGTAATTTTACAAATATATTAATTGATAAAATTTTTTTTAAAATGAAAGTTGTAATCCAAATAACATTTCATTATTTCTATTATAAACATTTCTATTTATTATGATTCATTGAAAAATTGTTAAGCATTTTCAAAATAATTATTTAATTATTTAATCATCAATCTTTCTCTCCATTATCAAATAATATATATCTCGTTAATCTAAACTAACAATAAGACAAAAAATGTGTGTTGTATTTTATAAAAATGTTTGATTTTTATAGCATTATTACCTTTAATAATAATCAGTTTCTTTATTAAACTTACGATCCACTTATTAATATTTTTAAAAGCTTACCTGAAGAATTTTTTTTTCGAAAATACATTTTCTATGTAAAATAAATTAAAAATTATATTTAGTAAGTATTGTATGAAATACATAAATAAATATATATCATATATCAATCAACTTGTATTCTTCTTGTCAACACAAAAGGGTTTAGTAACAATATCAATCATCTCCTTGTTATTTTACAAATAAAAATTTTACTCGCTATTTATTATTTTTAGATTTTTTTTAGACAATATACCTATGCATCATAATAAATGCATGAAATCTTAAAGGAATGTTTTATTTTCTTATTAATATTCTTTTTTCGAATGTTGAATGAATTTTTTGCACGTGTTAGTAGAATATAATATTTAAGGATTAATTGTTTATTAGTTATTAAAAAGTATGAGTATTATTTTTAGAAAAATATATTATTATTTATTTAAATATAAATCAAATATGTGTATTTAATATTTATATTTTCATAATTATTTTTTATTAAAATTACTTATTCATGCAATAATTTTAAAAATTTATATATAAGCGTCATTATCTATATTAGTTTTTATATATACATGATTAAATATTTATTGATTACTTATATATGTATAGTTTTTAAACAAAAATGTTATGTTAGTATCTATAATAAAAGATACTTGTATTAATTATATAAGTTTCAGGAGTTTCGAATTAAAAAATAAAAATAATTTTTTATTTAAAAATACGTTATTGATTTTTTTTTAATTTAGAAACATTTGAAAGATCATATTACTCACTCTCTTTTACCTTGGTATTTTTAACAATGTAATGATCAAATTAATTCTAGAAGGAAACTTCCTTAATTAATGAATCAATAAATTTAATTTCCAATATCTCTAAAATTATATACTTATAGTTATACAAAATACAAAATAAAAATAAACTTTTCTATTTATTGATTGATTTTACTTTAAAATGGTTTTATAATTTTTCTTTTTATAAACATATTATATATAAATATTTAAATTATTATTTTCGTGGAATTTATCATTTTTTTAAAATCGATTTTTTTATGGTAATAGATAAATTTACTGTTAGAAACTATTAGAGTGTATTCATTATTTTACCAAACTTCGGGTCTCTTTTCATGTTTCTATTTATTTTAATGAAGTATGATTTATTAAATTTTTTAATAAAAGAAATAAGACGCCCAAATATAGTATTTATAAGAAATTTGTCAGTGAAAATCAATATAATTTTTAAAACTATAATATTAATAATATAATATTACTCAAGTTGTTTTGAATTCTTAGGGGTTTATTGAACCAATTGATTCTCCTGGAGACAGTCCAAGAACACTTTTGTCATTAGAACAAGAGAGAAAAGAAAATAGTAAATCAATAATATATTGACTAAATTTTATAACTTATAATCATCTATCTATCTATATATAAATATATATATATATATATATATATTTCTAGGAAGCTTAGTTTTATCAATATTGATAACTTGAAGAAACGACAAGTATTTCCTAAGGGCATTGCGATAGCAATTTATTCTCAAATAGAATAGAATTTTTTTTACAAAGATATCTTGTTGATCTTACTAATGGAAGATTAATAGAATATATAGGTAGTAGAGATGATTTTGACTTTAGACCATTGAAACTTTCTGCCCTTAGCAATATATTCGATCATTAAGTAGATAAAAACTTGGCTCATCTTTTCAAATATAGTTGAATAGGTATTTTGAGTGAAAATTTTTTTTTTTTTTAATATTTAAATTCAAAACGTTCAAATGAGTTTTCAAATTTCCGTTAAGATAATAAAAATAGATAATAATAATCGATAAAAAATTATATTTATTTTCTTTAAACAGGTAATTAATAATTTAATAAAAAATCTTAAGATTTATAAATTAGTATATTTATCTTAATATTTGTGTCAGAAACCTCATATTTACATTTTGAAATTTTGAGGTGATTAAGATTTTTTATTCAATTTTCGCTAGATCTGATAGATAGAAAATAAACTTACATATCAATAAATTAAATATACATTTCAAGAAAGATTAAATCTGAATCATATTTATTTTGTTTTAAAATTTTTAACTTTATCTATATAAAATTAACTCCATATGACTAATCCTCCAGTATAAGTTTATGTAATTTTTACATATTTTTAATAAGAAAATTATGTATATTTAAAAAATTTGTTAAAGAAAATTGAATTCTGATATTTTTCTTTTAATATACATTGATAACTAATATACTTAATTAATTATTAACTTTTATTGACCTAAATTGAATTAGTTTACTAATTAAAATTAAGCATTTTTTAATTTATATTTAAATACTTGTAAAATTTATTGACAAAACGGACTTTTTACTATTTTTGAAATTTTTTTAATGATGAATCCGATAGGAAAAATGGTTGGCTTGAAAACTGAACACAAACTTGTGACAAAAACAAATTCAAATACCCAAGTTAACATAGTTCTTAGCAAATCTGACATAGGTTTTTTGATCTTTTACGAAAAAAGAAAAAATGTAAAAGCCCTAAAAACCAAGCTCAATATTTTTAATTTGACATACTTACTTACCTATATTAGCGATATAGAAAGGTGAATACAAAAATGTATCCTATATTATATTTTTTTTTTTAAAAAAATAAAAATTTTTAATCATTTTTATTTTTATTTTTTTATTTATTTAATGAATTGTTAATACAAATTTCTAAAACAGAAAATTGAAATGCTTTGAATCTGAAATATTCTCGGGAATTTATTTAATTTAATTTTTTATTTTAATTTTTCTTGATAAGTATATTTTTTAATATATTTTTGAAATATGTTTGTATATGAATGAGATTTTTTCTTCCTTACTAGTAAACAAAAAGAATAATTCCAAACTAAATTTGATGGTGATGTTCCCCGACCACTTTCCCTTACCTGTCCATTTTTTCATTCGCAGGAGTTCAAAGAATTTATAGATGCGGAAAACCTGATGCCACTCTCGACGTCCGATTTTCGAAATCCTGTTTGCCTCGAGATGAAAAATCTTCGGTTGAATGCCGTTGTGACGGGAAGCGGTCCCGGGATTGTTCGCAGTGGGGGTATCAACTCGGTACCTACTGCCCCCATTCCGACAGGCGCCCCATTTATGGTGGTCCGCGAACCTCTTCAATCCCCGGCCGCCATCTCCACCACCTTTTCAACTTCGGCTGCTGCAGCCGCATCCTCTGCACATGCCGAAGTCGGCAGTATGGATAGTTCCGACACCTATGCCAGTTGCAACACTCACCCCTTTTACTCTCAAGTAAGGGTGGCTCTTCTTATTCTTTGATCCTTAATATGAAAAACGATCTCTTCACAGACTTCTTTCTTACTATATATTACATACACATTTCCCATAAATTAATTCTGCCTAAGTTAAATTATAAAATAATATTTGTGTTATTAGGGTTACCCCATGAAGCGTTAATAAAACAAATTTTTACATGTATTATTCCTATTTCTTTCATTTTTACCGACCGACGATAGTAAGAGGTATTGTTTTCACACTAAATCTCACATGTCGATATTTTTACATATCTCCACAAATCATGCATTTCGTTAAATATTTTTAGCATGATTTCAAATTTACCTGAGGAGATTTTTTACATATCTCGAGGGATCATTCAATTTGTTCACAGAAAAAAATATTTTTATCATATCTGTCCGCCCGTCCGTCTGTCCATTGTGTGTCCGTATAGACGTAAATATATAGCTTGAACGGCTCAACGGATTTTGATAAAATTTGGTATATTTACTTAATGCATCAGTAACATGAATTCATCAACTTTTGGTGTATACCCGGGAACCGGAAGTGGTAGTTTACAAAGTATTAATTTTATATTCATTGTCCCAAAATATTTCACTTAAAAGATAGTAGTAACTAATTATTGAGTAATTAAATTAAAAATAAAAACCAAGATAATATAATATAGTCATTTTAATTCAAGTTTTAAAAATATTTTTTTTTATACTTTATATATATATCTTCTTCTTCTTCGTTGTCGATAACTTCCTAGCGGAAGTGTCGTGGCCCTAATAACTCCAAGGAGTCATAGGGTCATGGGAAAATTTGACCGAAGTGGTTTCCCCTTGCCTTCTTCGGTGGGGCAGCCGATGTTAAATTGAATTAGATTTTTATATTTATTAATTAATTAATTTATTATTTATTAACTAAATAAATATATAATCTTGAGTTCTATGCTGGGATTCGAACTCAGGCTTCCTGTGTAGAAATCTAGTACTCTACCCATTCAGCCATCCTGCCCCTGGTATATATATATATATATAATGTTGTTTGGAAATTAATTTATTTAAAATCGGTCGGTTCTGTGTCTGGCCACAGCTCATTTTTTACTATCTCGCCGGAGATAGTATTGCGATCACAAAAATTTTCGATGTTGAGATTTTGATGTTCTTATACGTTTTGAAGGTTCCTGAATCATTTTCACTAAGGTTGAGAAAAATGTCTGTCTGTCTCTCTCTCTCTCTCTCTCTCTCTCTGTGTGTGTGTGTATAGACAAGATTACGCGAAAACGGTTTGAGCTAGAATCATGATATTTAGTATACGGACATTATTAAAAATTCGTAGTTTTCTATCAACTTATGAAAAATGTTGCTCAACCGGAAGAAGGTCATTACCTACCACGTTTTGATTTTTTTTCCACTAAAGTGACCATAAAAATAAAGATATATTTTTGATAGTTTTTCACATGATGAAAAATTGTATAAAACTGCTATATATAGAATTTCAGCTTGATTGAATTGCTGAAAGTACCGGAATTAACTTTTTAACACTGCAATTCACGCGCCAACACGTGACGTGGTGCCATCAACAAAGAGTCAAACATGCTCTGGTTTAATAAATATTATTTATTAATTTTAATTTATAATTTATAATTAATTAAATTTAATTTAAATATAATATATTATGTTCAATTCCAATTCAAATTCGAGTGGAGACACTCCAGCTTATTTATTCTGCTATTAATGAAATTTAATTTTTTAATAATATAAATGAGAATGAATTCAATAAAGGGTAAAAAATAATTTACTAAGAAAACCTGGTTTTAATTTATTGAGCAACATTTGACATTAATGTGCGTGTATCACAATAATAAAATATTCAAAAGCGTTAAGAGAAAGATCAAAAATAATGATAGATTGAATTATGACGTTAGAAGAGAATTAATTCTTGAAAATATAAAGATATCTATGTTAGAGGTGACCTTTTTCTCTGTCCAGGGCGATTTGACGTCGGATATTGCCGATCCTGGTTGTGCTCTGGTCCCTCTGGGATTGGATAGCAATGTATATGTGAACCCGTTAGGTGGTCAGAGTCAAACCACCCCATTAGAGGGTGGCCGACCTGTCGTAAACAACAGCACCCCACGACCATCAAGTGCTGGCGCCGCTACTGGCCTTAAGAAGTCCGCTTCGGGAGAGGGGTCAGCGGTTCGGTCTCTGGGAGCCTCGCCCATGGAGGAGTCATTCAAAGGTTTCGGGGTTGGAGCGACAGTTCCAGAAAGAGGAAGTCGGGGCAGTCTGAATGACGCCCCCATGCCCAAACACCGAAAAACACGCTTCCAACAGGTGAATCATTTTTCTTTTATTCTTCATTTTAATTATTTCTATGAATTCATTTAATAGAATAATAAATAATATATTTAAATAACAGAATATCTATAAATAAAATCAGTGGAAAAATATTTTGTTAGATTGAAATTGTTTAAAAATTCAAGTTAAATTTTAAAATAATAAATAAAAAAAAGACCCCAATTTAGAATATCATGAAATTAATGTTAAACATAACTCATTAAGATTCGAATTTTTATTTTATTAATTAGCCTTATAAAATTCTGAATGTCAATTCATATAAATAATCATTCTATTTATTTTCAATCATCTTTAATTAAAAGAATTAAAATTTTATTTACTGTTATTCAAGTCAAATATTGGAGTAAAATTGAATGAAATTTTTCTTATTTAAAAGCATCGACCCCAAAAGTCAATAAAATTCAAAAAAGAAAAAAAATAATACGATAATATTTTGTATAATAAATATATTATTAAATTTAAATATTATTAACAAATAAATATTAATAATATTCAACAAAATTCCCAACTTAATAATAAAATGATTATTCTAGGTAATTTAGTAAAATAAAAAATATTGATTAGAAAATGTTATAATTAATTAAGTGAAACACAAATAAAATAATAAATTTTGAATGTTATTGATTATACTCGTATTTTTTCAACTTGTGTTTAGAAAATGTTAGAAGAATCTCGGAAATCTTGTCGCTTCAGTTTGTCTTGCGGCTAACCGCTCATTTATCACCCCTGACCACTTGAAATATAAAAAGCATTGTAGGAGCTCATTCCTCAGCCAATCTAAATATAACTAGGTCATTTAATCTTTTTCTCTGTTTTTATGCCACTCCTATTTTTATTGTCAATTATTCGTCTCTCTCTCTCGTGAAATGACACTTAGACTTGACATTTGAAATTCTAGAGAATTTCCCCTTCTCCCACAGTAATGAAATGCTATTAGAGTGGGGAGATGATGAAGCTCATGGTGATTAGCCTCATTCAAATGGGAAAGGGGTGAGGTGGGAGAAATTGCAAATGAGAATCTCAGTGACGTCACAGAGAACCCTTAAGGGCCATAATCATTGTGGCTTCTGGGTCGGAAATGATCAATGTTCGTGTAGAACCGAACCAAACTTGACCGATAAGAGAGATAGGGAGGCGAAAGAAAGGGTTACCCGCACAGTCTTATCAGGGTGACCTTATTTTTTCCAACTTCCCAATCATACCAGTATCTATACTATATTGATAAAATGCAAACTGCATTATATATATATCTATATCAAAACATATTAAAATTATAAATATCTGTTTCATATTTTATGCTAGTTTTAAGGTGAAAATAATTATTTTTATCTATTAATACATATTATATACCAGAGGTTCTCAAACTTTTTCGGTATACGGCTCCCATAATACATCGGATTTTTTCCGCGACTCCCTTAATTAGGGTGACCATATTTTTTTTTAGAGTCAAATTGAAAAAATTTTGAAAAAAGTACGAAATGTTCAAAAGCTTGGTCTAAAAAACGATTTACCTTTTTTTTCTTCTTACCTTTTTTTTAGAATCAAAAAATTTCAAGTATTAGGAAATATTTTTCGCGGTCCCCTAGGTCGGCGTCGCGACTCACAGTTTGGGAATCACTGTTATATACGATTAAATTAGCTAATTTTTTTTCAGAGTAACCACATTTTACCAACCGGTCCTAACTCGTATTTTCTCAAATCTTCCAAACAATTTTGATTCTCTCCCAATTCCCACAAATCATTTTAATTGTTATCCCCCTTACTGCATTCTTAATTGAATGTTTCGATAATATAAAAGTTGAGTACTCATTAAAATATTTTAAATTGCTATTCTTCTTAAAAATTAAAAAAATCATTTGCGAACTTGAGGAAGATTAGAGGTAATAACAAATATTTTTTTAGTGCATTATGCTTGTTAAATAAGCATGAAAGAGTATAGTAGTGAAAAAAAAAGAATGAATTCCATATAAATATTTTAATTTTTATTAATTTCTATTGAATTCACTTTGAAATTAAAGTCTCCATAATTAAAAATAAAAGTAATAGAAAATAAATAAATTTTAATTTTAGGGTATAAAACCGCGAGCTCGATTTGGGGATACTGAGCTTCGTGACAGTCAAGAGTCCCTGAGCAATAAAAGATCTAAGAAACCTTCATTCATTCCTACGCGAAGTCTCTCTTCTGCTTCCAGAATAATTAATCAACATATTTTTGGACTACAGACTTTGGCACGAACAGGTGAGCAAATAACAAATACACCTGTATTTTATTAAATTCATCTAAAAAAATTAGATTGTGTTTACAATAATATACATATAACTTAACTAGTTTATATGACGTAAATTCAATCTTTATCAAATTAGAAAATACTAATTTAATTAAAATTAATATAATTAAAAACAATTTGAAGAACATGGTATTTTACTATACTGTTATTTGTTTTAATAAAACATTGTAAATCTAAATAAATGATTATTATAAAAATTCAAAAAAAATGTCATCTAAAAATTAATGCCTGAATGGATTTTTTCATAATTTGTTTTTTTTTTTGATATCAATAATCAATTAAATTAAATAAATAATTAAATTACATTCATGACTTGTTCTAGTTCATCAAAAAATAATTATATATATTATCCACTAATTTTATTATCGAATTTTAGTGCCACAAATTGTTAGATAATAACATAAACAATTATTTCTCCGTTTTATATGATATATTCTAAGTCATCCTACTCTATTTTTTAAATTGTTAACGATATATAATTCATTTTTAGAAAAAAAATCACTTCAATAAAGATTTCATTTGTTATTCAACCATTTAAGGCTAATTGGATTATTTTTAGATTTTTTTTTATGAATAGCAATCTGTCTCTGTTTCTTGATGTAGATATCTCTCTCGTTCTTGTTGGCGCATAATTAATTTTTCGCTATCTTGAAAAGTACAGTTATCTACAAGAGCAAATTAGTACTTTCCTAAAGTGCTATTTGCAGATTCTCATTTATCATGACTAATAAAAAAACTAATATAAAAAAGATTCTAAAATGAAAGTTTGGCGTAATTAAGAGGTAATTTGAAGGTTTAAAAAGGAAAAGAAAATCAAAAAGAGACAAGAATTTTCTTAAAATATTTCTTATTTAAAATTTTGAATATGAAAATAGTTTAGATAACTAAAAATTAACAGTTAGCTTAAAAATGTTATATCTTTTGCGATTTGTTTATCTATTTGAATATAATATAGGCTAATTTAAAAAATTTGACAAATGTTATTTGTGTTATATGAAACAAATTAATTGTTCTTTATTATATAATAATTCAGGCGAAAGTTTATTTCAGTGATAGACCGATCGTATTTCACAATTATGGGATTTAAAGAATATAACCTCTGACTTTTATACGGCGCCTATCAAATCTGTTGCCGCTTAAGTGGTGTAAAGTTGTTCTATGTTCATTAGAACGGATCCTCTAAAGTTTAGAGGATCCCAATCTTTTCTGGTTTGCGGCTCCCTAAATAATCGGACTTTTTCCGAGGCCTTAATTCATCAGATTTTTATATAAATTTTTTACTTTCTTGAAAAATTGGAAAACTTTCCTTTTTTAAAAGCGATTGACCATTTAACAGCGAAAAATTAAAAATCTTACAAGATTGTTGGCGCAAAATTTCAAATATTAGAAAATTTAATTGAATATTTTTCGGCGCCCCAATGACGGCATCGCGGCTCCCCGGGGAGTATATTTGTCTGTAACTATAAAAAGAGAAAACATTAAATTGAAATACCATGAAAATAATAATTTTTTTTAAAACTTATGAATTTAATTATTCCAAAAAATATTTTAAAAAATCATTTTAATTTATTTATTTTATTATATCTACAAATCAAAATATGATAATTTGTCTACCTATGAAAAATCTATAGAAATTTGAATATCAAGTTAAAGGTAATTGTAATAATGAATATTAATATTCTAAATGTTTTCCAACTGGCCATGGTCAACAACTTTAACCCCTTAATAATTTTCGATGGGATGATATTCCATACGACTTTAGAATAAAACCTCACCCTTCAGAAAGAACCTATTTGCTGATTCCAAGGTTAGTTGTTCTTTTTTCATTTTGTTTCCTTTTCTACAATGATTAGACACTTAACACGATATTTAGCGTGAAAAGAGCACAAAAATGTAAACGAATATATATCACGTATATCTTTAACTATAATATATCTATCTATATATTATACTATTATACAATACTAAATATATCTCTACTATGGAAAACAAGAGAGAGAAAAAGAAAAGACTTTTTTCGCAAATAATTTATTAGTCAAGAAAATTTCAATTTACTACCTACTCGTATTAACAAAATATCCGTTTGTAATATATATAGGATTTTGCATTTAATAATTTAAAATAATTATCCATGTTATAATTAAAACCTAAATTCTATAAAAATAATTTTTATAAACATTACATATGGACTAATTAATTATTTATTACAAATTCTCTTTCTATAATCTTTAATTCGAAAATTTTTGAGAAAAGAAAATAAATTTCCTTGGTCAGATAAAAATATTTTTATGATGGCTCTTATGATGAAAAACAAAGTTCTTCATTAATAATGCCTTTAATATCTAAATCAATGGAATTTTCTCACACTTTCTCTTGATTAGTTGTGAAAAAAGAGATATATATCCAATGCTGATTTTTGTTTTCAAGAAATATTCTAATATAAAATTATTCCTGCCTGATAAAATTTATTGTGTGCAAGTTTAGAGATTTATTCAAAATTGATTTAGGTTGAACAACGTTTACTAGTTAAGCATCATAATATAATCGTACATATCTATTTCCCTATTTATTACATATTTAACAATTTCTTTTTATTCAATGTACACTAAAAATAGACCTGAATTTAAATTACTTTATTTATTATCCACATTAACAAATCCGGGAGGAGGTCTGAGTCTAGTGAGGACTCCTTTGAATAGAATATCATTGTTTATATAAAGAAGAGGCCCAATTAAGTTAAATTTAACAATTTAATTAAATAAATAATTATATTAAATTGAATTATATATATTATATATTTACCTACATATCGTATATTTATATAATGTATATTTAGAAACAACAGACACTAATAAATTCCCTATCAAAAAATCTTTATCTAAGCACGCTTATATGGTATAATAATAAGTCCTCATTGAACGAGTTAACAATGATTGTATTGGTACTTGAATAAAATAATATAATTAATTCTTAAACAATCATAAATTAAGTAAATGAAAATACTTGTATCATTTAAAAGTTAAGTATGTTTTAAGTATTTATTTGTATATCATGATTTTTTTAATGATTTGTTTGCGAATAGATCCGGAAGGCATATGTGAAACAGAATTTGTTTGGCGTGTATCTAGCTATACTCCGCCCTGGAATGAACTAACTTTTGCGTGTTCAATCAGAGGAGTCAGGGGAATAACATTCAAACACGCAACATTTCAAAAAGCCAAACACGAACATCACAACACATCTAATACATATTCGTATCCTTTAATGTCATATTATTAATTATATAAGAGAAACTGCATAATTCTGAAATTGAAAAAAACACTTAAATGTTCAAGCTAAATAAAATTTCAATTGTATTATTTTAATTAATTTTACCAAATGATTAATTATTATGTTATATAGTATGGTATATATAGTATAATAGTATAAAATATATATATTATATATACCTATGTATAGATATAGATATATATTTTTAATTATTTTTTTTAAATTAATTTTTCTTTAACTATTGGTGTTCATTTATTTTTAATTAATTATTTATAAATTTATTTAGAAAAATATAATTTATTATTAGGATGACAAATATTCAATAAGTAATATTCAATAATTGAATTTTCAATCTATTGTGGTAAGACTAGTATATTTATTTTAAAAATAAAATTTAACTATACTATTAATTAAATAATATAATTTTTATAATACATTTTGCAAAAATAAAATTATTACTTGAATCGATAGTTTCCAATAACACCATTCTATTTTACAAAACACACACACACACAACTATTACAACCTAATTTTTCTTTAAATTTTTTGAAAAATTCTAATTCTTTTTTATCTGAGTGAAGGCTTTCAAGATCATTATTCATTTTTGACGGTTTCATGTAGATATTTTTTTTAAAATTTTAAAATTTTATATACGTCGTTAGGTATATGTGATTTGCGTATTAAGAACTGTTTTTCCTTCGAGTCCTAATCGATCCCCATTCGACCCCTACTGTTGTTAAATAGACCCTTGGGATAGACATAGACTATTTTGGCGACCCATGCTTTAGAATAAATTATAAATCCAATGGAAAACAATTTATAAGCCAAGATCCTACCCAGAACAATTCGCCCATAGATACCAAACTAAACACCTCAATTTTAAAAATTTAATCTACATTTATTTCTTTATCAACATCAAACCACAAATGAGATTTGACTATAATGAAAAAAAAATTATTTAAAAAATTTAATTTTTTATTTTTAATTTCCAAATTTATGTTTTCATTTTTAAATTAGAGTATATAAAATACACACAAGAGGTTAGATATATTTTTTTCATATCCTTCGCGATTTTTGCATTAATAAACGTATAATAATAAACTTTAACCATTATGTATAATAATAAGATAAAATTTAAAACAATATATATTTAAAACTATACCCGATTTTAAATGAAAAAAATATTACAAAAAAAAACTTTTATACATTTCGGCTTTAAATAATAATTGAATAATTAAAATTAAAATATATTAAAGTTAATTGAATTTAGTCATTTTAATCAATGTTTTTAAAACGATTTTGGCTTCAAAAAACACAAAAAAAAATTTTAGATTTTTTTTAACAAATATTTATAAAAGTTTATGCTCAAATTGAAATGATATATAATAATATTGTGTAACAATTTCATAATTATTGGTCCAACGAATTTTTAGTTTATAACTTTAGAATTTCCCGGACAGACAAACAATAAAAATTCATAAGCTAAATTTACATTCATAGGGTTATGAAACGTAAGGATATATAACAAATTTTTAATTTTAAACAGATAAAATTATATATATATATTATATCATTGGAATCATTTATTTGAGTTTTATTTAATTTTCTATATTAAGAAGATGCATGCAAAAGTAAAACTATGTTTAGCTCGTCATTTTGGCATTATCTATTAAATGATCAATGTAGCCGAAAGATAGCAGGTAGAGGTAAATCAGACTACGATTACGGGGAGGTTTACTGGTCATGCCAGGAAACGGATGGGTTCGAATTGATCGGCCGCTCGTCACGTGGAATTAATAGATCTTCAATCCCCAACCTCTCAACCCTCCAACCCCATGAAGAGAAACGCACCGGGAATAACACAGCGAGTGAATTATTTAGGAACAACCACCCTCCACCCAGTTCTCAACCGATGGACGACTATTTATAATCTCTTCCCTATGCATGCCTTCCTTTAACCAGGAAACACAATTCGAATGCTTTGAATCAAGATAGAAATTTGGTTAGATAAGAAAAGAAAAAAAAAACAAATTTGTGATTATGTACGGATTTAGAAATTGGTATTCAGAAACGATATGAATTAAGTATACATCTATATATATAATTATATTCATACAGAGGTTTATGATTTATTTTCTTAGAAGAACAATTAGCAGATTTTGAACCGGATAATGTTAATTTTAATTGTCATTTGATTTATTTATGACTATCATAAAAATTAAAATGTTTGTGGGTGGAACAAGATATTTTATCGTAAAAAATTAACATTTTTGTTATTAAATAATCAATCAATAAACTAATACCATGTTTGTCCCTTTAAAACAAAAGCAGAACACAAATAAAAAGAGTTTTTCAGCAGAAACAACAATCCTTTTGATTCCAGGAGATCAAAAAAGGCATAAGAAATATTTATAACCTGTATTAGAAAGATATCTTGAATAAAAAGTTTTTACTGGTAGTAATTTTTAAGTAAAACTTGTAAAACTGACCATTTTATTATTTATTTCAGGTAAAAATGGATCAAAATCATCATTAAGTGTAGACTCTATCGATAGTCGAACAAGTCCTACGTTAGAACATCATCGAAGATCGAAATCCATTTTGAAAAAATCGGATAGTTCAGGACATCGAAATGGAAGTAGTTCGGCGGATCCCGAAACGGAAAAATTGATATCAGACCATGCATCCCCTGGCGGAGGAAGTCTCCGAAGTTACGGTGAAGATTCAGAGAGTTCGCCATGTAGAGGAAGCGGCATGTCTACAGCACATTCCCGAACAGGAAGTGGTGCGTCCCAACTACGTGGGATTGGTCCTCGGTCGTCATCAGGTGCCGGCAAAGCGATGCCAATCAAGTTCATTGGACTGGATAACAATCAACAGGCGAGGCTGAAGTCTCCAGGCTTCCCGTTAGGTGAAGAGAAACCATCTCGAAAAGAGGGTCTATATATCTATCCTCCACCAGCCGATCCTCCACCAGCGGTTCATGGCAATGGAGATGACGGAAGTCCACCCACGGAGGAAACCAAATTGCTTCTCCATCAGGCTGCGGCCGAAATGGTACTCAGGCATCGGCATAATTCGTAGCACCCGAATGGGTGGGGCTCCGTACAATTTTTCGATTATTGTGCGGTAAGTATTCATAAAAACTAATTTATAAGGACAATTTAAAAAGATGACTTATATTTTATTTGGAATACATTACTTTATCTTTTCAAAATTTAATTATTGATTTAAAATTATTTACCGTCCCCCAATATAAACCATAAACAACTATTATAATTCATTAAATAATCCAAATTATTCTTATTTAATTGATATGTAATTTGATTTTTCTTCTTTTTTTCATAGCGATTGTCCCTCATAAATGAAGAAGGTGCAAATGGACCGCATTTCCAACGATACAAACGGCGGCGGCAGACTCACAAATTACACAATATTGTTGTTGTTGTTGTTCGTTCTTGTTGAGTTTGTTCAAATCGCTCATTCCCCTTCGTCAACCCCTTCACCCATGCGCCTTTTTTCTCTTCTTTTTTCTTTTCTTTAAAAACAAAATGAATTACAAACACAAATAATTGAAGTAAAAGAAGAGAAAAGAAAAAACAAATTAAATTATTTATCACGAGAAATGGGTTATCTGAATAAATACGTGCGTCACCCCACCCCTAACTTATATCCACCCTTTCGATTAAAAGTTAAAATAAAAACTTAATGGATGTTACTAAAGATGGACATCGTACATAGGAACGAAACGGCTCTGTTAGTGATTAATAAAAAAAGACAAAACAAAAGTGGACAAATTATGCAATTAAATGCTTATTCTGCCTGTGATTCTTTTATAAAAGTACATATTGTATATTGTATAAATAAAAAATACACATATATATCTATATAAAATTATAAATATAGATATATAGATATATATAAATATTTAAATAAACTTTGCGAGTCTTATCCAAAGACTCAAATATTGCACAGCCCTCCCCTCCCCTCCAAGAAATGAAGGCACTTAGAAATATAACATTTAACTTTTGTTATTTTTGTTAAAAAATATGTAAATAGTTCGTTCATTCGGATATATATTATATATATTCAATTTTGATGTTATTTGATACAAATAGTAAAAATGATGCAAAATAATAATAATAAAAATAAAATAATATTATAAGCATACTTTACAATATCATATCAGTTTAATCGCATAACTTTGAAAAGTGTTTTATAGGGCAAAATTGGTCTAGAAACTCAATGAAGACTTCGGAGGGTAGAAAATTTTATTATAAAAAATTATGATAAATTATAAAAATACAAATTAGAATTGTCTTAAGTTAATAAATTCAAATTATTTGCAAGATTGTCTTTGATTTTTCATTGGATGGCCACAAAAATAAACAACAGAACTTGATTTTCAAAAGGAAATTTATTTTCTCAGCTGTATTTAAATACTTTTACATTCACAAAATAGTTTAAAATTAAACAATGTTCTTTCAAATTTAAGAAAAATTACAATGTTAATCAACAATAGATTTAAATTTATTGCATAATAAAAATAGGTCTATTGCTATTTTTTTTCTTTTTTTTAAGGGAATTAATTTTTTCGAGGAAATACTGAGATAGCAGGAGAGTCTCTCCCTCCAATTCTTAGAAGAAAGATTTTTAAAAGATTAAAAAATAAATTTTTCATTTTTATTATTTTTTGAAATAGTATCATAAAATATAGTATATTTTGCATTAAAAAAATTTTGATCCCTTCCACAAAACATGCAATATCCTTATTGAATGAGTTGTTTTCTTTTATGATCCATTGGTAGAAATCCTATTAAAAATTGGCCCTCTTTTGCCAATATTTGAAATAATTTTTTCTATTTAAGATAACAATTTTATTATTGACGAAAGATTTCAAAATATATTGTAATATAATGAATGATCTGTATTTTGTTATTCGAAATTATTTAATCATTATTTTGTATTTATTTAATTTATTTATTTAATAATGCTATAAATTTATTTATAACTTTTAAAATTCTTACCAATTAGTCTCTAAATGTCTTATTTATTAATTCTATCTATCTATATCTATCTCTGTGACAACGGAACTCGAAAGTTCTTGGCCGCAGCAACCCCACACCCCTCCAAGTATTCCTATTCTGAGCCACAACCTTCCAGTCCTCTCCCATCTCTCTCACATCCTTTCCCACATTATCCACCCACCGTGTCCTTGGTCTTCCAAGAGGACGTTTCCTACTCGGTCTCCCTACCAATATATTTTTTGCCATTCTATCTTCTCCCATTCTAGCCACGTGTCCTGCCCACCGTAGCCTTCTCGATTTTATAATTCTAACTATAGCTGGAGATGCATAGAGGTTATGCAATTCCTTGTTATGCAATCTTGGCCATTCCCCGGTGAACCTCATCTTTCTTTGCCCCATAAATGCTTCGCAGAATCCTATTCTCAAATACTCTATATCTACTCTCGTCACCTAAGGTCATAGACCATGCCTCACATCCATATAATACAACCGATAAAATAATTGTTTTATATATTTTAACTTGTATCCCCTTTGATAATAATTTTGATGCGATAAGCCCCTTTATTGCATGATAACAGGCGTTTCCCAATTGTAACCTCGCTTTAAACTCATCTCAAATATTATTATCTTTCGTTATCACAGAACCTAAGTATTTTAGATTTTGTGGGTTAATACTATTCCTCTCTGTTACTAAATACTTTGTCTTAGCATTATTAATTTCTAATCCCTCTTTTCCTGCTTCAATTAATTTTTCTACACTATCTATAATTGCAACTGCCTTACTTATTAATTACTTATTAATTATTTTTAATATATAATTAATATATTTTACAAATTATCAATATTAATAAATGTATAGATCATTTAATTATATTATTGATTAGAGCAAAGTTTTTTGAGCATGATGTCAATTAAAATTTTATCACAAAAATAAAAAAAAATAAATAAATTTTAAAATTAAATAGATAAATAAATATTTTAGATATTCATCCATTTTTATAGAAAAATGTATCAAAATTTGTTAATACGTTTTTATTAGTCAAATTAAAAGAAATGGTATGTCATTTTATGAATTTGATAGAACAAGAAACAAAAGACACTTAATGTCTCTTTGGTGTTTGTATGCATTAAACTGAATTTGATAATGTAAAACAAAGGGCCTTAATAAAAAAAATAAATAAATTTAAAAAAATAAAGACACTTAAATCAATATATAAACACAAAATATTAATAATTTATAAAAAATTTATTGTTTTTAAAACCATGTATAAAAAATTTATTTTATTCATAAAATTATTTATATAAATTTAAATTAAATAATCTCATCAAAGAAAAAGACAAAATATAAAATTAAAAAAAATAAAATAAAAATATCTACAGTTTTTAATTAGCTATGTATTTTTATTTCCTGCGTGTGTGATTGCACAGTGTAGTAACAAACATAACATAAAAGAATAAAAAGAAGTGGACGTTTTATTCATTATATAATGGTTAAAAAGGTATACCTACTATCTTCTCTCCCTTTCTCATATACTGAGAAGAATTTTGATATGTAATTTTTTTGAGTATGAAATTAAATTAATTTTTTTAAATATATATTGATATATTAATATATTAATATATTGATTAATATCATTTCAATGTTCTACTTACAAAATCCAATATTTTTATTTATGAATTTTGATTGATGATGTTAAAGAAAGGTTTATTATTTTTTTTAATAAAGAAAAATGTGAATTTTTTTTTTTTATTTTTTGAATTTCAACTTTTCACATAAGAAAAATAATAAAAGAAATATACGAATTATACGTCGACTTCTTTATATGTATTTTAAAGAAAACAAAACAATTTTAAAATATTTAGAAAATTCAAATTCATTTATTTTTTATTGAATTAAATATAATAGTTTAATTTAAGATTAAAAATAAAAATAAAATTATTTTAACTAACAAATACACATTCTCATTTTCAAATAACCTCAAAATAACAAAAATTTAACAATGATTAATTAAATGAAAACGAACAAAATATTTCATTTAAATATAACTGATAATTAATTCACATAATTATTATATTGTTAAATACAAAAAAAAATTGTTATCGGTCATTGTGGAATTCAAACTTTTTTAAACCACACGATATTATTATTAAATTATTATTATTATTAATTTTACTAGTAAATCAATTCAAATTATTTATTAATTTACACAGAATCACTGTTTTAATACATTTTGGCCTAATTATTGTTTTAAAAGAGTTTGAATATAAAATATGAAAAAACAACTATTTCTAACCCATTCCTTTGTTTTTTCAATTTTAGTTATTACTTTGCATTTATATATAAATACACTTGAGTGCAGCTAAATCGACTCAACCCATAAGCGCGTATACAAAGTTATTTTTTTGAAATGGCTAAACCGATATTTATAAAATGCATAAATTTTTAATGCGATTAATAAGAATAAATGGTTGTATGGAATTTTATAGGGCAATTGCAAATAAACAGTAGCGGTAGCTAGGAACATCATTTTTTCCAGTTCAGCCACTCAGATCACATAATTTAAAAAGTAATCAACCAATTTGATTGATATTGATATCAATGTAAAGCTAAATAAATAAGCTTTAAAAATATATGCATTTTATAAATATCGGCTTAGCCATTTCAAAAAAATATACGCTTATGGGTTGAGTCGTTTTAGCTGCACCCAACTATATATTTGTATTATATTTCAATTATTACAAATGACTGTAAAAAAATAAACCTACTTATAAAATTGTGATGATTATGAGGTTTATAATTAAAAAATTATAAGTTAATATAATAATAACAAATACAAACTTAAAAGGATGCTCTAAAAAAATTTCGTTCATATATTTTTTTTCTTTCAATTTTCCTAAATATATAATTTTTCATAATTCTTAAATTTTTATATTTAAAATCTTTTTTTCAAAATTTATTATTTAATTACTAGTTTTATTGATTCATTTAGTTCAATTTAAATTTTATGTGTCAATCTAAAAAAGAATATACATTTGTAAATGCCTAAATTCAGGAATCTTAAGTAAACATCTTTACAAATTAATAATGGAATTAAATTAAAGATTTTCATTTGAAATTATATTATATTAGTACTTTCTATATTAATTTATATGTTTACTAAATTCACTGTAAATTTCTTTTAATTTATTTTAAGGAAAAATAACTTAATTTATAAATTCTTCTAAAAAGATAAATTAATGCGACTTTTTTATACTTTTATATTGACTATTTTTAAGAGTTTGTTATAGATTGGGTAAATTATAATTTTGTTCTTTATTAATAAATAATTGATAGTAGACAAAAACTAATTATTCTATTAAAAGTATACTAATAGTATTAAATCACTTATATTCTATTATTTTTTATTTATTCAATTGCTTTTCCTATATTTATTGATAAAAAAATAAAATACTTATTCAATATTTATTATAATAAAATAAATAAACAAAAAAATTTTAATAATAATTTTAAATGAAATTTTTTCTGAGAATCCTTTTGATTGAAAATAATACATTTTAAATTATTCAGACATTCATTGAAAGTTTAAATAAATAAAACGTATGACAATATTATATTTAGGCTGTTTTTTAATTTTTTTTTTTTAATTTTTATTATACAAGACGAATTTTTTCACACAAGTGTCCGAAATTCGCTTTTTTTATTAAAAAAAAACCAAAGAATTTCTGTATATTATAAAGCGAGTATGCTAATTTTGTAATATGCTTTAATAAAATAAAAATATGACAAAAATGTGATTAAAAGAAACAAAAATAAAATAGACAATTTATTCGCAAAAACAAAAAAAAACAAAACAACAAAATATATTTAAGTAAATTGTGATGGCATATGTTTACTTTTCAATTTCGAAAATGTAACAAAATCTTGCTTTTGTTTAAATAAAAAACAGTAAATATTATATTAGACATATCAAATGAAAAAATGTTAAGCAAATATTGTTTGAAATATTTTTTTTTATTTTTCCAACAGAAGTAATTAACAATTTTGGAGCACAGTTTCTTTTTAATTAAATTAAAATAATACTAATGCTAATACTAATACAAATACTAATCCTACTACTAATAATAATTTAATAATAATAATAATAATAATAATAATAATAATTCATGAAATATAATTATAATTTATATTGTCAGATTATTTTACAATATTAAATAATAAAATACAATCTCTACACAAGAAAAACAATACATACATTACATATCCCTTCAAAGAACCTAAATTATGACATGCTCTTTTAAACAAAGCTATTGAATGAGTTTCTTCAAGAATTTTTGTTAATTAAATATGTTATAAATATAAAATGATTCTTTATAATTTTAGCTTTTAGAAGAATTTTTCACCGGGCTGAGAGATCGGAATATCCAGGCAAACTTTTGGTATAATATATTTATATCATCTATATATATATATAAAAGGTTTTTGTCTGCACATTCCTCAGAATTTTAAAATTTTTGCATATTTTCGCGTTTAATGTGATCTCTTGAATCTAAATGTGACTTTAGAATTTTTCAGGTCTGTCTATCCGGAAATTGTGACGCGTTATAGACTTAAAATTGGCTGAACCGATTGCGATGAAATTACATCACATTATTCTTACATACCTCTATTTTAACATAGGCTATATATTATATCAATATCTATTCAATAACCGCAGAAAGAAATTTTTAAAAATTCATGTCATTCATCAGAAGAAAGAATACAATACAAAGTATGTTTATAATATTTATATTTTTATTTTTCTAATATTTACAATATTTCAATTGATCATATTGGCCTTTTTTGACTTAATTAACACACTGAAAACATTCATATTACCTCCATTAATATTTAAGATTATATGAATAAATAATTTTAATTAAAATAAGTTGACCTGTGGCCAGGTCCGAACCCACCGACGGTTTGAAATAAATTAATTTCCAGATACAGAAACAATTTCAAATAATTTTAATATATCTATTAATGTAATAAAAAACAGATATGGATATAACATAAATATTTTTAATTTTATTTTATTTATTATATATATATATGTAGGACCAGGCTGTGACGTCATGAATGGCTGGATGACGTCATATAATTTTAAATCAAGAAAAAACTAATAAATATGATTTTCCCGAGGATAAAACCAATACAAAGTG